>CAMXCT020002804.1:0-86131 GCA_947184155.2 Cladocopium goreaui
CACATATTATAGTCGCAGTGTTTGCTTTTGAGGTGTTTGTCTTCTTTCTGTGTTTCTTTTCCATGCAGTAAAGTTTACCTAGATTCAAAGTTTAAAGCATTTGTTGGAAAGTGGTTTAAAGCTTTGAACGGCTTGATTTTGGATATGATCTATGTAAACTACTTGCCACGCATAAAAGCCACCCTTCGGGACCCCTTTGTGCCAACCCAAGCTCGCTTTCAGGTCCTGCCTCTAATGGCCTGACACTACTGTCACCAACGCAAGTACGACACATAAAAATTGTTAGTATATTATATACATATATATACCTGTATCATATATCATTATAATTATCCATCAAGAATTGTTAGTATAATTGATAGTATCATTGATGTGTACTATTGTGTACATTATATTATGTATATATATATATCAATTGCATTTTTCTTAATAGCAAATTCCATGACAGGTATTGTTTCACGCAACATGTTACTGATATATTGAGCTGGGAATTTATGCAAGTACCTTCCAAGAGTCCAATACATCATTGGGTCACACCGTTTTTGAGCATAAATATGACTGTGATTTACATTATCAAGAAATGATGAAATGATATGAAATGATGCCAAGGGCAACGCATTTTTTTATATGTCCATGACTTCCCAGATGAAAATTTCCACGAGATGTTGTTTTTCTGTGGTTTTTCCCAGGTCTCAAAAAGAAAACAAGTTGTGAACCACGGTGATTTCCCACCCGAAATTTTACATAGCAGAAATCACCAACTCAGACAGCACCAAACTGGGCTTTTGAAGCAACAAAGATGTGAATTCAGCAACAAAAAAATGTATTATGTAGAATGCACAACTTTGCTGGTGGTTGAATCAACCGCATGTTCGCGTAGTTTCAAGCATTGAGTTGCAAAACACCCAGGAATTACGCAGTATGGCATAAGAAATTGCTGCTCCAAAATCCAATTCTCCGCACCAAAACCAAAAACAATATGATTTTGAAGCAAGCTTCAAAAGGATTTCTTTAAAAAATACCAGCGCCAAAATATGAACGGGGGTGAGGTTGTCTAGGAAAAACTTGACGTAGACGTGGCGCGCGCATTGGACTTTACAATTTCATTTTTTTAAATGCTTGGGAAGAAGATTTGGTGCAAGAAACAGCGAACAACCTTTGCTGAGGTTTAAAAGACATTTAGTATGTTTTGCTATTCTTTCCCACGACAATACCTTGATTTCAGCAGATTTAAATCATGATCCATGCTCACATACATTCTGTTTCCAGCACCCATGTTCTCCCTTTTTTCTTTCTCTCCCCTATTTGTTCCCCCTTCTTCTCCCCTAATTTCTACCCATTTTCTTCCCCAATATCTCCCCTATTCTTCCCTACTTTCTCCCCTATGCTCTTTCCTATTTCCCCACCAGCCAGGTGATGGTTTCTAGATTTTAGCAATAAATTCCGTCTTCTGCTGCCACCTCCTTCCTTCAATATTGCCTTGCTTCCTACAGAATTTGAGCCATTCCCAATCAAGAAGTCTGGGGTGATATTCCCATTCAATTTCATCTTGATGACAATGTGATGATGATGATGATGATGATGACGATGATGAGGCGGATGAGGCGGAGGAGGCGGAGGAAGAGCATGAGGATGAGGATGATCCTGAGGAGGACTACGACAGGTGCAATGGCGATAATGACCAAAATCATAATATGAATCATCACCGCTGGTTGATAATATGAATTGGTGATTATTATCACTATCTGATGGTTATCACTATGATTCTAGTTATAATGAACACAATATGATAGTGAGAACATCAACAACGAGCTGGTGATGTTCTGCCCTCACATATCCGTTGATGAACATTGGACATGCCGAGATGCCTTCAGAATTGAGCGAAGTTCCTGGGCGTGGTTCGTCAAGTGTTGAACTCTGGTTGTTCGCAAAAAAAAAACATGAGCTTCCATAGATCATCTGCTTGGTTCAGAATCCAAATACTCTCTGGTAATTTGTTACATAGCTATTGAAAATGGTCATTTATAGTGGATTTACCCACTAAAAATGGTGATGTTCAACAACTATGTTAGTTTACCGGAGGGTATCTGAGAAGAAATTGCAGATTGGCACTATCGCAAACGTCAGATGTTCCATCAAATTTCTTGCTATCCCCATCTTGAATTGGATCACCCGACTGAAACCATCTCTACATATATATATATATATATATATATATTATAAATATGCTTCCCTAGGGTCCTCAAAGAATTCTAAACAATTGCTTTAAAATCATGCAAAACCACTTACCTATGATAGTGGACTGAGAAAATGAAACCAAATGTTCCCTTCTACATGATTCCCGCAAGTCAATCAGTATTTTAAAAAACATATAATAACCATGTTCAACACATATTGATACCATCTAAAAATCACCACTCGAATTTCATCCCCAAGTTCTCCAAAAATGATCAAACTTGCCAAGTCTCTTTGGTCTCATGCGCTGCGCACCACCGGCTGGTTTCCACCCAGAGCTTTGGTGTCACTGGGTTTTTCCGCCCGCGGCGCAGAGTCTCGAGGAAACAACCCCACGTGGCATCGGGTTTTCGGCCCCACAGGCGACGCTGCGAAGATAAGACGTGACAAGCCACCAAGATGTGAGTGGCCTGTTGATGGCCTTAGTGCTTGGACCAAATATATATGGTGAAATATTGTGATAGATATATGATGATCTATTGATTTCCATGGGGGATAAATATAGATAGATAATGATATATATATAATAATATATATATATCAAAGATAGATATATTCTGATATATTACTATTGATAAATGCGGGGTGGGTGAATTTAGAAAAAGATATCAAATGGAATATAACTGTGGATATTCCATCACCACGGCATAGATGGCCTTAGTTTCACCAGGACATGACAATATCAACCGCAGGAGGGATATTATGATATACAAGTAGCATAATGTACATTACGATATCAAATACCCTCTGGTTATTTAACTATGGAAAATGGCCCAAAAAGAAATAGATGATAAACATCCGATGATTTACCTATTAATAGCATGGTGATGTCCCAATTCGCTGCGATTTGCATAACCAAAGGGTAATATATAATTATCAAATTAATGTTGGGTCATATCTGCTGTTTCACACCATTTTCAGAATCAGCTGACACAAAGTTTCACCCACAGGAATCCCAGTTTAGCCACCAGTTGCGGTACTGATTAAGTCTGGATCCAGCAAGTTGCTATGGCTTCTCATAGATGTGTGTGTGTGTGTTAACATATGGTAATTTGTTACAGTTTGCTATTGAAAATGGCCATAGAAATAGTGAGTTTTCCCATTAAAAATGGTGATTTTCCATAGTTATGTTAGTTTATGTGTGTGTTAACATATGGAACTCCAAAATCCTATCACTCAGCCTTTGGACTTTCCATTTCAAAACAAGCGCATTGCTTGGCTGCTTGGCTGACCTCCTTAACTAGTAGAAGGTTCATGGACACGATTGTCCTCCCGCACAAGGATTTTTTTGCGGTAGTCAAAAAAAAAGTGCCTCAAATTCGGACGGTCAAAAAGAAATGAATCTCCTAACACGGGTCAAATCATACGCGATGAAAATATGAAACCGGGCGGCTGGAAAGCCCGGTTTTCTCCGGGCGGAAAATTCCAGGTTAAAATCCCCCAATTTTTTTCGAAGGCCATCCCCAAGTGAATCCATCCATGTTTCGGGACTGTGAATTGGGTGAAGCTATCCCCATGGTGAAGCCATCCCAATAGCGTAAACCATGGAACAGTGGCCGATTTGTTTATCCGAATTCATCCGAAATCTCCCTGGATGGGGCCCTCCAGTTATGTGAATGTTGATGGGGCCCCATCCAAATATACACGACATGGTTATTATAGTTATTTGCACCAACTTAGCTAACGAACTGGGGCGCCATCCTGTATCATTATTGTTGTGTTTTTGAAACAGAAATATTACTAATGTGGTAAACGCACTAATAAACAATCCCCAAGTCAAGACAAATTCTATGGGATAAAGTTCATCCCAAATGGTAGGTGTATGGCATTGGGTTTCTGACATGAATTCCCATTCTATCCCCAGTATATGACCATTTTGATGGTCTCCCACTAAATCCCATTATTTATATACATATATTTTTTTTCTATATATATCACCCCATTCCATGAATTTTCCACAAGAGCATTCAATAGCCTCGAATCCCAATCCCATTCAATCCCCATTAAAAAAGCCATCGGATCACCATGTTGCTCATCATTCAATCATCATTAAATCCCCATTCGAATTGGGATTTTTTGGGGGGATTCAATGGGATAATTTACTCATTTCCCACATGAAATCCCCTGAAATCCCCTGAAGCGAATTACCATGGCTGAGCCGAGATGCTGAGCTTCTGTACCGACCACCTCTTTCCAGCCTTGAAAAATCCCCAGTTTTTCATGGGAAAAATGGGAAACTGCCAGCAAAAATAGTGATTTTTCATGGGATTCGTTGGTGAAAAAAAACATCAAAATGGTGATTTCATGGGGATAGCATCAGAATTTGGGTTCTATCCAAACCTAACTTGGAGCGCTTCTTTGGAGAAAGTTGATGTCAACGGAAAAAGATGGGATGCCACCCATCAAGTTTTTGTGAACAAGGCAAATCTTACTGGTGCTAAACGTAGGGAATGGATGGGTTGCTGGGGGTTGCTGGGGGTGGCTGGGTTGATTATTACTAGTGATGACTGGGATCATTCCCCCAAATTTGATCTGCATAGTCTAGACAATCCCAAGGATCTCGGGGATGATTCACAAACTCACCTGGCTCTGGAAAGCAAAAAACCTTTCGTCAAGCTTGTTCCTCCAAGTAGCCTCCAAAAAGTTCGAACTGTTACCCCACATTTTTTTTCATGGGTTTAGCCAGTTTAGCCATGTTTTGGGGTAGAAAATCAAACTTTCGCCAAGACACCATCTTTAATGTGGCTTGAACATCTCCTTCCAGCGTCTCCACATCAGGCTCTGGAAATGTCTCCATGTCCGCGCTGTCCGCGTCCATTTCGTTGGTTTCGTTGGTTTCGTTGCTGTCCGTGCCCGCCGTGGTCGCAGGGGAGGTGGGCATGAACTCAGGGATGGGGCTCAAGTGTTTGCCTCAGCGAAAGGGAAAGTCAGGTTGACAGATCTTAGAGAACCCCCAAGGATCCTGTGAAGCTACAATGTGAGGCCCCCGTTCGATATCTAAGTTGGGGTTCACATAACTCCAATTTCACTATGGTTTATGGTCGGCAAATAACTACAGTATCTACTGGGGCGAATAACTCAACCAACGTTCACATCACGTTTGGGGGGCCTCACATTGTAGAATATGTTACCATATTATACCATATTGGGATTATTCTATATATAGATGGAATTACATTAATTAATGGCCATTAATATGCCTTCAAAATATTCCCAAATCCGGGTGAAACAGTTTTCAATCCTTTTATGGTTATAGATTTGTTGGATGAGGGGAGTACCCGGGTACCTGTTTCAAATTCATCCAATATTGGTCATCGGGTGCCAAAATGACCATGTGTGGAACCACCGGACCAATGTTGGTTCCTGAATTGTAGAGTTGTTCAATGTTGTTCACTGGTAGATGGTAAATAACAACACTAGTGAACAACTGTCAACCTTGGCAATGATGAAGCCTAGGTTGTTTGGCTAGCCGCTCAACATCTCAACAGAAAGTTTTCACTTGCTTAGGGTGAACCCCCAGGCAACCAGCCAATGTTTCTGAATTACATAAGAAATGATGGTGAAAACGTTCCTATAGTTGAGGTTGGCAGTTGGGAATTTGCCAAAAAGGAGAATTGGGCATATGAATTGAATCACGAAATTGGTCTTGGTTCTTCAAACGAATGTTTTACATAAATATTCATGACACCCACAACTGCAAAGAACGCCGTCGTCGACACTTGGAATGTAGCCACTACACATTTCCACCAAATAGACTTGCATTCGCACTTTCGTTTGTGGCTTCATCGGCCGGTAAACATGGGAAAGATTGGGAAAGTATGAGTAGAATATAGTAGAATAAGAACAGGAAAGATAACCTGATTACTGATGCACCTAATGACATTTACATTTTTCTAATGAGATGTTGACCTGTCTGCAGCCACCATGTTGTTGTTTTATCGCTGACTTCCAATCGTCAAGGCTGGAGGCTGACATCACCGAACTATGTCAAACCTACACAAATCATCTGCCTATGGTTCGTGGAATATAGTTTCAATTCCGGAAACTCCAAAGGATATAGCTAACTTACCGCCATTTCAGAGGGTTTACTTCTGTCTTTGGCATCTCCAATTCCATCGAAGTCCGTGTTCCCCGTGTTCCCCACATTTCCACGAATTTTCCGCCGTGCTACCCTTGACTTGAGCCATGGGCGACACTGCCCCCAACAACACTCGGCCCCCAGGGGCCCCCTGGCGCGTCGCTGCCAGCCCCACGGGCACCACGGGCACCACGGGCGTCGGGAGCTGCACGGCGTGCCGCTCCGCCGGCGGGGGCATCCATTGGTTCCGTGCGCGCACGCCGCGCACGCCGCGCACGCCGCGCACGGTACCCAAAAGGCCCAGCACGCACACGGTGAGTTGCAGGTGCCAAGTGTCCACTGCAAAGAGAGAACACGTGGTCCTGACAGCACCAAACTGGAAACGTCGGGGACATATTCACCTGCAATGGGACATGGTACAAATGTTAGTGGAACATATGGAAAGTCTTTGGGAAACGAAGGAAACATGGGATGTGTTGATCTCAGGGCAAAAACTGCACGCACTTTCCGATTCCATAGCTATGGGGACTGGGCGCATGAAGTATCTAAGTGAGGTGTACCTAAAATGTCAGGTGTTTCCACAATAAACTGCTTGATCCGAGGTCATTCGTCCAATCCATCATCTTGCTTAAATCTGGCTACCTAAAAAGAGGAAAACTGTTCAGCGAGTCACCACTCCTGGGTGACAGAGATGAAATACTGCTATAAACACACCACTCCATCACCATGCGGGAATTTCTTGAGCCATGGGGGACCCCAAATATCATCCAAAATTTTATTTGTGTGTCGAATTCGTAAAGAAACCAATGATTCCCTAAACAGTGTCTACCCAAAGGGGTTGTTATGGTGGGTGTTAAGGCCGGGCTTAGATCAAGGTATGCCATTTGGTTTGCAGCGTTTTTCCTGATAAAATCCTCTAAGAGGTCCTGTGGAGATCCTGCTGAAATCCTCCTTAAAAGGTCCTTGCATAAAAGGTCCTTGCATTAAGATCTTGATGCTCTGCACTAGAGCTGCTTGTATGGAAGTTCTTTTGGGATGCTGGAAGTTCTTGTATGAAGATCTTGTGATATCCTCCATATAGAAGATCATTCAGTCATTCTTTGACAATCTTGTGAAATTATCTTCGATGTCCTGGTACGAAGTTCTGGTATGAGGTCCTACACATCGAGTTGCTTGTATTTAAAGCATTGACTTCCTACCCCCCACACTGTTTGGGGTCTCTTGCTGGTGTAATTTTGGGAACCCGATTTTAAGAAACACCCTTGGCCCACATTATGTTACTTGGTATGGCTCCACATGATCGCTTGAAACCTTTTTGGGATAACCTTTGACGTTCGCAAATCCGAAACTTGAAAGCTTGCCAACATCCACTATGTGGCGGTCTGCTCTTTTAGAAACCAATCTGTTAGGAGTACGCATTGCTCTTTTTGACACAAACAGTGCTTCTTGCCGAAGGGGGTTACACCAGTTCCAGTCTCAGTAATTCATATCCCAAAAATATTGATTCATTTCAACTAGTAAATTCACTAGTAATTCTCACTAGTTTCTCAGTTGAAATTCTCCCCCACCTATCATTGGGGGCAGTCCTAGAACTGGGAATCCCATGGTGTTTGTGGGTCCCCAATTTAGAGAAACACCATGTAGGAAAAGCATCTGTAAATTGACGTTTCAAATCCCTTTATTGTCGGCAATGCGCTTAACCCAACAGTAAACCCGACAATCTGCAAAATTATCTACAGTTCCCACATGAGAAATGAACATATTTGGCGATAATCCTGCCTACAGCAGTTCCAGTTGTAAGTGGATATACCACTATAGTAAACTAACAGTTTGTGAACTTGAAAATTGCCATTGAAATAGTGGATTTACCCAGCTAGAAAATGGTGATTTTCCATAGTTTTTGTATGTTTACCAGGCCGGGTATATCACTATAGTTATAGGCACCCCTTTTCCCCATCTCAATCTCAAAATCCTATGGAGCTGAACACCATGGGTTTTAGCGATAGAATAACCCCCAGCTATGCCATCAAGTAGGCTAGAAATATGGTTAATATATGGTTAATGATGGTTAATGATGGTTAATAATGGGGATATTTTAGCATCAAAAAAATATCTGGTTGGTGGTGCAATAACCCATCTTGAAAAATATTGAGTTCGTCAATGGGAAGGATGACATCCCATATATGAAATGGAAAATAAAAAATGTTTGAAACCACCAACCAGACGGCCATGATATATATTTTTATACCCACTAAGCCACCATGTTTGATGCTTAGACCATGTTAAACCACCCATTTTTCAACTGAAAGATGGCATCGACTTCACCGCAGCCACCAAGGGTCAAGGAAAAGCCCACGAGAAGCGGATCCGCATGGCGGCTCTTTACGAGAAGCATCGCCTGGGTTGCACCCGGTAGGTTGCCGAATTTTTCAGGGGGAGAAATCCAAAAAATGTGACGGGTATATAACTTATGATCATAATGGATATATCCATGAATATCCATGATATAATCTATGAATAATGATAATCAATGAATATCCATGATATAATCTACGATAATGATGTATAATGATTATGAGAAAGCCCTTATGATAGTCCTTATGATCATCCAGTTGTGTTTTTGCATTTCTAATCGGGATGGGTCAAGCCGTCAAGCCAAGACGACTAGGTCACCAGGTGTAGTTTTTGAATCATCCCGTATTACCATCTGGTAAAAACAATACAAACATTGCTAAATTGAAAATGACCATAGTTAAATAGTGAGTATAGTGAGTTTTTTTTATGAAATCACCATGGTGGATCTTTCCACAAATTGTTTTTTGTTTTTACGTTTACGAGCTGTCCAAATCTGGGGATTGAGTGTCTGGTTACCTTATGTTGATCTTTGGGATAACCATGTTGAGGCTATTTTACCCTCTAGTTATTTAACATAGCCATGGAAAATCCCTCATAAATGGAGGTTTTAATGGGAAAATCATCTATAAATGGGCCATTTTCCATGGCTATGTTAAATAACCAAATGACCCTCTATAAAATCATGATATATCTGGGTAAATTATCATATTTCACTAACCTGAATATGATTATCTGGCCATTTGGGGATTTCACTAACCCTTACTGACTATGATTATAGTGAGGGAGAACAGTGAGGTCGTTATAATTTATCCAGAATAATGTCCTTTTGATAAAAATAGAGGGGCCGGGAGTCCGGGAGATGGTTAATCCCATCTATCATCAAACAAACCTGTTGTTAAAGATTGTTAAAGGGGTGAACCTTCAAACCCATCTATTAATCAACCAACCAATGGGAAAAGGACATCTATGATGTTGATGGGCTTTACCCATTTTCTTTGCACACCGTGATGGACCTTTAGTTTGTAAAACATCTTGCATTCTTCAAAAGGAGACATGACTTGTGACTTTGCATGGTCAACAATCAATAGTGACAAAGTGTAAAATCTGACAAAGAGTGGTATCCTTGATATTTAATTTGTTGATCCCAAATATATCCAAATATTCTAAACAGGGGCGAACACTGTCACCGTTCATAGTTGAATCAGTACCTGGCGAAAAAGAAGAAGATGATGATGATGATGATGATGTTGATGAATGCGAGCATCATCATAATCAATGCTGATTGTGATCGCGATGAAGATGGTTAGTCAGAAATGCCAGTTGAACTTCACTTGTCCCAGTATGAATCAATACACACAACAGAAACGCACTCGGCACCATAGAAGGATTCAAAACGACCAACTTCCTGCGACAAGACGAATGAGTTGATGTGAAATTCTTGGTTTCCACCATGTTTTGCTGAAAAATATCTCGAGTCCTTCCATTTTTCGGACCTGGATTAGTCCCCAAAATCCTGGCTGCAAACCACCATCTCAATGTGAGAGAAGACACATCTGGGCACAAAACAGCCGAGATATGGTTCCTGAAGCGCTACCCTTTTTTGTTACACGGCTGATCATCATCCCATGAAATTTGTTACTTGATGGGTAATGTCAACCCTGGATTAATAAACCCCGTTTACGGCTGTTTAATTGGGGGGATACCATAAAAGTATGAGATGAAATGACATATTAATACATATTATGACTATTGGAGGAGTACTGAGTACCCCCCTAATTAATAAACCATGCTTTAGCAAAATCCGGGGTTGACATTATAGCCATTTGCAGGTCCAGACAGCGACAGCTGGTTTTTTTTCACCAATCCTCTGCCGCGCAACCGCCAGCTGTGAGAATCCACCTGAGCGCAGGCTTTGGTAGTGCTATCCGTGGACGGTCCGTGGATACCCTGGAGATAACCATCATACCCTCTGGTTATGTCAAAATAGCTATTGAAAATGGCCATAGAAATAGTGGATTTACCCAGGAAAAATGCATGGTGATTTTCCATAGTTTTTTGTATGTTTACCAGAGGGTAAATTTTACAAATATCGCCCCGTATCAATGACCAGAAAAACCTCACTTTTCTGCTGTTTGGGGTTTGTGTGTAACGTTGTGTCATTATGGCATTGAAAGATGTTGAAAGATGTTGGCATTGGTCTCCCGAAACGATGATTCAAACATCGTATAAAATGCCGTGCAAAATACGAAAAGGTATTTCGGAATTATCCACTTTGGGGTACCACCATTTGAGGAAATACCCAAATAGGTTTTGCAAGTGGATATATTCGTACATAAACATCTACATGCATCTAAATATATATTGTATACATATGCACATGCCCAGAGTTGAATGGGTTATGGTATGTCCCAACAAAAATTGTGGTTATACATGGTTGCTATAAACCAAGGCGATGCTTGTTGGATTATCTGGATGATTTGGCCCCAAAAAGAAACTGTCAAAGTCAAATAGTCAAATTGTATTTCAGCAAGTATGGTGAAATAGGGATCCCCCATTCTTAAGCAACACAAATATACATATATATAATATAATATATATATATAATATAGACTTCGGGGTGCATATGTTGTGGTTAGAACACCCATGGAATACCATGGATTGAATATAACCACGTTTTACGTCGGGATACCACCCCGCCTTAAACATACTTTGGATGGAACACCAGCTCTGAAAAACGTGAAATAGAAACCAGGCTGGACTTCGAACTTTGGATCGTGACATTGAGAGCTTGAGCATCCGGGATTTGGATTACAAAGGGTGCAGAATTGTTTTTGGTATTATTTTTTTTTACAGTTTTGGAATTTTTTTTGGGGTTCGTGCCTCTTCAATTTTTCCATGGTTTTCTTCAATTTTTCCATGGTTTTCTTCAATGTTTCCATAGTTTTCTTCAATTGTTCCATGGTTTTCTTCAATTTTCCATGGTTTTCTTCAATTTTCCATTGTTTTCTGCAAGTTTTCCATGGTGTTCTTCAATTTTTCCATTGGTTTCTTCAATTTTTCCCGGGTTTTCTTCAATTTTTCCATGGTTTTCCAATGGTTTTCTGCAAGTTTTCCATGGTTTTCTTCAATTTTTCCATAGTGTTCTTCAATTGTTCCATGGTTTTCTTCAATTTTCCATCGTTTTCTGCAAGGTTTCTTTGGTTTTCTTCAATCAATCAATCTATATATATATATAGTATGTGTGTATGTATGTATGTATGTATGTATGTACGTAGGTAGGTAGGTAGGTAGGTATGTATGCATGCATGCATGTATGTATGTATATGCAGGGTGTGGTTTAGGGTTTAGGGATACAACATGTAATTAGGTATAATTACATGATTATTTGTTGTTTATGTTGGGATGCAAGTTGTGTATAAAAACAACCACAAATATGTCATATATATATATATGTATACGTCTGTATATCTATAAGTAAATATGTATGTGTATTTATAATATATATATATACTTATAGTTATATAATTATAAATATATATATACAGTGATATGTATATACATATTAATATGTATGTATATATATATACATTTATATAAGTACATTAATATATATAAATATAAGTGTATATATAAATGCAAATATATACATATACATATACATATATATATATGTATACGTGTGTCTATATATATATATATGTCTAGATATATATATATATAATTTCTAACAAAATATTAATATAGTCGAATCAAACAAGTGTATTGAAAAGTGTGCAAGTTTGAATTTAAATAATTAAAAAAAGCGGGAGGGGGGGGATTGGGGGGAGGGCGCAGCGCCTCCCCGCCAAAGCAGATTGGAAACACCTATTTTACATGCAAGGTGCTGGGTTGAATGTGATACTCAAGGTGTATAGACTACACGACATGCACCCTGGAAACATGTGGAATACAGTACATGTACTTATAGATACATACTTCTTTATATATATATATACATTTATATGATTTATATGTATATACATATGAATGTATATATATATAGGTACATAAATATATATTTATATGTAAATATAAATATATAAAAATAAATATATAAATATAAATATAAATATATAAAATATCAATATGAATATGTAAATATAAATATATCAATATAATATATATTTAAGTGTATATATACATGCATAAATATAAATATATAAATATATTTACATATATATATATATATATATGTAAATATATATATATATATATGTAAATATATATGTAAATATATATATATATATGTAAATATATATATGTATATATATATATAAATATATATATATGTAAATATATATATATATATATTGAATTTGAACATAAATAGTAATAATATGTAAATATATATAAAATATATATATATAAGTAGAAAATATAAATAATATAAATATATCTAGATATAAATATACAAGTGTGTATATAAATGCATATATATACATATATATATACATATACATATATATATGTATATATATATATATTATGATTTTAATTGAAACATAAATATATATATATGAATATAGTCGATTCAAACTAGTGTATTGAAAAATGTGCAAGTTTGACATACTAAAAATACCACCAAAAGCCATGGAAAGCAAGCCAAAAGCCAAAAGCAAACAAGCAAAAAGCAAAAAAGCAAAAAAGACAAAAATAACAAAAAGCAAAAAAACAAAAAGCAAACAAGCAAAAAAGCAAAAAAGCAAAAACGCAAAAAATCAAAAAAAGCAAAAAGCAAAAAAGCACAAAAGCAAACAAGCAAAAAAGCAAACAAGCAAAAAAGCAAAAAAGCAAAAAAAGCAAAAAAAAGCAAAAACACAAAAAAGCAAAAAAGCAAAAAAAGCAAACAAGCAAAAAAAAACAAACAAAAAAGCACAAAAGCAAAAAAGCAAAAACGCAAAAAAAAAAGGAGAAAGCAAGATAAAACAAGAAACCCAAAAAAAAATCCAAAAACGTAAAAGAAAAAAAATCCAAAAAAAAATAGGCCTCCTTTGGATTACCCTCCGGTAAACTAACATAGCCATGGAAAATCACAATAGTTAGTAGGTAAACCATCTATAAATGGGCCATTTTCCATGGCTATGTGAAATAACCAGAGGGTAACTTTTTGAACTGCCAACATGGATTGTTTGTCCTGAAAATGGTGAAAATCGCTAAGCCTTGAGCATCCGGGTCGACTGATACCCCAAGTTTTGTGTAGCTCCAATGATGTTCAAAAGCCGCTTGGAACATTGCCCTTCTTTTGCATCCACTGGTTGGGGGTGTCAACACCACTAGGATCAGCATCCCAAAAGGCACAGAAAAAATAAAATAATCCCTTCCTCCTAATACTAAACGTCCCCCTAATACCAAAAACAGGCATCCATCTCCAATTTCCGAAAATTTCAGTTTGGCCAATTTGACTTTTAATTGATCCCCTTTAAAAAACAATTTTAAAATCAACCTACCATTTGTGGGTTCTCCCCCCTAATACTAAAAACTAGTTCACCCCGGGGTGTTTAGTATTAGGGGGGCCTAGTCCCAATCCCTCACTCCAAGCTGCCTGGCTACTCTAGCAATTAGGGGTAAGCTTCGAACTGCCATTTTTGGCAATATTTTAATTGCGTTATATAAGGAAATTTAATTGATTTTGAGATCGGAAAAAATAGTTTTTAGTATTAAGGGTTTTAATTTAGTATTAGGGGTAAGCTTCGAACTGCCATTTTTGGCAATATTTTAATTGCGTTATATAAGGAAATTTAATTGATTTTGAGATCGGAAAAAATAGTTTTTAGTATTAAGGGTTTTTATTTAGTATTAGGGGTAAGCTTCGAACTGCCATTTTTGGCAATATTTTAATTGCGTTATATAAGGAAATTTAATTGATTTTGAGATCGGAAAAAATAGTTTTTAGTATTAAGGGTTTTAATTTAGTATTAGGGGTAAGCTTCGAACTGCCATTTTTGGCAATATTTTAATTGCGTTATATAAGGAAATTTAATTGATTTTGAGATCGGAAAAAATAGTTTTTAGTATTAAGGGTTTTAATTTAGTATTAGGGGTAAGCTTCGAACTGCCATTTTTGGCAATATTTTAATTGCGTTATATAAGGAAATTTAATTGATTTTGAGATCGGAAAAAATAGTTTTTAGTATTAAGGGTTTTAATGCATGAATAACTAATTAACATGACTTCGATTTGGTTCCCTAATAATAAATACCCCCCTAATACTAAAAACTACCTGCCGTGTTTTGTATTAGGGGGGGGGGGTTTAGTATTAGGAGGAAGGGATTAAAACCTCCACGCAAATGAACTTCCTGGCAAGGTGTGCAGGATGTTCCCCCATCCACTAAAAAACCATGACATACTTAACAAACTACTAAGAGCCTTACGGTACTTTTAAAGGTTCCTTAAGTGAACTATACTTGCTTCTGTGCAACTTGTGCGTTTCCATTCAGCAGCTATTTTGAAAAAAAAAATAGGATACCCAGGGTGTAAGGGGTTTCCCATAACCAAGTGGAGACCCAACGGCAGGCGCCTAATTGCCAGGCACACATTGCGTCGCGGACCCCCCCTCGCCGTCGCAGAAAAAGCGGACGCGGAGTGGAGCGGGTTTGATCCAGTGGCCCGTCTTGCGGCCAAAACCGTGGCAAGTGGGGGCGGCGAGTTTGCTTGGAAAATGTACATCATATATATATATATTATATATATAGTATATATATATATATTATATAGTATATATATATAATAGTGTATATATATATAGAGAGAGAGAGAAAGAGAGAGAGAGACGCTGGGATAATGTGCAATGATATGTACTAGTAGGGGATAATGAAGGGATAGTCTATGGCGTTCTTATTATATGCCATATATAACCAACATTAAATAATAACCATATGGTGTTTTCAATTTTTTCCTCTAAAAATGTGGTATACCCACAAATGGAGATTTTGATGGGAAACATGATGGTACAGCACTGGATTACAGCACACATTGCGTTCAAGTCAGAACATTGCCGCTTGGCATGTCCGCGATTTCCAACCCCTTGCATGTTCCAATTGTGCATCAATAATACGCGAGGTCCGGATTGGAGGGTATTGAGCACTTATAGAACATTGTTATTACATTGTTTAACTATGTTTCTTATGTTTGTTTGGCAAATGTTCATTGATTACTGATGATCCGGGTTTGTCTGAAAGTAGGCTACTCCCCCAAATCCATCACACACAAATGGTACCAATATGTACCAATGGACAAACAATGTTGGTCATGTTGGGCAATACATGTTATGATTTGACCGTCAAATCGCCATGTTGCGCCGCCTGCTTCAAATCAAATAGGTTCTTGACCTTGGCGCAAGGCGATGTTTGGCACCTCCATGGTCACGAAATCTGAGGTGATTTGGAGATCTAATGATTGCCCCATTGCAGAGTGTGGAGTGGGTTTCGGGCTGGAAATATATTTTTTGTTTTGGGGAGAAAGGCATTTGCTCCTGTATGCTTTCCTGAAAGGTAGAACACTCCACTTGCATAGTAGTTGCAGCATTTGCTGGTTTCATTTGGATGAAAAAAATGCTGAAACCTGCGCATGGTTGTGCAACATGTTGTATTTCCAACCGTTCATGTGACGCATGCTTGGTTTGCCCATTTCTTGTTGTTGAAATCCCCTTAGAACTATCATCATTTTCTGGTTGGTGGTGCAATAACCCATCTTGAAAAATATGAGTTCGTCAGTGGGAAGGATGGCATCCCATATATGAAATGGAAAATAAAAAATGTTTGAAACCACCAATCAGTTTTGTTGGATTGTCTACCGATGCCGCGCCAGGCACCGGACCAAAGATCTCAATCCTGCCCACCACCAGGTTTTGGAACCTCAAATCGCTGCTGGCGATGTGACGATTCAGACCAGACGGCTGTAACGGCTTTTTGAGCTTGGAATTCAAAACAAAAATTCTTCTGAAATCGGGATTATAAAGATGTGTATACATGTATGTATATATATAAGCAACCTGCATGCCGCTCCTTTTTCACTGCTGTGCAAAGGTTTCCTGCTCCAGCGCCACGGTATGGTGTGGCAAAAGCTGGAATTTGATCCCACCAGGCCAAGACAAAGTGTCAGGGCGGGTCTTTTGTGCAGGGTTGGGAGAGCTTGAGATTCAAAAGGCCAGGCATTGGATAGCTTGTGGTCAAGCAACCTGCATGCCGCTCCTTTTTCACTGCTGTGCAAAGGTTTCCTGCTCCAGCGCCACGGTATGGTGTGGCAAAAGCTGGAATTTGATCCCGTGTCTCCCGTTCCTTTCCAAGCTCCTCACGGTCATTGGCCTGGTAAAGTTTGAACCATACCTTCGTAGGTATGCCTCCTCTGAGAAAGCAAATTGCCTTCTCAAGCACCTGTGGAAATGCTCCTGCAAGCTGTTGAATCTTTCTGCGTGGACCCTCCGCCAGTTTCTCGGTGTATGTTGTATATAGGACCTCTTGAAGATACAGCTCACAGACTTTGCTGGTAACCCAGCGCCCTCGTCCTCGTACGACTTCTGAGTCTTCAGTCAACAGCAGAAGATAAGTCGCTCCGCCAGGTCTGAAGCTCCCCAGGTCAAAAGGCTTGCCACCGCTTTTGCGCTCAGTGGCTAGTCCAATTGAAGTCAGAAGTGCATTCAGGCGCTTCCGCAAGGTCACTGCCGAAAACGGCCATAGCTTCTGGTCCTCCTTGAACTGGTCAAAGACTGCTGCTAAGTACTCCACCAAATCCGGGGGGTCGATGCGGGCCGCCTGATGGCGGGCCGCACGACCCCGCGTTTTTGGGCACTTTATACGCAGCAAGGCAAAGCGTGTGCCTGGGGCACTGTCACTTGGCAGCACAAGGTCACCACGGTCAGCCATCAGGACCTCGCCAATTCTCAAAATTCCTGCCCAGGTTAAACCAAAAATGGCTGCTTCCAAAGCCCAACCCCACATCATTGCAGTTGACATGAGTGCAAGCAAAACGCTCAAAGGCAAAGCAGGGTGGTGCTGGTAGGGTTCGTCTGCCAACCATGCAAAAGCTAGGTCCCAGGCTGAAACTAAACTCTTTCTGAGAATTGGCCGTGCTGTTGCAATGCTGTTGATTGTCTCAGCATATTTCCCATATGCTTTTCCCGCAGCAAACATTTCCTGCCCATAGGCAACCAGCCATTTGGATACTTCTTCAGCATCAGGTGGCTTTGCTGTCAGAAGCTGCTGTAACATTATGCCATGTTGAGTGTACAGCCAAACTCTGAAATCATCCAGCAAAACCTTCCTGCTTTCCAGTGTCTTCTGACGCGCAACCCTGGTGGGCACAAGTGTAGCCCCACCTCTCGCCGACGCTCTAGCTCTCTCCGCCGCTGAGAGCGGTTCCATGGCATTGACCCCCGGAAGTCCAAGACAGACCAACAAAATCCAACTAACCCGGGGCCTACGACCGCAAACACAGAGACGGGAGCGAGTCTTGAAGGGCTCTAAGGGACAGAGAAATCCAGAAGCGAGAGTTGCGCAAAGCCAGGGAAGCAAGATGCAAGGTAAAATCCAAAAGGCCAGCGACTGGATGGTTTGACAAACACAGGACAGGGACGAGCCACAGTTGACCAAGCACTGCAAAAGTCCAAGGGGGCTTGAGGCAAAGCTGCAAAGTTGGTGGAGCCTAGATGGGAACAGAAGATCGCATTCAGAGCAAAATCCACAGAGAAAGGGAAGTCCATCAAGTCCAAGCTCAAAACGCATGAAAAGCTTTTGGGGCAGGAGCGTCTGGTTATGAGGTGAATGGTCAGGGGCTGAGAGGCGTAAATCCAAATCCAAGCCATCAGCACCCTGAACATGGAGGAAAAACATCAACAACGCAAGTCTTGCCCAGTTTGTGTGTACTTCCTGAACATTTCGTGGGTCAAGGAAGTCCAACAAGGAGTGAGCCACAGGTTTGCGTAAGGCGGCTCTCCTCGTAGGGTCATCTGCAACATTCAGTCTTGTTGGAGCAAAACCCCAACCTGGGTATAGTCCAAATCCAAGCTGCAATGACATGGATCTTTTGCAGACCCTCTGCAAGGAGACTGAAGAGCTTCTCCCTTTCACCAGGGCTCCTTTTGCAGCTCGTGAGTCGAGCAGGCAGCAAAATCTGCTGTCGGGGCAAGTCACAGCAGCGTCAGCCAGGACAGCTAGGCCGCCATGACCCTCAAGCACGTTGATGTGGCTCTTCCTCTTCCACCACCAGCTCTTTTCGATCTTCCATTGTGAAGCAGCAAGGAGGTCATTCAGGACCAGACTCTCATGGCCAATTGCCGGAAGCACATCATCATCAGCCAGCTGCGCTCTAGCAAGGGCTACCGAAAAATGCTTCGCCAAATGCATAGCAAGGTCCCAAACGTAGACGGCTGATTCTTTTGTGTATGCGCCCTCAACTCGCACATGGTCATGACCTCCAGGGCAACGCACTTCAAGGCTTTCACTATCAACAAGGTAAGTGATGAACCGAAACTGCTTTTTGTGCGGCGACCCAAACTGGCAGCTGGCGACGACACTTTCGTAGAAGTCCATGTTGAGCAGCTGAATCCAGGCAGGCAGCCAAGCCATTTTGCTCAAGTGAGGCTGTTCTTTCCCACAAGGTGAACCATGTCTTCTGCCATGCCTCAGCAAAATAAAAGATCGGTTCGCAAGAAGGTTGCCCAGCCATGTCTTTGGGCAGTCAAGGTCAAAACCCTCGGGCTGCTGGTATGACCTGACCGCTGGATGAGCTGCCGGAGAGAAAGTCGTGCAAGGTGGCTCTGATAGGAACGACTTGAACCTCTTTTGCTCGATCATGTGCATGCACCACTCAATCAACCTTGCATCCGTAAAGTCAAAGTGCTTGGAGGCCGAGAGATCGAGAGGAGGAGCTACTGAGTGTCCAAGCTGTTGCATGCATGAAGAGACCCTACCAGATCCTCCGTAGAACTCAACAAAGTCAAAGTACAGGAGCGGCGCTTTTCTTGGATGCACGACTCCAGTAGGGCTTTCAGCTTCAAACTCATGTGTTTCGGCCCCTGCCGAGGCCAGCAGAGCAACAGGCATACTGTCCAGTCTGGTGTAGCAGCCTCGCTTGTCACTGCCCAGCCAGAGCACCTCGGACAAAGACGCCGGGATCTGAGTGGAGGCAACAGCGCCCATTCCCAGCGATGCATCTGATGTGTAGAGCTTTTCTGAATACCTCGTGGCAATGTTGGTGACCGCAAGAGGCACCAATGCTGAGAGAATGCAGAGCTCAGTGGCTGTCGACCTTGAAAGCGCAACTGTGGCATTCTCCCCCAAGGCCTCAGCTTCAGCCGCCTCCTTGAAGAGGGTGTCAACAATTGCAGTCATACATCTTCTATAGAGCAAAACAGAAGTCCAGTTTCCCGCCAAACGTGAAAGCAACTTGGCCGTCACTGCTGGAAGGGCTGCAATCCTGAATGAGAGACAGGATAGGGCCAGTCTCTTTGATATTGGAGCTGCAACTGTTGTCAAACCTCTCCGCACGAGAGCATCGGAGGAATCAATCTCTGCGCCAGCGGCCTTGAAACGCATCGATGCCTCCACATCCTTCTCGGCTGAGCCAATGACACCATAGGTTTCATAGGCTTTTCGAGCCCAACCCAGGGCTTTCCCTGCAAAGGTATTGAGAGGGTCTGCACCAAAACTGTCTCTGCAAATCACAAAATAGTCATCAATGATGAGGCCCTCCCACTGAGATGTCACGGGAAAAACTGAGTGCCCCCTCAGTCGGTGCTCTTCTATCAGAAGCCCGTGCCGCTGCAAAAGATCCTCATGACCCTGTAAGGCAAACTCAACACCCAAATGATCACCTTGAAAAAGAGATGCAAAACAAGGGTGTAGGCAATCCCCGGCAGAGGAAGTGGTGACATCAGGAAGGAGCCCAAACCCGTCACCCTGCAAGGCTCTATCCTTTTTCTTCTTGCGTCCAGTCTCCTCTCTTTCTTTGTGTTTCTGCATTGCCTGAAGACCCGCTAGCTCATCCTCAGAGAACTTGAAAGGCAACATGTTTGAACAGGCGCGTTCATAGGTGACCGCTGTCTGGTGGTAGAAGTCGCGCCTGTCTGTTACACTGCCAAAAATTTGCTGTGAGCCGCGAGCCACACTGAGATTGGTCAGCAAAAACCCGGGAGGCAGATATTTGGAAGGTCCATCAATGGCTCTTTCCATCATGTTGGGTAAACGTCGATCACCTATCTGCCTGTCGTGCATCGCTGACTTGTGGGCATTGAAAACACGCGAAAACATGCCATTCTGAAAGGGGGAGGCCGCAAGCTCCAACAAGCCCTTTGTGTCCCACAGCTTTGCCAACTTGAGGTTCTCATCGCGAGACTCCTGCTTGAAGCAAGGGCCCGCCGCAAAATCAACATCCTCACCATGCAAAAGAAAACGAGGTTCTTGGAATGGGAGCCAAAGTGGCCCTGAAAGAAAATCACTCATCTTCCACTTTCCCTCACCAACCAGCTTCAGCCTATCGACGCAAAGGTTCTTGTAAGGTTGAAGTTCAGGGTGCTCTTCAGCTGAAATTACGGCAGGATCCGGCTTGAACTTGATGTGTCGTGGCTGGGCATAACTTTGTCCCAGCTCGGGGTGCACGTTGATGAAATTTTCCATCTGCATCAGCATAGCAGCTAATTCAGGTCCAGAGCGACCAGGAATCATTGAGTGCTCTTCCTGGTGAACTCCACACGCATCCATGAGCAGCCTCAAGCGCTGGAAACAACTGCGCTGCAAAGCATTAGGCTGCCTCCCGATCTCCGCAAGAGTAGGATGTCGGCCAAGGAACATGTAGTTCAGACAATAAACCACAACATGCGAAAGCCTCTGTCGAGCTTTCGCGGCCAACCTCCGTCTTGAAAGACCAGGGCCACTGCCATCAAAGCAACCAGGGTAGGGCACCGGCAGAGGAAAAGATGCGGTAGACGAGGCACATGGGCCACGCCAGCAAGCAGTGAAAGATCTTTTGAGGCGCCAGCCAAAACTTGTTCTGCACCTCAGAAACCAACGCGGGATACAAAGTGCCCACGTGTCAAAACTGATTGTAGCTGTGAAAGGGCTTGTCTCCGGTCCCTGACTCAACTTGTTTTTGGTTGGGCGCTCATGGTCTGCTAGGACTCCACCTCCTCCGCAACAGCCTGAGAGCCCTTGCCCCCTCCCTTCCGCTTTGGGTTGCCTTTCGCCTTTGGCTTTGGTTTTGCTGCAGGAGGATCTGATGAAGTCTCGGAACTGCGGCTCTGCCCAAGAAGCTCCACCCTCTTGTTGGAGATGACCTCCAATTCCTTGAGAAACGCCAGAGCACATGTGACCCATCGTTGATCGGCTAAAGGCGCGAAAGCCCTGGTGCGGGAGGTGCTCATCATCTGTCTGTTGACAAAGATTGAGGCCGGTGCATCCTCTTGCAAACATAGGAGAGTGGCTAAGTCCATTCTGCCACCGTCCAAACATGCCTGTTCTATTGTCACTGCCAGCAAAGCCACTGTGTCCATCGCGGCATCCATTTGCCCTGCCATCATATAGTCCAGGGCTGTCATGACCTGGAACTGCAGCTGGCCTAGCTCCCGCTGTCTCCCGTATCCTCCGAATCTCTCCAAGTAGCGTACTCCAGAAACACCACGATTCAAGAGCTCTTGGGGAGAGGCATCTGAGGAGCTGGTTGGAGACATCCGGCGTGACATGCTCTGCAAGACTGCACGGAAGAAAAGCCCCTTCTGTTGCGCCAGCTCTGCTTGAAGCTTTGCTCGGCCCGTTGCTCCTCGCACCCCCGCACTTGATGAGGCTGTCAACTCGCCCATTGGATCGCCTTGAACATGTGCTATCTGGGCAACCAAACTCGTCAGCGCCTGTGATTGGGCTAAAACAGCCTGGGCTAAAGCATCCCCGGAAATCTGGGCAGATCTGGGTTCGGGGCCCGCTCTCTCTTCTTCCAATGCCTCTAACTCCAATGGTTTCCCGAGTCCAGGGGATGCCAACAAACCAAGGTTCTGACGAGCTGCAGTTCGTGGGGGGGGCTGCAGGGTCTTTGCAAGGGCGGATACTGGTAGCTGAGGTAAGTCCAGTGCCGCTCCCAAAGGCTGAGCTACTGCAACTGCTGCGCTCTTGCCCAAAGTGGGCAGCTGATCCTCCAACCTCTGTTGCCTTGTACTCAACAAAGTCAACTGCTGGGACATCTGTGGCAGCATCCCCAAAACTTCCTCCAGCTGTGTGGACAACGCGGCTGTAGTGACCCGCTTTGCCTTTGGCCCACTTCCTGAAGGCGTAACCCTTCTGGCAGGAGGTCTTCGCTGTGGCGGAGTTGCATCTGGGTCTGCAAGATCCTCTTGCTCCTCGGGGGAGTAGAACGCAGCCAGCTGTTCTGAAGTGGCTGTAGCCCAAGTCCTCACCAGCGGAACCAAAGCATCTATGGAGGGAAAAGCGAAAGGAGAATCCTCGTCGAAGGCAAAGGTGACCTCTTCGTCCTCCATGAATTCGCGAAGGTGTGGCATGACCCCCTCCGTGCAATCGACGATCCTGACCAAAACTGTGCCTCCAGTCTGTGAAACAATCCCTCCATCTGCAAGCATTGCGGGGACCTCGAACTCCACGGAAGGCCCAAAAACACTTGTGGGACTTCCAGCATTGCCCTGCTCGACGATGTCCATGGGAAGAAAACTGGCTGGGACGGCCAACAGGACACCACCCGTTCGCCTCATAATCACCAGCACAGATGTCTCGGTGGGTTCTCGGCTTCCTGAATCCAGGGTCCAACTGAGCACATAGGGCACCAATTCGTCCGTGGCCAGGGTCAAACACTCCATAGCTAGAATACCATCCAAAGAGTCCATTGCTCTTACTGACGGATCTCAAAGTCAATGACTCCAGCTCCTGCAAAGTAAACTTGCGCCTCAATCTCTGATGGGAATGAATGGGAAATTGAGTTGGACTTCGCCAGGTCCTCAATGATGCCCCAATAGGACGCAGCACTCTTGCACAGGGTTGAGGTGTCAAGGTTTTGCGCCTTGATGATGGCGTAGTACCTGGGTCGGAGATCCAGCTGCTGAGAGCGGTTTGGTGTAGGGATCCTCCCTGCTTGAACCGCACCTGCCCACTGACCGGCAGTCCAGGCTCTGCGAATCCGATCTTCACCGGATGTTGAGGACCCAGACAACCTCGTAGATTGAGCCAGTAGATGGCGAGGGCAAGGCTGAAAACTCGAAGCAATAGCACTGCGGCTCTCAGTGTTGTGCACCTCCGTCGGCACTGAAGAGACCAAGTCAAAAGAGCCCTCTGTCCTTGGTGACCTCGCAGATTCCTCTGCTCTTTCCGCGGTGAGCCTGAGCAGGAGTGCAGTGGCCTGATCACGAGGCCCAGCAATGGTGATACGAAGATCCCCCAGAGAGCACTGAACTTCAAAAGGCTCTCCGTCGTGCTTGCTTTGGCTCATACGCGTACTCAGCCAGAACTGAGTACCGAGAAGAAGGCGCAGAAGGAGATGGAATGGGCGAAGCAGGAGCAGGTGAAATCCAAGTCCAAAGAGTCCAAAGGGAAAAGAAGGTGGCGCAGGTGCCAGTGACAAATCCACAGAGGAAAATCAAGGCAAGAAGGGAGAAGGGAGGCTGAATGCAGTAAGCAGGACAACCCAGGCTCCACCAGTTGTTATGAGCACCTTCAAGACCCAGCTGAAAGACCCTTAGGACACTATCGACCATAGAGCTTGAGATTCAAAAGGCCAGGCATTGGATAGCTTGTGGTCATATGTATATATGTATATATGTATGCATATTAGTATATTTGCTTTTGATATGCACATATTATGACATATACTATAAATATCTACATATATATACACATTTGAGCTACCTCCAAAACTCTATTGCCCCAAAATGGAATATCTATTTTTGCCTTCGTTCCAGAACGCAAAACCAAATGGGAAAACGAAACCGCCGGATGAAAAGAATACTTGCAGGCGGAAAGCAGAAACTTGACAAAATGTAAATGCAGCAGGAGGAAAAACAAGATAGGAAAAAAACAAACGGGATCAACAGAAAGAAACGAAGGCGGAAAGGAAGCCAACAGAAACTGTCACAGGAAAGGCATGAAAACAAGAGAGGAAACAAAAGGAAGACAAGGGAAAACAGGTAAAGACCAAACGACAATAACTCCATGATACACCATTCTTAACGTTCGCTGCTCAAATGGAAATCTATCTTGTAAGGTTTGCCTTCGTTTTAAAGGGTCACCTTCGTTTTTGCAGGTTTTGAGCTATATTCCATTCCAATACATATCCCTTACATAGACCTTTTTGGTGGTAGCCCACATATATATACTCTATATATAATATTATTTCATGGGGCATCGAACAAAATTGAAGTACCAATGGACCCAGAAAAAACGGTTTTTTTTTAGGATCTCGTTTTGGTGTCTTCATTGGCCAAATGCGTTTAGTCGGAAAACAAAAACGTTGATTTGATAAAAAAACAAAAACAAAAATGGACTTTGAAAAGTAGGGATTTAATAACTCAAAAACGGCTACATAGTGAGGACACGTGCTGAAAGCAGGTGTCAATTCCTTGCACAAAAGCATGCATATAAGGTCAGTTTCGATATGTATATAATTAGTTAAAATCCACCTTACATGTGGTTTCTGTGCAGTTGAACGTAGTTTCTGTGCAGTTAAACGTAGGTTCTGTGCAGTTGAATGTAGTTTCTGTGCAATTGAATGTAGTTTCCGTACAGTTTACGTGTAGCTTATATGCGATGTTGATGACAGTTATCGACAGTCTATACAATACTATATGATACTATGTAGTTTCAACAGAGGTGCAGATAAGGTACATATAGTAAGCCTACACAACCCGCAGAAGCTGAGAAAAGCTACAAAAGCCAAGAAGCCGCAAAAGCCAAGGAGCCAAAACAATCCCAAAGGGCGAAGAAATCAAGAGCCCCCAAGCCAGAAAAGCCGCAAGGTCCAAGAAACCAGACTCAAGAAAGAAACAAAAAAAACGTCTCCATCCTCAAATGCTTGACATTGCTTCATTTCTGGTGCTGATGGAGAGTCTACGCAACGGATTAATGAAGGGGGCTTTAAAAAACTAGACCTGAGATGGAGGCAATCATGGTTTAGTTAGTTTCTGAACCATTTCAAAAAACTGTTTCATCAGTTTCAGTTTGCAAAACACATTTCTTTCATGTCTTTTAGTGTCTAAATTTAAAGTTTTACATTGCTAGTTTCCCAATATAAAAGTCCGTTTCGCTCCGTTTCCCAAGATTCACAGGCCCAATATTATTTTAGGTCATCTACTGGTGGATTCACAGTGTGCTACCGAGGGACTCATCACCAGATTGATGAGCTCTTGATGCGGCGAGTCTAAGCTTGACCTGCGACGAGTCAAGGGTCGACCAGTTGAGTCAAGAGGTTTTTTTCTAAGGACTCGAGTATTGCAGATGCATTTGAAAAAGAAAAAAAATGCTATTGGCCAAGACATGCGCATTCAACAAAAACATTTTGGAGGTGTACAGTGTACATCTGCACGCTGCATATGTATGTATATACAAGTAAATGTGCCTGTGTACCCGTGCCATTCATTTTTGTATGGATTTATATATACAGTAATTCATGTGTAATGTTGTTCCAACAGACTAAGCATCTGTTTAAAACCACCACATCACTTCTTCATCCTTGGCGGTCGAATCTGAGAAGGGGGGAGTTTTGTCGCCCTTGAGAAGGCCGGAGGAACGTTTTCGCGTTTTCCTCATCAACCAACATCACCAACGATCATTTATGATTTTTTACTATCCCCACATGTGTCATGGATAGTTTACACATACAAACATGTTTTTTCATTGGGTGTCTGAAGAAAACGGGTCCCCCATACTTTGATAGCCATAGCTCCGAACCGCGACCATAGCAGCTACCTCCCAACCCCAGAAGTTGTACCCTCTGGTTATGACATTCACAGTTTGCCATGGAAAATCCATGGAAACTAAATGGAGGTTTCGTTCGCTGGGAAAATCATCTATTTTTTGGGGGGGGCCATGGCTTGACCATGGCGAACTGTAACAAATAACCAGAGGGTAGCTACAATTATAATGACCATTTTGAGGGGTATGGGGACGGCTCAAAATCCCATGGATATTTCTTGGTGTTTTCACAGTAGCGGCTACGTACTAAAGTTGCTTTGGGCCCATATCTGAAGATATGTTCTCTACTTCAAAGTGGTGAAACTTCCCAGTTGGTGATATGTTTTCCCATATTGCTATGGATCAATACCTATACATACCATTTTTAGGGGGATGAACATCCACTTACCAGCTATTTTGATGTTCACCAGGGGTACAAGGTTTTGACACACTGCCATATTTCCATAGCTTTTCTCCAACTTTTCCACAGCTTTCCATAGCTTTTTCCACAGCGATGTTCCCTCCTGTAGCGGTCCGGCAGCAAGTCCTGGATCTCGTCCTCCGGTTCCTGTAGCGGCCCTATGACATGAGCTATGGCCAAGCTGGATGTGGGTATACACGAAGATGCCACAACATATCAACATATACATATCATTACATATCTATATATATGATATCAAGATATATATATATATTAATATATACATATACTGTATATATATACATACATATTATTTATATATATATGTATATATATATGTATATATATGGAGGCTTCCCCCAAATCATCCAAATTAGACATTTTTTTTAGTATCGAAACCTTTTTTTTTGGTGATCCCAGATTTCCATGGTTTCTTAGGCATGGTGGAGTTGATACTTGTTGCCCATCCCACAACGGGAATTCACTGCCCGGGATTTTCCCGAACCAAATCTTGGAGTTAAGGCTTACCCAAGTTATCCGACAAGCCATACTGCCATACTGATTGTGATCAGAAATCAATGGAGAGGATGAACTGGGTAGCTGAAAAATCATTGATTACTATTTGGAACCGACGATTTTAGATGCGGTGGGCTTTGTCAGTCTCATGTCATCACCGAGACACTTTTTTTAAAGGATGATCACCAGGAAATCTCCCAAATTCAACTTTTTTGCCGTCCCAAAAGCCATTTTTGATGGGCCTTGCTGATTTGTCAAAACCACGTCTGTGTTGATTTTTTTCTTATCTGGCAGTTGCCCGTAGTTGTTGTCATCAACGGAAATCAACCAGTCTGGTTGGGGGATCTTCCAGCTTCACCCTGCCCGCGTTGCTGGTGATTAAAACCCACATTGACCATTGAAGAGTTTTCTGTGGTGCCTCAAGACAAATTTTCTGTGCCATGGTGTATGTCTCCAGTCAATAAATCCGGAAACGGAATCATGACCACATTCATGTTAGGATTGCGCAAAGAAAAAAATAATAATCCCTTCCCCCTTCATATTCAACACCCCCTAAACGAAACCATGGTTTTGTAGGGAATTTCCACATTTTTGGGGGACCATGCGAAATTTCCGCAGCATTCCGCCTTGTTTTCATCGATGCCTGCGCTCTGTGAAGG
The DNA here is from genome assembly GCA_947184155.2 of Cladocopium goreaui. Classification (NCBI taxonomy): domain Eukaryota; class Dinophyceae; order Suessiales; family Symbiodiniaceae; genus Cladocopium; species Cladocopium goreaui. Next base: position 28,177 of record CAMXCT020002804.1, read on the forward strand.
TGAACATTTTTCCAAAGAAAACAGTTTGGAAATGGTTGTTGGGGAATGATTAATTATTGTATAACATGTTACCATTGTTTACACATGTTTGTGGTTGTTGGGAAAACACCCTCTCTTTGTTTAGTGGATGAACTCTTCAGTGGTATAAAAATCATAATACAGTATATGTAATTGTATTTGTATATATATATATGGTTGGTGGTTTCAACCCCTCTGAAAAAAATATATTAGTCCGTTGTTCACCTTATTCCCAATATATGGAAAAATAAAATTCATGTTCCAAACCACCAACCGGATATGATTATATATTATATATGTATAAGTGATCCGATCATTTAAACGCCTCACAGTCAAATTGGATTACTTGAGGCCTCCCGGAACTCTGCTGGAATACATTGAATGGCCACCTTGGACCACCTGGAAAAACGTGCCTTCCACTTCCGCAATGTCTCGCTCCAGCTCCGCCTGCCACCAAAATGTGTGCTTACCCCGAGGCAAATTCATCGGAAATAACAAAACGTGCTTGGGTGGACATTTGTTGGTTTACCAAACAAAACAAGGGGTTCTACATGGTTTTACGTGGATCTGCATAGATACGCTATGAGATTTTTCGTAACTCGTTCTGTGACCACCGGCGCAGCTGTCTGACATCCCGATTTCGGCAGCTCATTTCACCAGCACAAAACAAGAAGGGACAGATTCAAATGGGGGTTTCCAATCCATGGGGGTACCCCTAAATCATCCATTTTCATAGGATTTTCCATTTTAAACCATCTGTTTTGGGATACCCCGTGTTTTGGAAACCTTCAAATTGAGAATCATTTCTGCCGATGTTGATGTCACTGCACCGCGAAAAAAACATGTTGGGCGAATCTCGAATTTGAGCGGGCAACGGATCGGAAAATCTGAAAATTCTAGTGGAACTTGCTTCGCACCACGTTGGTTGGTGAGGATATATGATATAGTTGATATATATGGCAGTGGGTCAAAACCTTGTACCCCTGGTGAACATCAAAATAGCTGGTAAATGGATGTTCATCCCACTAAAAATGGTATTAATAGGTATTGACCCATACCCATAAATATATATATATAGATAGACAGATAGATATGGTGTTGCAAATGAAAGCCACCACAAGAAAAGAATCCTCAACAAAAAGGTGGAGTGAAGTTGGAAATTGCCTCAGGTGGATGCGCCAAAAGTTTGCCAAATCACCAAATTAAACACATGAATAATGCGGATTAAAAAAAAAAACATCCCCCAGTCATCACCATTTTTATAGGTGGTATAGGGTATAAACCATTCCCAGATATTCCCAGTCATGGGTGGTTTATGGCAGTGTTTTACCCACATTACATATACAAATCCCATTAAAATCACCATGTTTGTTGGTTGTTTTCCCATTAATCCACGAGTTTTCATGTTTACATCCCGTGTTTTAAAATAGCCATGGAAAATCACCATTTTTAATAGGTAAACCATCTATTTCTATGGGTCATTTTCCATGGCTATGTTAGTCATAACCAGATGGTACATCCCGTGTTTTTTTTTACCAGCTCCAGCTCCAGCTATTCCATCGGCCTCTTCGTTCTCCAGCTCCAAATTCTCCAAATCTTGGTGCCGATTCGATCAAAAACGGTCCGATGAAGCCCCCAAGCACAGCAGAACGTGAAAAAAAACAGCAGAAACTGGCCAACTGGCTTGATTTTTTCACCGAAAACCCCCCACATTTGATGGTTGATTATGATTTTCGTTCTTATCTTATCTTGATGGCACTGGGTGGTCATTCCCATGTTTTTTTGTCACCCAACTTTTTGTTTCACCAGCGCAGCAAGTCACGTGTTTCCGGAACATTGTCCATAGTTATGTAAACGTTTACCAAACAAGATGTGTATCTATGTAAGTCCAACCCCCAGGGCATTGACTAATGACTAATTGCATATCTTATCCACATATGGGTTTGTCTAATCTAAACATAGGGTATCCCAAAAGTTGATGCCCAACGATCATGTTCCCATTAAGATAGCCATATATTGGCTGCTTGGTGGTTTCAACCCCTCTGAAAAATATGAAAGTCAGTTGGGATGATTATTCCCAACTGAATGGAAAAATAAAAAATGTTCCAAACCACCAATCAGTTGGGTATTCCCTATTTTCAAACAAAGCCAGTCCGATTCTCTGGTTCTAAAGTTCTAGTTCGACTGCCCTCCAAGACAAGGAACTTTCGAAATGTGCCTCCAACTCGGCTTCAAAGTCCTCCCCTATCCTCTGGCAGACAACAAAATTTTTTTGGGCCCATTCACCAATGGTGGGTTTTTATGTCAACCCTGGATTCATAAATCCCTGAGCTGTTTGGGGGGGACATTGAAGTATCAGATTATCACTATTTGGAAGGTGTCCCCACAATTAATAAACCATGCTGTATTAATCCGGGGTTGACATTATATCAAGCCTACCAGTCAAGATAATATACGCAATGAGGATGGGTGACTAGGAATATGTGTATGTATGTATGTATATATAATTAAACTACATAAAACATGACTCCATAAGCATTCAGGCCGAATTTGCGACAGGGGTCTTGGGCATACAGGTGAAAATAAAAGCTGCGAGAATTCCTGCACTCTATGGTCACCGGTCACCCAACTCGAAGGAATTCGTCAGAAAATGAGGTACAAAAACAGACAGTACCCTCTGGTTATGTCAAAATAGCTATTGAAAATGGCCATTTATAGTGGATTTTCCATATTTTCCCATCGAAAATGGTGATTTTCCATAGTTATGTAAACGTTTACCAGAGGGTAAGCTTCAAGAATCAATTTTCCTCGGCCACCCCTTGGGATCCACTGGGGCCATGGGCAATTTGTCGAGTTCATTGTCCGACTCGGGAGAGTTCTTTGGAGAGGCTTTCGGAGAAACTTTCCTCGGATGACAAACTGATACCACAAAGAGCTTCCAGTAATAACGGCTGCCATTTCCATCCATTTCCCATGAAAAATGTATTGGAAACAGCCGGCCAAAAAAAGAACCAAAAATCTTGGTCCCAAACAGATTCCCTACAATCAAAAATGTCAAGGAGAACTTACACTCCGAAAAAGGATCAAAAGGGGGAGAAAACACAAAATTGACACGCTAAAGCACAAAAATCAGCTTCGGAGACACGCTCGGAGATTGTGGCTTTGGCGAACTCCGTTTTGGAGAACTGACCTCTGAACCGACTGCATGAGTCGACACCGGCGCTTCTTCCAGAGACAAGTGATTTATGAGTGCTACCCATAAAATGTGGTAAAACCCAACAATAGTCCCACCATTTTTGGGGTTTAAGACATCCAAAAACTCTTGGAAGTGGAAGTCTTAATTAGTAGGAACTATCACAGCAGGACCTGATATAAAATGGTTGATAATGATGGAAGGTTCAACAAGGAGTGTCTGTACCTTCAGGCGTGCTCGAATACATATCAATGAGATATGTCTGAGAATCAAAACGTATGCAAGTGACACAATTATGTTCTTGTCTCACTGAACCTTGACTTAGCCCCCAAAAAGGCATTTCCGGCCCCCAGACTGTGCCTTTCCCTTCGCAAAACTTCAAACGCAGTCCTCTTAAAATCTTCAGCCAGAAAGAATGAGGCTCAATACTGCTGACCAACAAATCCAACAACCTACACGAAGCCGATAACCATTTACACGTAGGGTTGTGGTCCCCCCAACATCTAATTTCAGTGAGTTTGAAAGTGAAGCGTAAATGGTATCTACTTACCCTTTGCATATCAGTCGCAAAATGTCGCAAATAAAACTGGCATGCTTCGTTTTCATGAAAACATACGGTATCAAAACACATCAAAACACTATAAAAGTTGTTTGGCCTGATCAAAAGAGTTCTTTGAAGTTCCAGCTAACGTGAGTCCAACAGAAATCCATCCCTTTGCCACCCCGTGGAGAACGTGGGGGCTGGTTAAGTGCTCCCATCGGTCTGCACCGACCTGCTGGTTCTTACCACATAGCTACCACTGCGATGCCAACCAAAGTTCGGTACATCCGTATCGAGAAATGTTCCATCATGCTGTTTTTGTTCCATCCCCACTTCAATGTTGATCAATGTTGATCAATGTTGATCCATGTTGATCAATGTTGATCATTTATTTTCCATGTTCCAGATCAAAATCGCAACATCATGCAGGTCAATCTCCCTATCTTCACTTCCCAAATCGCCAGTTTTTTTCCAGGCCTTTGGCTTCTTGGCCGGCGACTCTCTTGGGTCCTGCATGGTGGACTGCGACTTGGTTTGCCCAGGTCCACCATAGCGATATCAGAGTACCCTTGCAGCATTTGGATCCCTGCAACATCGAAAATATGAAGGTTTCCTAAAAACGGGACGTCCCCAGAAATAAATGATTTATAATGGAAACGTCTATCTAAAGTGGATGATTTGGGGGTACCACTATGAGATATGTTCAAATGTCGAAAACTGGAAACGGATTGCCCCTTTCCACTATGGGTTGCCCCATTGACAAACCACTCATGTTGCTTAACTTTAGGGTTCCCCTTTTTTGAAACACCTATCATTGCTGGTCCGGTTCATCATCGACTCTTGGCTGGCCCATAATTTGCTGGAGATAGGTAGACCTATCTGAATGATTCTGAATGGGGAATCTGTTGGTGAAACATCGGGAAACTAAAATCATGTTCGCCCCCCAAGTGTCGCAGATATCTGGTGCAGGCCCACCGGCCAAGATCATCGAACAAACCCATCCGTGAGACATTTTTATCGAATAAATCCCAGAGTTTTGTTGGTCAAATCCACAATATCTCAACGAAATCACCCCGTGGTTTTGGTTAAGCATTAAATCAGTTCATTAGATCATCTAGATCACCATTTCGATTGGTTAAAATAACCTTTAAATCCCATTGAATCTCCATTTTCTGCGAACTAACCTTCTATGCCATGCCCTTGCGCCATCCTGTGCGGCATCCTGTGCCTCATCCAAGTTTCTCTTTGCGCCCTGATGCGACCCCAAAATCATGCTCCGTCTGGTGATGATGTTCTTATATGACTGCACCATAGCACCATATATGCATGTTATAAGACACATACACTATACATATACATTGTACACATATCATACACACACACATATATATATATACCAGTAGTACCCGCACGACGCGGGGCGGAAGTTGCCTTAGGGTTAGACTCTAAGACCTTTTTCATCTATCTATAGAACTTGCATGCGCCGTGCGCCAACCAGACCCGTGGGTGCGTGCTTTGTGCGACAGCGTTGCACTGTTCCAAAGGTCGCACTTGAAACTCCACACTTCAAAGGAATTTTGAAAGGAACATCGCCAGCGCCAAATTGAGAAAATCTGCTGACAGATCTCTATCGCAACCTTGATGCAGCCACTCCAATACGATTCACGGCTCTCAGCTGCAAAAGACAAAAATATTACGCAAAGAGCCGCAGCAGCGAGGAACCTTGATGCAGCCATTACACTGCATTTTGCAGCATCACGTGCCTAACCCGCATGTCTCGAGAGACATGGCAACAAGACGTGACAACAATCATGCAGCCATTCCACTGCGATCTGCACGCGCAGCTTCCAAAACACCTTATAACTACGCACACACAAACGCATCCAAAGGTTACAGTGCGGGAACAAAAACACCAAAAGGCCCGCACCCGCGTCACACACGAGCTGCCCTTCATCACCGGCTGCAGCCGCTTTACCCGAAAAAACTCAAGGTTTCGTGCCCTGGCTTCCTCCCCAAAGCAAACCCCATGCAACATCCATCGCACATGGCAACAGAACGTGACTACAATCATGCAGCCATTCCACTGCGATCTGCAACCACAGATTCCAAAACACCCTAGAACTACGCACAAGCAAACGCATCCAAAGCAGCTTCAACCCACCATTACAGTGCGGGAACAAAAAACACGAACGGCCCGCACCCGCGTCACACACGGGCTGCCCTTCATCGCCGGCTGCAGCTACTTTACCCGAAAAAACACAAGGTTTCGTGCCCCAGCTTCCTTGACAAGTCCCATGTAACATTCATGCAGCTATTACAATGCATTTTGCAGCATCACTTCCCTCAGTCAACCACTTCCCTTAGGCACCACTTCCCTCAGCCACCACCCTTCGTCATCACCACTTCACCACTTCCCTGCGTCATCACCACTTCACCACCCTTCGTCATGTTCTGTGATGTATTGTTTTGTGATGTATTTGTACTGCAGAGTCTCACAATTCTATTCGTCCGTAACTCGGAAGATTGCTTGCCAACTTCCTTTGATAGACACATATATCATACACATATATTGGACGTGTATATATATGATATATATATATCATATACACATATTAGACACATATTCTATACACATAAATTACACACATATACTATACACATATATCATACACATACTATACACAAATATAATACACATAATATACACACATATTTACACATATATCATACATACAGTATCAATGTTTACATCTATATTAAACACAATATTAAAATATACAAATAGTTTACACATATTACATTCATATATTACACGCACATATATTACACAATTATTTATACACATATGTTAATTGTAAATACCTGGCATGAAAAAAGTGGCGTAGAGTTTGTCCCGATTTTTCTGCCGGGGTGGATTTTTACTTGTGAAGCTTGTGGACGCGGGTGCTGTCTTGTCGGAACTAGTAAGTACTGTACTGTAAAATGGACCCTCAATTTCTACAAAAATGGAGGTTTTCTTAGGTGCCCCAAGAACATCATCCTGGCATTCCACCCAAGTCATCAATGGCATTTTGCGGCAACCTCATTTTTCATGTCCATCAGTGAGATTCGACCGTGAGGCTTTGAAGGTCCACCGTTTCATACTGGTAGTGCTTGAAAAGTGAATTTGGCTTTAGCAGCACATTGATTTTATAGGCCTCGTGGGTGCTTGGTTTCCAGCCGTGTTCGTAACCTAATGGTCGGGATTGCTACAGCCTACCGGTATAGGCTGCAACAGGTTCTCTTTAGAGTTGTTTATCAATGGAGTTGATTATAAGTTAATTGGGGGTTATTTATCACTTATTTGGGGAAATTATAGAAACCACATAATTCTGGGGATTATTTATCAGCTACTTGATGATTATTTATCCCAATGTTGTGGCATTATTTTATGCCCATGGGGCCCATGTTTCAGTTATTTTGGGGGTCATGTTTGACCATGTATCGTGCGTGTTAAAAAATTGCCCATGGATGTTGGTGTTGATGTCCATGAATGTTATGGTAAGATAATGCTCGCACTACAAGTTACAATCAACTTTTTGGCGATTTTCCCCACATGTGATAGAACGTGATGCTTTGGAATTTGTTCATGCCGGCCCTGATTTTGTTGCCGGAAATTTGGAAGATCTTTTGCAGAATTTTGGAGTTGGGGGGACCCAAAACAGACCCAAAATGGTACAATTTTGGCATCCCAGGAACTGATAAATAAATGGTACATTTCCTCCAAAATCACTGATCAGTATATAGTTAAGGTCACCAGCATAATGACTTATTTATTGGTTATTTTGGGGGGAAATGATGTATCAGTTACCGGGAATATTTGTCAGTTACGAGGAGTTATTTATCATGTGTTTGCTCCAATTTCTGGCCCAAATTTTTGGGATTTTTGGGGGAGTCTTTTCTGCTGAAAATCGTAGGTTGCTTCAAAGTGCAAAACGGGTGAAAGCCACGATTTTGTACAACCCCCAAATATCCCCAATAAACGGACAAATCATCCCCAATCAACTGATAAATAACACCAAAGTAACTTATAAACAACTCCCAGCGGGCTGATAAATAACTCGCAAATACCCCCAATTATAATCAAGTATATATCTGATAAGTAACCTCAATAAAGTGTGATCTTTATAACCTGAACCTTCATAAAGAGAAGGGCCAAATGAACGATGGAGCCCATCGCCAGTGCTGGCCTCATAGCGGGCTTCTAATTCAGCCTTCGAGCCAGTCGTCTTAAGGCCCAAGGCTTTCAACCTGCCATCAAAATCCTTGTGACCAGCGGGAAGTGATTTAGAAAACCTAGGAACTTCAAGGGCCATTTCTTGCAGAGGATAAGTCTCAGGAAGTGGATGTTTTTACCCACAAGGTCTCAATAAATCGTACAAAAATGAACAATCTCCAAGCCCAAATCTCCGGTGGGAAGTCCCAATGATCTGACGACGAATCTGAAAGTTTCATTCTTTGATCCCGCGATCACTGGCTTCTCACATGGGTACGGGTCAAGAGTGGCTACCCCGAATGATATGTAGTTTGTTAGAAATGAAGACAATCTGTTGGCCCCAGATACCTACAATATATCCAAACATTTGTACATATATATATATTATATATATAAATGATTACAAACATGACCAAAACCGAAAACCGATGCTCCCCCAAAGCGAAAACGAACATGGACAAAACGTGTGCCACATCTCTCATTTTGGCCATCTTCATGCTGACATAAACGAGACCCAGATAAAAAGTCTTGAAAATGATGTTTATAAATACCCTCTGGTATTTTGTTACATAGCTATTGAAAATGGCCATGGACATAGTTAATTTCCCTATTCATAGCATGGTGATTTTCCATAGTTATGTAAACGTTTACCAGAGGGTAAACAGTATTTGAAACCAGGGTCCACCAATTGCTTAGTTAACTATCCCAAATGCCGCGTTGGAGACTTAAATGTCAAAAAAAAACTCACAGATTCCACTTCTCTTTGGCTACAAATGGGTCTGAAGATGGCTACAATATCCATGGTTATTTTAATCGGGAAAATGATGATCATCCAGTGGATGTACGGTTTACCAATCCTTTCGGGCCCGCCTTTTCCGCAACTCCAACACTGCGAGCCCCCCACGTTTACCACGTTGACCTGTCGGCGGATCCGAACAAGCAGATTCTGATTGTCATTACCCACTGGTAATTTAACATAGCTATTGAAAATCACCATTTTTTATGGGTAAATCAACTATAAATGGGCCATTTTCAATAGCTATGTTAGTTTACCAGAGGGTAAAACCATCAGGACTCCATTTCTTGGGATGGATCATCATGGATCATGAAAAACTGACCCTGAAAGCACCAGCCGGCATTCCCTGTGAAACAGCGTGATGAGGCATCCATTGGTTCATTGGCATGCGCCGCAGCATTCTGACAACAGCTACCCTCTAGTAATTTGTTACATAGCTATTGAAAATGGCCATAGACATAGTGGATTTTCCCATAAAAAATAGTGATTTTCCAGTTAGCTATGTTAGTCATTACCACAGGCTAAATACCAAGAACCATGTCTACGAAAAGGATGATTTTGTCATCGCAACTGGAAGGGCCACATCTCCCCACGAAGTTTGCCTCGGCCAAAGTATAAATCTATGTTTTTTAAAAAATCATCTATTTGGGGATGGGTCAAAACCCTGGTACCTAGTGAACCTCAAAATAGCTGGTTTTTATGGACGTTCATCCCACTAAAAATGGTATTAATAGGTATTGATCCATACCCATTTGTGCGACGGTCAAAACTCAATTCATGTGGTGAGGTCATGGCATCGCTTCATAAGGCCCCCTATCGCTACACACAGTCCCAGCACCCTTTTCACCAACTAGGCAGAATTGCTGCTAGAAGAGGAGGATCCAGATGAGGAATCGGATATTCCCCTTGCGATGGTATCTCCAGGGAAATTCAAACTTTTACTTGATCACCAAGGCTGACGTCGACAGCTTCAGCTAGACACCAGCCGGACTCACTGCAGGTCATCTGACCTCGGAGGCTGCCCTTGGCTTGTGTTGGCTTGTCTTGGCTTGTCTTGCTTGTGCTGCCTTGTTTCCGGCGCCTTTTTTTCTTCACCCCGCCTCCTTTGCAACCTAATACCACGCCAAAATGAATCGGCAAAACCCTGACCAAATGAACCCTTTAAGAACTAACCCAGTAAGAACTTGAGGGTACCCTTGTTCATACTTCCCATATTTTTCCACCTATAGCACAAGTTGTATAGTTTCAAGTGACCATGTGGGGTACTCCCTAATTTCATGGATTTCAGGTATCGCTCTGGGTATCGAGGGGTATCGCTTCGGGCATCGCTACGGGGACCAGAAAATGTGTGATCTCAGGTGTGTGTTTCAAGTGACACGAAATTCTGACAAGCTCCATGTTGCAATTCTACTCCTGGACAGTGGCTTTGGAGAAGCGTCCGTGACCGCACAAGGATGCTTTTTCAACATATCTCAGCACGGTCACTATCTGAATCAACATCATCACCATCACCATCATCATCAGCATCATCACCATCATCAAGCTCATGATGCGTTATGAATTAGTTTCTTGCATACCTTATAGATCAACATACCCCAATATATCAATATTGTTTAATGTAACTATCTCATATATACTTGACGACAGGCCATCTTGCAACTACCCAGGAAGACCAGCCCACTGCGACTGCTCCAGTGTCGCACTCTGACATCAAAAGATTGGAAAGTCATGCGCCCAACAGGAAGGTTCAATCATAAACAAAGTCTAAAAAGAGGTATCGCTACATAAGGCCCCCTATCGCTACACACAGTAAATCACATATTTTGAGTAGTGATGGCGGATCGTAATTGAAGCCTTTCAGAGCGTCTTTTGACCCTTGCTCATTTCACTTTACTGAATGGTTTAATTCCATGAAGTGTCTCGCAAAAACATCCCACAGTTCATAAAGTTCATAAGCAAACCACTGAATTGCGATCTGTTGCGATGCTTCAGAGAACCTTCAACAGGGGGATTAAGGCTGTGCTTCCATCAGATTGAACCACTGCCCATGACGCTGCGTGGCCAACTGAGGCATGATACCATGAAGTGTGTCCGTACCTGCAAAGAAATTCTCACATAAGCCCCTCAAATCAACTATGGAACATTATGGAACTATAGAATTTGAAGTATTTGCCGCTGTACAAAGTAATCTTGAATGCCAAGTGAGTTGAAACTTACCCATGGTTCCCCGTATCCAAAAAAAATAATCTCCGGCCCCAGGACACGCCTCGTGCGTCTTGAAGAGGCGCTTCGGCTGCGACAATCTGCGGCGGATCTTGGGGTCATACGGCGTACGGATGTTAGTGAGAACCGTAGCCCGGCGAGCATCCAAACAAAGTGGATCACATCAGGATGTTCATCTGCTATCGTCTAATGCATTTTGCCCACCAACTGCAGTACAACCACATTGAAATGCTACCAACACTTTCAAAGGTAGTACCTAAAAAGTTGTCTTGTAAATGTTGAATGATATTACAGTAAATGTAACACACCAAGAACTGAAAAATGGCATGAACAAATCCGATTTGTATGGGTGGCAAATTGGTATTTGCACTTTCAACCACCGCCACTTCGCAAGTTCACACGACCCCTGCGCACCCGCGGCATTGCTCATCATCAAACCACGCTTGCGTGGATCTATGACGCTGTGCGCGGAAATTGTCAAGTGAAGAAGGTGTCAGCATATTGTCTGGTGTCTGTTTGCTCTCCAGGTTTGAGTTTAAATTGGAATGATCCAGGTTCTCATGTTGTCATGTCGTTGTCAGTCGAAATTTGCCAAATTGAAACCCATCCTTAATTCACATGCAAAATATAGATTTGAATAAATCACATTGTTCGGATTGATCGAAAACATTCAAGATGTCCACTGTTATGTATTTTGACCCAAGATTTAAAAAAAATTGCCGAAGAACCCAAAGCCATGGCACCGCCGAACAATTGGGGGTGGGTCAAAGATTAAGCCCCCTGAAACCACGGGTTTTAGTACAGTATATGTTTGATATGAACCTTCCAATTTTTGGGGTACCCAATTTTGAACTATTAGCACTTGGATACCAGAAAATGGTGCCAAACTGCAACTGGGTATCTGTATTGAGCATGCGTGGAACAAAAAGTTTGGGCGATGTTTACTATTAACGACCCAAAACGTCGAGCGGGAAATCTGGGACCCATGCTGAACGATATTGAAACCACAATAGAACCACCACGCAGTTTCAACTGTTGAATGCTTGATTGAATGTTGAATGTTTGATTATCTCCGGATCCCTTGATCCAAGGTATCCAAGGAGCGCAGTTTCCAAAAAAAAACGACTTTGCGAAGCAATCATGAATCTCCAAGAAAAAATACTTGGAATATTTTGGAGCATTGATTTGGGAATCTGAAAAGGGACATGGAATTGGTTTCCATCCTCGATATCCGGAGAGCATCGGAATGGTACAGGTGGCAACATAAAACGGATGGATAGAGCGTATACTTGTGGTGTATATATATATATATAACGCAGGAGAAATTGGAATATGAAATAGAAAACATAATCATCGAAGGAAGTTTAGAAGTCAAACTTCCGACAATATGGAGAGATGAAAAGCAGAGCAGGGAAGAGGCAAAGAGGAGAGAAAGATTAGAAGAAAGAAGAGTAGAAGAGAAAGAGTAAGAAGACGGAAGATGCAGATGCGCGAAAAGGTGGGAGGGTCGAAAAGTAGGCTCGCTAAAGCGGCGGGTGCGGAGCCAGCTGGCCAGATGAGAGATGAAAAATTGCACGCCGTTGTGGCGCGAAGCACATTTGCAAGTCAAAATGTACAAAACACACCAGCTTCGGACCACTTTTGGAAGTTGAGATGTCGAAAAAGTGCACGCCGTTGTGGCACGAAGCACATTTCGAAGTCAAAATGTACAAAACACACCAGGTTCGGACCACTTTTGGAAATTGAGACGTCGAAAAAGTGCACGCCTTTGTGGCGCGAAGCACATTTCGAAGTGAAAATGTATAACACACTACATGTCCGCGCCACTTTTGGAGGTTCAGATGTCGAAAAAGTGCACGCCATTGTGGCGCGAAGCACATTTCGAAGTCAAAACGTTAAAAACACCAGGGGTTCGGACCACTTTTGGAGGTTCACATGTCGCTTCGCCGCTTCGCTTCACTACACTACACTACGTTACATTACACCACACTCCACTATACTACACGACATTAACCTACACTACATTCCACAACACTACAACTACAACTACACAACTAGACTACACTCCACTACACTCCACTACATTCAATTTCACTACACTACATTACACTACACTACGCTCCACTAGACTACACGACATTAAATTACACCACACTCCACTACACTACATTACACTACACTACGCTCCACAACACTACAACTACAACTACACAACTACACTCCACTACACTCCACTACACTAAATTACACTACACTACACTACATTACCCTACACTACACTCCACTACACTCCACTACACTACACCACATTACACTACACTACCTTCCACTACACTTCATTACCTTACACTACACTACACTCCACTACACTACACTACAACTACAACTACGACTACACAACTACACTCCACTACACGAAATTACACTACACTACACTACACTACATTACACTACACTACACTACATTCCACTACACTCCACTACACTACACTACATTACACTACACTACAATACACTGAATGACACTGCACCACAGATAGACAGATAGACAGATAGACAGATAGATAGATAGATAGATAGATAGTTAGATAGATAGATAGATAGACAGGTAGACAGCTAGACAGATAGACAGATGAAAGAGAGATAGATAGATAGATAGATAGATACATAGATAGATAGATAGATAGATGGATAGATAGATAGATAGATAGGGTAATTAAATGAAAGAGAGAGAGAGAGAGATAGATAGATAGATAGATCGATAGATAGATAGATACATAGAAAATAGATAGGTAGGTAGGTAGATAGTCAGAGAAAGAGATAGAAAGAGTGAGAGAAATCAAGCACCTTTCAGTCCATCAGTGGCTTCGCTCTGCCATCCCTGATTCACAACAACCAACCTCTCCTATAGGTTTCCTATTTTTGAAACTTCCGCCACCGCCTTGTGCGGTACTACTGGTATACCGCAGGTTACATTTACACTGGTAAATATATATATATACACCACATGTATATTATATCTATGAGCGTGTGTAAAATATATGCACATATATATATCATATCAATTCAAATCAAAACAAATCAAGTCATATCATATCAAATCAAATCAAAATCAGATCAGATCAAAGCAAAGCAAAGCAAAGCATACCATACCATTCCATATCATATCATATCATATCATATCAAAGCATATCATAGCATATCATATCATATCATATATAAATTAGATATCGATATAACTGCAGACGTTCACTTTTGTTTCACCAGCCCATACTCCCCATTATCCCCCGACCCCAGCTGTCAACTCCTCGACAGTAACTGCTGGTGTTCTGTTTGTCCGTTCTTGCACACAGATTTTGGAGAAGAACGATGTTTTAGAGAAGAACGATTTGTTCCCCCTAAAATGCCACCCTACCCATTATTCTCAAAAATTCTCTGTCTCATTTTTTTCAGTGAAAAACTGTGTTGCGATTTTCACAGAGAAATTTATGGTGAGAACGGTTGCTCTCGTAAGAACGGCTGCTCTCGTGAGAACGATTGCCTTTCGTGAGAACGATCTGATTGAATGTGCGAAAGAACGATGCCATGTCACTTCACAGGGGGAAGCTTGATCATGTCATTCTTTCCGGGCCAAACATGTCCTCAAACATGGCCCATGAACGATGAGTGACTTAACATGCAATTTCCCAGTGAGAATGTGAAATCACAGTTTAGAGGAATTTTCTCTTTAGATCAACCCAATGACCATCAAAATGATCAATCTTGGCTACGGTCTCTCATAAGACTCAAACGCACCACACCTGCGGGTGAATTCCCGACTGGGGCGGCTTTCCCGTCCCAGTTTCTTCCAAGAAATCTTGGAGCCCTCCGTTCACTAGTGAAATTGATACGCCTTGCTATGCCGCAATCATCTTGCTTCACAGCGTAAAGATAGATCAGTACAGCTGGTGTCTTTGTATGTTTCCGGACACAATTTGGTTTTTGTGTGGGAATTCCAAAGTTTTGCTTGTGCATACACGGAACCTATCAGTTTTTTTTTTGCCCGAGCCCGTTGCCTTTCGGCGGGTCTACGGTACTTGAGACTTACTCGTCTACCACGTCACGATCGCGGCCCCGTACCCGGGGGGAATCGATCCGCGGCTAGCTGTCTATGCACGGTCCTGAGACGGGCATTATACCACTACGCGACGAGATCGCCTCATACACGGAACCTATCAGTACCCATCCAGGACCAGGTAGAATCAAAATTGTGGCGTGTTTGGAGAAGTTCGACCAAAAGATTCCGTGGCAGCTCTAATTCAGAACGATGACAAATTTCAGTTGCTGAATGAAGGTGACAGAAAGCCTACCGCACTATCATTCCTCTACTTCTTTATGTACTGTGTGACAATTTTTTTATCTCATGCCCTCAGTTTGTGCTTTGCAGAAGATAAGAAAACTTGAGGCTATCGGCTATCAGGATATAGGCATAAAGCACAAGTTTGGTTCATGGAAAAAGGGTGGTAAAAGGTTTTGGAACATTGAAACCTTCACAGACGCAGTCGTCCTCGTGGTGCAGCTGATGGTGGTTCAATCTGCATCTGTGAGATTTCTTTTTTGTCCGAGTCCGTTGCCTCGGGTCACGGTCTTAAGTCTTACTCGCGGACCAGCGGAGAATCGGCCAACGAATATCACACATCGCAAAGCACAAGCTCCGCTCTGTTCTTTATCACAATAGAGCCGTAAACACATTGGTTTTTTGACTCCAAGAAGTGGTCCTGTTGAAAGCTCGCTGCTTAAACAAAACCCAACTTTGATTTATTTCCGTAATGTAAAGAGCTTCGTGTTTCGAGCAGGTCGCAAGGTTCCACACAAAAAATAGGATTGCCACGCGCCACCGCTTTTCGCTTTAGACAAGGCCATTTCGAGGCTGATTTCAATTTCTATTTTACAGCAGGCAAGACTAAAACGGGCGCGCACGCGTTGGAGCGTGTGACCCTGTTTTTAGGGTTCCGACATGATGCTCGGAAGCACCCAGCTGCTTCAAAAGAAAAGGCAGGAAGGATGACACAAACATCCACGTGCTGAACTGGGGGACCGCCTTTGGGAGTCCAAAAAACCGAACTCATCTTGCCTTATAGCTTTCGCCAGGTCGTTAAGCAAGTCGGAAAGCCTGTTGCATATTTGCAAATTCAATGAATTACAGAGGAGGCCCGCACATGCGAAGCTTCATTTCAATTGACTTTCCGGCCCCAAAAATGGAACCTGAAAGCGCACATGTGGTATCAGCTGTCTCCGTTCCCTAGCGATTTGCGATGCAGCACCACCCAGGCAACATTCACCTATCCTTCGCTACTCCGCGCTACTCCGCTACTCCGTGCTATGTTTTAATTCAATTACCCAATGTAATTGACACGATATCGAAACGATGGCGGAGTAAGAAAGCCTTCAATACGTCACCTTGCCAAATATTTTCCTAAGCAGATTCCTACTCCATCCCGTTTTAAATTTATACTATTAATTAATAACGGGATTGACTGAAAAGATCATGACTCTTTCTGGGCTGAAAACGTCGGTAGGGGGCAAAAATTTTTTTTTTGGCCGGCGCCCGTTGCCTTTCGGCGGGTCACCACTTGAGGCTTACTCGCGGACCAGCGGGGAATCGAACCACCACCGGCAGTCTGTCCGCTTGACGCCCTACCAACTGAGCCACGAGGACACCTGGTAGGAGTCTAGAGGGGCAAGGGGGGCCAACAAGGGGCAGTAAAGTATGCAACAGAATCATTCAAATGGAAGCCGGCCACCTCCGCGAAAACCCACAAACTCCTCAACAGCAAGAAACACTTCAAGCAATCACCCAAGAGACGCAACGAAATAAGAAGAAGCTAACTTCAAGTGGGTTCAAGCAGCAACCGATATGCACCCCGCTTGCCCCAACAAGAAACAAAATCATCTACAAAACTGCTTGCTCTAACGGACACAATTCTGGGTCCGGAAGACCTTCTCAAAACCGGCTTCGCTCAAAAGGGCCTCCCTACTGTCAAGGTCCCTTTATCGCAGCCATGTTTTGACCACTTTTTTGAGCCCTGTTTTAGGGGCCATGATGAAGCAGGTTTGTTGGCATTCGAGGCTCTCCAAGGCTTACCGTGGCCTGCCCGAGGCACGAGGACAAAGCGAGGCTCACGGGGACTCGAATCTATATAATACTATTGTTGGGGTCCCTTAGCAATGATTGATGGTGTGGCAGTGGGACACTGTGGTGCCTTCTGGACTTGCAAAAGTACTGCTGTTTGCCAAAGCTGCGCCAGTTTTGGCAAAAAAAGGTCACTGCAGAATCTCACTTTCGGAGCTGGAAAACATTGGCCTTGGACTCCAAGAAGTGGTCCTCCCCAGTTGCGTTGAAAAATTGATGGTCAAACAATCCCCAACTTTGATCCACTTGCGTCATGCGAAGACCTTTTTGTGTGATTTTTTTCCGTCCAACGCCAGATGGCTCTCGCCAGGTCGTTTAACAAACCGGAAATACAATTGCATTTTGCAAATTCAGCGAATTAGATCTGTAGCAACTTCAGTCCTGTCGACCGTGTGCAATCAAAAGAGAACTGATTGGATCGATACATAATCCATTGTGCTGTCACCGTGCAAAAACAGGAAACAGACAGCGAAAAACAAAAACAAAACAAAGCGCACAAGAACAAACAACAAACAAAACAACAAAAAACAAGACAGCCCGGCTGGTGGTCAGCTGATCAGTTCATAGTCCTTGCAAAGTACAAGAAAGATGATAGCTTTGTATCACCAAGGGATTGGTATGGCAGAGGTAAAACAAACAACAAAAACAGAAAGACCACAACTATGCCATACAGAAATCTGTGAGCCAGGAATCAACAAAAGCACAATGCGGAAACCAAGGCTCCCCCCAGCCAGGAGCCTCGAGATCACAAAGTGCAGCCGCACGGGCAGCGAAGACCTTTTTGTGTGAAAGTTTGGTGCGAGGATGTACAGTGTACTGAACCACCTTGAACCTACTTGAACATCTTTAAACCTACCTTGGAACAATGTATGTTTTTTTCCGTCCAACGCCAGATGGCTCTCGCCAGGTCGTTTAACAAACCGGAAATACAATTGCATTTTGCAAATTCAGCGAATTAGATCTGTAGCAACTTCAGTCCTGTCGACCGTGTGCAATCAAAAGAGAACTGATTGGATCGATACATAATCCATTGTGCTGTCACCGTGCAAAAACAGGAAACAGACAGCGAAAAACAAAAACAAAACAAAGCGCACAAGAACAAACAACAAACAAAACAACAAAAAACAAGACAGCACGGCTGGTGGTCAGCTGATCAGTTCATAGTCCTTGCAATGTACAAGAAAGATGATAGCTTTGTATCACCAAGGGATTGGTATGGCAGAGGTAAAACAAACAACAAAAACAGAAAGACCACAACTATGCCATACAGAAATCTGTGAGCCAGGAATCAACAAAAGCACAACATTCTCACAGATTGTTAGATATGATCCCAAAGCCGGTGATGACACAGTCATATGGCACATGGGAAAGAGGAAATAGAGGTAGTGAGACATAAATGAAACAGGATCTACGGTGAAACATCAAGAGTTACAGGCGGTCAGGGGCCACTCAGAGTCCGCTCACGTGTGCTTTGCCTATCATCAGCTTCGAATGAGTATCTAGTATTCAAGCCAGTAGTCTTCGTGCGGAAGACTCGGAAGGTTTGCATAATGCTCTTCGTATCGTTCATCCGAAGACGTACTAGATCCTTTTTCAGTACGTGGCAGGAGCAAAAGCGCTTTCTGTGCTTGACTGACTTCGTAGCTGGTTGAGATTGTGCAGCTGTCCAAGATGCAACTCAGTTGGCGGAGTTGTCGCGTGGCATTGTCAAGGTCAGCAATCCGTTGAGTCGGGACGTCTGAAATGCCACGGAGTTTCTGGCCTGCTTTCTCAAGAAGTTTGGTGGCAGTTTCGATCTCTTCACTTGCAACCTGGCACAATGTGAGTTGGGCAATTGATGTGGCCACGCGGTGCAGCGCAGCTTTCTCCATGACGGATATGCTGTCGGGGTAGGCTATTGTGAGTGCGACAGCTGGTGCAAAAGAGGGCTACCGTGATACCAGTCGTAGGTCTCCTACGTTGGTATTCACTGTTGCAAATCACTTCAAGTGCATCAGTGTGCAGATGGAGCACAACAGCGTAGGCGATCTCGTCGCGTAGTGGTATAATGCCCGTCTCAGGACCGTGCATAGACAGCTAGCCGCGGATCGATTCCTCCCGGGTACGGGGCCGCGATCGTGACGTGGTAGACGAGTAAGTCTCAAGTACCGCAGACCCGCCGAAAGGCAACGGGCTCGGGCCAAAAAAAAAGATTGAGCACAACAGCGTCGGGTGCCATGGCTAGATGTACTTTGACATCGTCGAAACTACCGCTACCATGTACAAACAATCAAAAACCCTCACCCCCACAACAAGACCAAGACAATAAGACAACGAAGTGGGAGGGGAGGTGAAGGGGTGTGGCAGGCCAGTCATGGGTCTCCCATGTTGGCATTCCCTTTTTCTTCTTTTTTTTTGTGAGGGGGAGAGAGATACAGGGACAATGCGACCAGTCAATAACTCGCTTATTAACATATAGGGACCACCAGTCGTGGGTCTTCCACGTTGGCAGTCCTGACAATGTAGCTTGCTTACTGAAAGCGAGTTTGTGGCACTTCTGCTTGCGGTCTACGGGGGCCAAATTGGTCGGAGTGTGCCTGCCCCCTGAAATCCGTCCTGCGGAATATCTGAAGTTAACAGACTACATGGTGGGCTCCCTATTCATTCGAGGGCACAGTGCAGGCTCCTATGCAGGTATGGTATGGGAGACCATCCTTGCAGAGTTCCCAGATATTGAAGGCAAAACAGTGTTGGCGGCCATTGCCCTGCCGCCATCGCTCCTGACGACACCCAGATTGTCCCACAAAAGACAGGTGCACCTTATTCACCATGCAGATGACCGACTTTGCGTCTGGACCCGTCCAACCAGGACATGAGGATGCTCCAGCACCAGGGGTTTACCATCACATATATCACAGGGTGGCGAGCGTACCTGGGTACTGCCCAACACAACTACCCGCACTGGACACGAGTCACCCTTCCACAGGGACGACAGGACCTAGCAAAGTTGGAAAGTTCCCCAGGGGTGCTTCCCTTTGAAGTCTACTCACAAGCCCCGCTGCGTTTGATATCATGGTGCAGTTTTGAGCTCCCACAGGCAGCTAAGCGCCTACTACGAGAGTTAGCAGTGATGTGCGAGGCGCCAGAGACTACAACTCAAGCACTGGTCAGCCATATTGCCATGCGCAATCCACAGGTACGGACAGAGCAAGATGCAACTCAATATCTGGCCACACTGGCTACAGTCAGCATCGCGTCCAGAGCAAAGCTGCTCAATTACACAACAATGGTCCAACACTTCCTTGGCACCCTGCAGCTACCCATGGCTGTCTACATGCTGGATTACTATCTGCCAATGCTCAGCCCCAATGAAGGCTACAATGAGACAGGACTTACAATGCAGAGTGCTGGTCCAATTCGTGAGCCATTGCAACCAATCGCATTCGAATTTCTTTTCAAAGGCAGTGAGTTCGGACATTGGAGAGTAAAGGGAGGACAAGATGCTTTCGCGTTCCGACACCCAAGCCTAGGCCAAACGGATGTCTACCACCTCCTGGCGAGTGAAGCACACCATCACAAGGTTAACCCGATAGGTACCGGGAGACTTATGGCAATGGTAGGAACCATGGGTGCTCCAACAGGAGACACCCGAAACCTGCAAATCCTCTTCGGGCTGGTCCTCGCTATCACGCCGCGCTCATCCAAAAATAAAAATGAACTACCTGCCACCCGAATACACAGGCAGTGCAACCCCAGAGCCATCGAAGTAGCATTTCTCTTAATGCCAGCCATCAATTTCTTTGCCCAAGAACAACTCCTAGTACTTCAAGACTGGTACCTCGCCTCTGGCCAGAGCCTGGAACCCATAGATGCCACAGTCAGGGATGACAGGGGCCCACTCCCAGGCACCTTTTTCCTCCATACTATGTGGATGTTTGGATGCACCAAGCCCACCAGCGAGGTGACCGCTGTTGCGCAGACTCCCCCCTGTAGGTACCACCTTGGCCTAGGCATCTACAACGTCCAAACAGCAGTTGAAGGGATGGACGGCAACAAACGATCACACTTGTTGCATTTGTGCGGGCAACTGCTACGCCTCGTCCTCATCCCATGTCATGTAGAGGGAGAACCCTATCAGTGGACCCGCACAACGGCACTTTCCTTTGCTGCCGAAATGGACGGACATGTCGTGGGCACGCTATGTGCAGTGACAATGGCATTACTCACCAATCGGCTAGACCTGTGCATTCAAGGACTCTTTGGTGCAGGCAAGTCAAAATCGATGGCAGTCCTCATCCTCGCCCTGATTGAAATCGACACCACCAATAGCCTTAAGATATTGTTTATATGTAAGGAAAACTCAGGCACTCGATCCTTTGCTGACCTGCTCCTATGGCTCGACCCCCCGTCGGGGGTGTTTGGGCGCATAGGCAGGTTAGTCGGGGACCAAGAACGTAACAAGAGCAGTTACTCCCACACCAAATTCGACATTTACCCGAGAGAAAGAAGACAAATGCTAAGCAAGTGCCAGCTGGTTTTGGCCACAGGAGGTACCGTCGCCCAAGATCTCACCATGCAATGGTCCACGCTGGGCGGCTTCATGCAAGAGTTGTCCCTCATGGTCATCGACGAAGGCCAGCAATATGGCACTGACCGGGCAATTGCAGTCATTAGCCTGCTGAGGCAACAACCCTTAGTCCTGTGGACGGGAGACTCAGAGCAGACGCCAGGAGGTATTGCTCGAACAGCCCCCAACGCCAAACGATCTCGGCAACTCCTCTCAGCCAAAAAGCATGGGCTACGCAGTGACCGCAATTATTATATGCCATCTAACTTAGCAGATGCAATGATTCGGCTGTTTGACGGCTCATCCAATGAAGGTCTGTCCACCCTCAGCCAAATCCTCCGTCGAGGCCAGCACACGTTGGGTCAGCTATGGACAAACAAAACTCTCGCCACAATCCACCGAAGACCTGGAGGCGGCAAACGCTGTCCTCCCCGGCCTGAGAGCACAATTTGAAGCAGCCCAGCCACATGAGCAAAGACAACTCCCCACAATCGTGGACACCGAACTACTGGCAGGCACAACAGTCAACTTTCCACGGTCCCTGGTACGCCTTGCCTGGATTTTGCAACATGCTGCGACCCTCCTACCCATGGCTGGTGACATACAAGCAGTGCTAAACTCCCATACCGCAGGAGTGAGCGACATCCATGCATGGGGATTGATGCTCCGTCTAGCTCAAGAGTTAGCCCTGTGACATATCATTCAGTAGTAGCAGTCAGATACCCTGATCTTTGCAGACTCATTAACGACATGTGGGAACTTGGAAGTTTTGCCTCCGGAGGACTTCCAGACAGGCCACCAGGGTTCCAGTTCGTGCTTTGGGACACCAATGCTAGAATTAATGGGCTAGTAGCGACAGACCTAGAGACGCTCGTGTTACAACTGCTCTCTCCCTTCCCCATGAATGCCGGGTTCGCCGATGGGCTCTTCGTAATGACCACTGCCACCGCACGCTCCACGTAGAAACAATAGCCAACTCAGCAGGAGGAACAGCACAGGTAGCAATCGCAGCCCAGCCGAGTACTGGATTCCTGAACGCGAAGTACTACTCCAACGGCTCCCCCACGGAAGATACGGAAGACTGCCTTGGCCGAATCACTGTCGGACTCACCCGCTCAAAATCCTTATTGGTCTCCCCGCTGGACATGATGGGGCTTATGGGCATGGCTCAAGTTGTCGCGACCATTGCATATGGCATCCGAGGTTAGAAGAGGAGACACGATATAGGATGACCTGACTTCAACGCCAACCCAGAATAGGAAAATCTTGCATGGATTGGCTGCTCAACCTTGGCCAAGCACCACATACAGGAGTTTGGACTACCGCAACAACTGCCCAGCACCTGCCAACCTCACTGGCGCGCCTTTTCAGTAAGGAAACGCTTAGCCACCTGAATGTTAATAGTTGCCTGATTTCTGCAATACTAGCTGTCCTGCTTATTGCTACTGCGCCAGAAGAATTTGGCATCCCTGAGCGTACAACGGTGGAAGCAGCCGGCTTGGATGGTCCATATAGATGGGGCATCATACTGCCCAACAGCTCCAGAGTGTCGCTGTTGACGACAAAGCCATCGTCGCAGTTAGATACCCGGAACTGGTGCTACATGATCAGGATCCCATCCAAATAGGCCATTTTGTCCCTCACGATCACACTACCGAGTACGGAGGTTTCCGCACGGTGCTATGGGAAGTACCCAGAGACCCTAGAGACCTCATGGCTGCTATTGAGGATGTCGTAGTGTTTCTCAACTACCTTCAAAAGTGCTATCGGGACCTCAATCAAGGAGCGACAGCGCAGCTCCTGGTAATGTGTAATCGCACGGCGGTGCACACCCAACTCCTGCAGCATAGTTTTCAGGCAGCTTGGTTTGGAGGAGCAGGGGGCCACCGCGCGAATAGCAGTTGTTGTTCAGACAGGGTGTGGCTTCCTCAGCGGGAGCCGTCGAGGGGCATCGCTGGAAGACAAGGAAGACTGTTTTGGGCGAGCCACTGTCGCGCTCACAAGAGCCACAAAACATACGTACATCGTCTCCCCCATTGATATGGCTGGGCTGATCGGGATGGCTCAGACGCTTGCGGTCTATCACTATGGATACTACACCCTCAAAGATAGACTTGTCCAGTTTCATGAACCCAAGCGCGTACCATCGGACGCAGAAGCGGTCCTTGAGTGGGAACTTAATACACCTTTTAATTCACAAGACAAACCCCTCCTTGCCATTGCTATGGTAGTGACCTTGAATGGAGTGCGATCCCTGAGAAGGTATCGGCTGGTAATTGCACAGAAGTCAAAGCTGCGGCTTACGCAGGCAGCATTAACCTCCCACAGTCGTGACCATCGCCTCACGGCGAGTGTTTCTTTCCGTGTTCTATTGATAGGGAATACCTGCTGTGCCGGCGATGGATATCGCTCTCCACTGTGGCTGTGTGCTTCCCACAATGGTCATACCAGGTATCCACTGTTTTGATGCTCACCGACTGCAACCACCGCTACTGCAGGCTTCTGCACTGCAAGTGCAGATGAGAGAGAGCCCTCCAGTAGGCCCTGAAGGGGCTGGCGAGACAGTGGATGATCCCTCGTCGGAGGAAGAGCGAGCCACTGCACTTGATGATCCTACGGAAATGGAAATCAAACACCCATTGTATCTGTGCGGGCAATTGTTACGACTATAGGACTCTCAGGTCAGCTCGTAATGGGCCTTCATGAACGTAGTAGTCATCCTCTTGACTGTCAGCTGCGATCACAAACCAATGGTCAAAGAAATCAGAACCCCCCTTGAAGGGGGAACAGCAATGGCAATGAGGAAGCAAGACGGCCAGGGAGCGGCTTCCAAACATGCCATCACCGACAATCAAACGGGGGAGCATCCCCTAGTTTCATAGGGGAGATGCAGCCATCCGTTGTATGGTCACAGTCAGCGGCTTACTTGGCAGTATCCGCAGAGCTGAGCAACATGCAGAAAACACTTGAGTGCAAAACCTGTCATTGCATTTGCCACAGTACCAGTGCTGTCGCAGTATAGCGTCTGGAAAACGGTTCGCAAGGGTACAAACTACAGAAATGTTCAGGACATTTCAGAATGTCTCGTTCCGGAAGCACCCGCAGTGCGTTGCAGTACATGTTGGCAGTCTTGTGCTGCTCGCGGGCGCCCCAGGCTGTCCCACAGGGAGAAACACCGGAAAGCACCGGTGAAGCTCGCTGCAGCACAGGCTGGTCCATGACATCGGCCGGCTAACTACCCTCCCTTTCAGTTGAATTCAGCAACCGACAGTACTTACCCAGCCAGAGGACATACCAGGGGAACCCAAAACAATCAAACGAATTAAGGCAAAGACGCAATCAGCCCCTCAGAGAGAAAAAATTAAGCCAGCACGCAAGGCCAAAGAAGGACGGCCTTTACGGGCAGAGGCAAAACGGCTGTCCTGAGTCACCTTAGTGGGTCACAAGAGCGCAGTGTCAGTGTCTCTCATTCAGTGTAAAAGCCAACAAACAAAATTCACCAGAAACACACAACAAACGAACAATCAACCAATTCACCATTCATTTGTGCCTGAATAAGACCCCAATGCACCTGCCACGTCTATGGACAGATGCACCAGTGGCCAAAAGGAAGAGCGAGAGAGAGCAGCAAAGCAGAGGGAGCAGAGGAAGCACACAAGGCCCAAAAAAGACACAAGCAGAAAAGGGGGAGAGACGGAAAAGCCACCAAAGGAACAACAGGACACAGGGACCGAGCGGCAACCAAAGGAGGGGGTGCCGGGAAGGCAGAGGAAGACAGGGCGGAGAAGGCTGCACACATTAGAATAGCAACAATGCAGCTTAGCGGAGTCTAAAATGTGCCTGGATCATCATCACGGTGAATACCTCAGTGTGGCCGAACTAAGCTCCCCGACGACACCAGTAACATGGTGTAGAGGGTGAAGACCCCACACAGGGCCAGTAGCCTTTGTTGCCATGAACCGAATGACGGAGGGAAAGCAAAGCTAAACACTCCCAGCCAGATGCAGGGCAACAGAGCCGTCACAGCTGCAACCAGATACTCCGAGGGAGGCACCAGCACACCAGAGTGTGAGCTGGACCAGAGCAGAAAAGAGACACGCGGGGCAGGGGAGGCAAGAAAAGGCAGAGGCAGGAAGCACAGCAAGGGGGGGCAGGCAACACGGGAACCACCGAGGCCCGCAAAAGCACAGCGAGGAGCACCAAACCAAAAGAGACAACAGGCCCGCAGCACCAACGAAAGCACAAAGACACGAGCACCACCGGGCAACACAAGAAAAGAAGACAGCTGAACCTGATCGCCATGACTACGAAATTGCAATGGTCAACGGGAGCGAAACCTTACCTGGACCTGACTGGCACAAGTTGTACCGATGGTTTAGTCAAAGCTCTGCTTTCTTGCCTTACCATACGGTATATTTGGTGACGGACAATCGTGATTTGCAATCGGACGAGGTCAAGTCTGTGTCTGGACTCAGCCATTGGCCAATGGTCGCTGCTTGGTGGAAAGAACGGTTACGCTATGTCGGTCCATATGGAGAACTCACCACAGTTGTCTTTGTCCACATTTCAGATGACACTGGTCTTCATAAAGTACACCCGACATGGGCAGGGACGTACATCCTTGATGCTTGTGTGTTCCTCTTTCCGACCATCAATTTTGCACTGATTGACAGCGATTGTGTGCCAGTGACCCTCTTTGAGATACGAGAACTTTGGCTAGCGAGCACTGACCCAACCCGCCCAGCTACATCAAGCAAAGCTGCAAAGAGCAAACTGTCAAGCCCCATTGCGTCATCGCACAAACGTGCGCGCTCTGTGGACACGGGAAGGGACATCCAGCAGCCTGGTCCACCATCGAAGCTATCCAGATCGCAGTCGAGGTCCCTTTCTGGCCGCCATGTTTCTACTGGTTTTTTGGATCCTGTTTTGGGAGCCATGATGAAGCAGGTTTGTTGGCATTCGAGGCGCTCCAAGGCTTACCGAGGCCTGCCCGAGGCACGCATGGCAGGAGCTACTGTGGAAGAAACCGCCTTTGAGGACGTCAACATGTGGCAGGCACCGCCGCCAAGCTAGGATGTGCGTTTTCCCACAGCGCGGAGCGTATAGTTGATGAACTTGGACTACTATACCCTGAAAACCGTGGAAATTTGCGGAAAAACATGGCCAGCGTATAGCGTATAGTTGGTTCAATTCGATAAAAAGACCTTACTAAAAAAAAATCTTTCTTAGAATGTAAGCCGACCGGCCAAAATGGATCTCACGCCACAGCGCGGAGCGTTTAGTAGGGTACTAAACCGTCTGGCCCGCAACACCAAAATTGTGTTCTCGCCACAGCGCGGTGGGTTTAGTTGGGCTCTTTGTTTGTACGATTATTCTACAAATTCCATTTGTTTGCGTGACGGGCGCAGCACTTGAGAACACCGTACGGCCATCTTAAAGGTTGAAGCGCGGCAGGCGCAGCGCTTGAGAACCCTGTACGGCCATCTTCAAAGTTGAAGCGCGGCAGGTGCAGCGCTTGAGAACTCCATGCGGCCATCGTAAAGGTTGAAGTGCGGCAGGTGCAGCGCTTGAGAACACAGTACGGCCATCTTAAAGGTTGACGCGCGGCAGGCGCTGCGCTTGAGAACCCAGTATGGCCATCTTAAACATTGAAGCGTGGCAGGCGCAGCCCTTGAGAACCCCGTACGGCCATCTTTCCTTGCATGGCCCCCACAACAACCAACCACAAACTGAACCCCTGCGACCCCATTGTCAATGTTGAGGGTGTGTTGATGCTATTGCAACTAAGAAGTGAATTCCAATTTGAGGATGTGACCTGAGGCAAAATTTCTTTTTGATGGCTATCAGTTCAAAAGGTGAAACTGCAACATTTAAGCTTCCGTCCAACATTGAAGATGGGGCGCGGGGATTTAAACATACGTCAAATCCTCATCTTGGATTTGCAACTGCAAGTCTGGAGTCTGGAAGCGCAAACATCGACGATTCCCCTTTGCAGGAATGCCGATGTCGGGATTCTCCACAGGAACTGTAAATCTGAACACCACAAGCCGCTTTTGAAGCATCTGTAAATCTCCGAGCGTCACACCGGCTTTCGGTGTGTGTAGATAGTCCAATCTTCCAGTGAAGAAAAAAGGGGAGCTACAGCAATCATAGCTGAGGGTCAAAGATCGCGTTTATCTTTCTTGGTGGAGGCTTCAGGTTGGGCTTGCCACTGTGATGGGCGCTGTCCTTCTGCTGCAAGAGCGCTGTTGATTTCCAACCACATTGATGAGAAAGAGTTCACTACTGCAATTTTTTCAGCTTTGTTCCATGGACGGGGCAAGCAACGAAATATAGCTTTGTTGGTTTCCTCTGCAAATGAGGGAAATCTTTCATCTGGGCCCCAATGAAGGAGATCTACCCACAGGGCAGTGTGTGCTTGGCACCATCGGCTTCCACCTTTCCACTGCTCCATGTGGAGGCGTCAAATAAAAGTATCCAGCCGCGCTTCAACCTTTCAGATGGCCGTACGGGGTTCTCAAGTGCTGCGCCCGTCACGCAAAAAATTGAATCTCTAAAATAATCGTGCAAACAAAGAGCCCAACTAAACCCACCGCGCTGTGGCGAGAACACAATTTTGGTGTTAGTACCCTACTAAACGCTCCGCGCTGTGGCGTGAGATCCATTTTGGCCGGTCAGCTCACATTCTAAGAAAGATTTTTTTTAGTAAGGTCTTTTTATCGAATTGAACAACTATACGCTATACGCTGGCCATGTTTTTCCGCAAATTTCCACGGTTTTCAGGGTATAGTAGTCCAAGTTCATCAACTATACGCTCCGCGCTGTGGGAAAACGCACATCCTAGCTTGGCGGCTGTTGGGGTGCTTTTAGCAACCGCTGGCGGCGCTTTGCTGCCGATTTCTGTTCTGGAGGGCCAACATCAGAAAACAGTGACGAATTGCATCTGCAAGCCAAAGCAACACAGTTGAGATGCCTGTCGCAACGCTTTGCGCTGCTGCTTGAAGTGGTTCAGCTCGCGCACCAGAACCTGCAATAGATTTCTCCACCATAAAGGACTCGGAACCTGCTGCCGCCAAAACCTTCCCCCATGTAAGTAGCAAGAAGCGGCCGCAAGATTGAGCAAAATGAGGTTCCAAAACCAACGCCCCAAAACAGGCAGTTTTGCGGTGACGCATGGGCGTACCCCCATAGTATATAGATTCGAGTCCCCGTGAGCCTCGCTTTGTCCTCGTGCCTCGGGCAGGCCTCGGTAAGCCTTGGAGCGCCTCGAATGCCAACAAACCTGCTTCATCATGGCCCCTAAAACAGGGCCCAAAAAGTTGGTCAAAACATGGCTGCGATAAAGGGACCTTGACAGTAGCAACCGGACTTGGGCCGCACAAAGAGAAAAAGGTATGAGTTGACATTCATGTTCAAGCTGCAGGGTCGCAAATCTGCTTGCGCAACATGTGCGGGCAGCAGCGAAATACTCCGATGGGTGACCCCATTTTTGGGTCCTAATATGGACCCCAAAATGGGGTCCAGAATTTGGATCACATTTTCATTCCTTCTTTTAGGTCTTTGCTTGGGCCCCGTTTTGGGGTCCAGATTTGGACCTAAAAGTGGGGTCAGCCATCGGAGAATTTTGCTGCTGCCCGCAGAGGTTGTGCAAGCAGATTTGCGACGCACTAGCATGAGAGTAAGTGTTAATACATGCTTTTTCTCTCTCTGCGTCCCACTTTGTTTCTTGTACAGTCGAGGTCCCTTTCTGGCCGCCATGTTTCTAGTGGTTTTTTGGATCCTGTTTTGGGAGCCATGATGAAGCAGGTTTGTTGGCATTCGAGGCGCTCCAAGGCTTACCGAGGCCTGCCCGAGGCACGCATGGCAGGAGCTACTGTGGAAGAAACCGCCTTTGAGGACGTCAACATGTGGCAGGCACCGCCGCCAAGCTAGGATGTGCATTTTCCCACAGCGCGGAGCGTATAGTTGATGAACTTGGACTACTATACCCTGAAAACCGTGGAAATTTGCGGAAAAACATGGCCAGCGTATAGCGTATAGTTGGTTCAATTCGATAAAAAGACCTTACTAAAAAAAAACTTAGAATGTAAGCCGACCGGCCAAAATGGATCTCACGCCACAGCGCGGAGCGTTTAGTAGGGTACTAAACCGTCTGGCCCGCAACACCAAAATTGTGTTCTCGCCACAGCGCGGTGGGTTTAGTTGGGCTCTTTGTTTGTACGGTTATTCTACAAATTCCATTTGTTTGCGTGATGGGCGCAGCACTTGAGAACACCGTACGGCCATCTTAAAGGTTGAAGCGCGGCAGGCGCAGCGCTTGAGAACCCTGTACGGCCATCTTCAAAGTTGAAGCGCGGCAGGTGCAGCGCTTGAGAACTCCGTGCGGCCGTCGTAAAGGTTGAAGTGCGACAGGTGCAGCGCTTGAGAACACAATACGGCCATCTTAAAGGTTGACGCGCGGCAGGCGCTGCGCTTGAGAACCCAGTATGCCCATCTTAAACATTCATTGAAGCGTGGCAGGCGCAGCCCTTGAGAACCCCGTACGGCCATCTTTCCTTGCATGGCCCCCACAAGGGCCAACCACAAACTGAACCCCTGCGACCCCATTGTCAATGTTGAGGGTGTGTTGATGCTATTGCAACTAAGAAGTGAATTCCAATTTGAGGATGTGACCTGAGGCAAAATTTCTTTTCGATGGCTATCAGTTCAAAAGGTGAAACTGCAACATTTAAGCCTCCGTCCAACATTGAAGATGGGGCGCGGGGATTTAAACATACGTCAAATCCTCATCTTGGATTTGCAACTGCAAGTCTGGAGTCTGGAAGCGCAAGCATCCACGATTCCCCTTTGCAGGAATGCCGATGTCGGGATTCTCCACAGGAACTGTAAATCTGAACACCACAAGCCGCTTTTGAAGCATCTGTAAATCTCCGAGCGTCACACCGGCTTTCGGTGTGTGTGTGTAGATAGTCCAATCTTCCAGTGAAGAAAAAAGGGGAGCTACAGCAATCATAGCTGAGGGTCAAAGATCGCGTTTATCTTTCTTGGTGGAGGCTTCAGGTTGGGCTTGCCACTGTGATGGGCGCTGTCCTTCTGCTGCAAGAGCGCTGTTGATTTCCAACCACATTGATCAGAAAGAGTTCACTACTGCAATTTTTTCAGCTTTGTTCCATGGACGGGGCAAGCAACGAAATATAGCTTTGTTGGTTTCCTCTGCAAATGAGGGAAATCTTTCATCTGGGCCCCAATGAAGGAGATCTACCCACAGGGCAGTGTGTGCTTGGCACCATCGGCTTCCACCTTTCCACTGCTCCATGTGGAGGCGTCAAATAAAAGTATCCAGCCGCGCTTCAACCTTTCAGATGGCCGTACGGGGTTCTCAAGTGCTGCGCCCGTCACGCGAAAAATTGAATCTCTAAAATTTATCTAAACTCAAGAGTGGTGAACGTTTGACCCCTCCGAAAGCGAACGTGTGCGGTGAACGGTGCGCGCGTGCGGTGCGCGCGTGCGGTGCGCGCGTGCGGTGCGCGATATATGCGCGCAGTGACGCATGCAGTGCGCGATACACGCGCGCAATGATAGTCTTAACTCCCCTGCTGGAACATATACGCTGTATACACATCGGCTCTCGGCTTGTTAAAACCCCAGCACTCAATCTCAATGGTGAGTCTCACAGTTTCACAGATAAATTGGAACGGATGAGGCTCAGGTTGTAAGATATCCATGGAGGTTGGACATTCCAAGTTATCAATGTCTACAGATGGTTACGGTTTTTGAACATGTTTGTGAAGTGTTTGTATCTGTGTGCAAGTACGAAAATGTTGTATCTATCAATAAAAAGTTGTAGGTTCGGGTAGCACCATAGATGAAGTTGCAACTTTGTTACGTATGATGTAAGGATTTGAAGAACCTAACGTATGTATCCTATCTATAGGCCATTCAAAACATGTGTGGCACAGCGCTTGGCACAACTGCTGTGCTGAAATTATCTAAAGTTATCCAAATTCTACTACAAAACAAACATGTCTGTTGTGACAATGATATTGGTGCAACCAAAGAACCCGAAAGGATTGAAGTTGCACGAAGCGATGGAAGAAAAAGGGCTTGTCCTAGCCGTTCTGAGCGCAGGAATGACTTTCAGTACATTGAAAATTTCCGTTGGCGCGCTATTGTTTGGAAAAAACAATAGGTCTTGTAAATGACAAGGGTCAGAAAAGTTCTGAGCTTTGAAGCCAGAAGTTCTCCGATATGTTCTCGAACCATGTTTGTAAAAAATGATAATTCTTGGGTTTTCTGACCTGGTCTGACTGATCAGCATGTACATAATCATGCAAAATGAGAAGAATTCGAAAATTCATATTCCTGAAATTTGCTTCTGGTTTTTGAAAGACCTGACAGATGTATTCTTGAAAAGTGAAATTGTCGGAGCAGTTTCTGACTTGACTGAAAACTGCCACTTTCAAAACTGTCTTTTGAACACCACGAAGTTTACAAAAAAGAGCAAGGTCATAATAATTTCAATTTTCTGAAGCTGTCTTTAGTGTTTTTTCTCCTTTTCGATTTTTTCAATTAATATGAAGAAGAAATTCAAAAAGCAGAAAACCTGTTTTCTTGGATTTTTTCGTAATTTATCTGAACTTTTTGTGTTTCGTTTTTTGGAAAGGTTGAAAAACCCGAAGCGTGATTCAAAGTTTGCCTTTCTCTTCTGCTTTGTTTCTGTTTTAAGCTGCTTCTGCAATGAAAGCAGGCAAAAGGCGGAAGAAAATCATTGTTCTAGTTTTTGTCCCTTTTTGCTCTAAAAATGTTGCCTTGTTTGAACATTCTAACAGGTTCAGGAAAAATCCACAAATCTTTTTTTGGCTTGTGGATTCAGTATGTATGTCAGAACAAACAAGAAAAAGGTCAGCCCAGCCAATCAGTTTTCCGAACTGTTTTGTTTTTCCTGATTTTCTACCGACGTAAATTGAAGTCAACATTCAGAACATTCAAAGCACAGGGAAATCGGAAAATGAGTTTTCAGTTTTTTTTTGCAAAAATTGTTTAATAAAGATTTCTGAGCCTTTTCTGGTATTTGTGCCAATTTCAGTTTGCAATCGCTTCCAATAATCCAGATTCAGAAGGTGCTCCTAGAAAAAAGTTCAGGCATTGAGATCTCAGAACTGTATTGAATCCTTTCGAAAATGTCGAATATTTTCGGAACATACACAAGCATATGCCCTTTCTGTATCAAAATTTGGAAAGCTGAACGCCTCCTCCAAACAATTACTGAACTTTCAATCAAAGAATTGATCTGCACAGGCTTCAGAAAATGTTCCACAAAGATCGGAATTCTTATTTTTTCAAGCGCGCAGTTTGTTAAAATTATGTTTCCTTTGGCATTTTCTCAGCTATGGCCGTACTTTGAAATTTCTGACTTTGCAAAGGTTGAAAACATTGTCAAAAACATTGAAGAGCTAGTCGTGACAAGGTGTGTGTGTATATATATATATATAATTTAGTTAACATTTAGAGCAGGTGAAACGGAGCTGGCAAATGTCAGGGAAAAAACTTCGAAAAAGCTGTTCGAAATCATGTTAGCTTCCCTAGAACTTCCAAAAATCAACGTTACTGCAAAAGTTCCAAAAATCAAAACACACAGCCTCCACAGACAACATCACGGATGAAGGACATTGCCAAGCCATGATTTTTGCAAATAACACTGTGGAAATGGTTACCTATGATGTTCCAAGGTTGGCACCTGGGTCAGACCGCTTTCATTCCCCTAATTGATCCTAATCAGCTTGGTAGCTAATCTACTGCCTCTAAGGGCAAGCACCTTGCAGATTGCGCCCTCCTTTGGAACTGAAAGAAAATATGGGTTTGTATGTTCAAGAAGAGTATGCGGCAGATACGAAATAATTTTGCTTTTTCACGACACGTAAGCGTGGCGCAGGTGAAGTCGAAAACGTAAAAATCCCACACCTTCCCGTTTGTTCTCACAAGTTGCAAGGAATAATGCGCAAAATACCAACAACTATCAAGCAAGACTCGAGACACCTTCACCAGGCTATGTTTCCCCTGAGCAAAGCCCCTCCACGAAAGAAGGTTTCGGAGCTGATGTTGAAACCCTGCAAAGCCAGAGTTTTGCTTGACTTTGGATGATTTCACCGCGGTAGTAACTGCTTTTGAGTTTGCTATAGTAAGGCGCATCTTGGCTCAAACAGATCCTCACACAGCCGCAAATCTACACCATGCAAACCAAAATCAGCTTCAAATAAAGGGGAACAGAACGACTGCAAGAACAACGGCAAAAGGACCACGCTATGCTTTCCTGGGGGTTTTCGTGTCCCCACAGGTACTTCCTCCACGCCGGCTCGGCACAGACTCTGTGACATCGGGAAGCTGCACGAGAAGCTTCAAACAGTTTTCCAAAAAACGCGGGACATCTGCACGAGATCTCAAATCTGTACAGCGCGAGATGCTCGCAGCAAGCTCAAAGCAAATATCAATCTGCGCAGTTAACTGCAAGCAGTGACACTGTGCGCGCGCACTGCGCGCACACACTGCCCGCACGCACTGCACGCGCACACTGCGCGCCCGCACTGCGCGCGCAAAATTGCTTCCAAAATCCTGGATTTTGTTGACAAAACCTCTGATTTTGCTAACAAAACGCTCGATTTTGCCACCAAAATTTGCGAACGGTCAGAGCGTACGGTGCGTACGTGCGAGCGTACGGTGCGCGCGTGCGGTCAGCAGTGCCTGTATACGGCGGCGCAAATATAGTTTACTGGATTGAATAATATCTAATACTATACGACACGTCGCGCTCTCTTTGGTCAACCCTTCCACACTGGAAGTCTTGGGCAAACCTTATTATAGGAAGGAGATGTATGGCCAACACCCTCACGTAGCCCGGAATGAATTTTGACCGGAATAAATTGGGACCGGGGCATTGCCCCCCTGCAGGCCAGCCGGTACTTTCCAATCTTCGCGCGCGCGGCACCAAGGCCCACGCAATGCCGCAAGATAAAGACACCGCAGGTTTGCAAACAAAGTGGTACACTATCTGTGCGGTTGCCACCCCATCTTTCGGCATCATTTTTATCGTCATGAAGCAGCGGGGGGGTTCAGATAGTATTCGGTTCTTTTCCGCTGCCGCGTATGCATAAGCTGCTGCCGAATTTGACCCAACCAAGACTGCTAGTTTTGGCTTGCATATACTGTATAAGTTACAGAAGATTCTGCTGGAATTCCAACATGATGCCGCAAAATCTTCTGAAGCAGCTGCATTGTTTTTTTGGCAGCTGTTTCGAAGAACCTTTTCATCCTTGAAAGCTTTGATAATGTTTCACGACTAGCTCTTCAATGTTTTTGACAATGTTTTCAACCTTTGCAAAGTCAGAAATTTCAAAGTACGGCCATAGCTGAGAAAAGGCTAAAGGAAACATAATTTTAACAAACTGCGCGATTGAAAAAATAAGAATTCCGATCCTTGTGGAACATTTTCTGAAGCCTGTGCAGATCAATTCTTTGATTGAAAGTTCGGTAATTGTTTGGAGGAGGCGTTCAGCTTTCCAAATTTTGATACAAAAAGGGCATATGCACGTGTATGTTCCGTATCCGAAAATTTTGAAAAATTCAAAAAAGTTCTGAGATCCCAATGCCTGAACATTTTTCCTAAAAGCATCTCCTGATTGTGGATTATTGGAAGCGATTGCAAACTGATATTGGCACAAATGCCAGAAAAGGCTCAAAAATCTTTATTTGTAGAAAAATCAAACAAGTTCTGCAAGAAAAAATCTGAAAACTGAATTGCTGTGAATATTGAATTCAGCTTACGTCGGAAGCGAATCCGGAAAAATCGCAAGACTGAATTTCCGACCTTTTGACAGTTTTAACAAACTTGGTTTTAACAGAAAAAAGTTAGACAAACAAAAAATGATTTTTGGATCTTTATCTTGTTGTCTTAAACCTTTTGAAGCTGAACAGTAATTAAAGAAAATCTGGAATCTTAATTTGAATCAGTTCGCTTTTGTGGCTGAACTCTTATTATCCTAAGACCCGTTTTTCAGACAATGAAAAGGAAAAAAGTTTGAATTTCAGTTCTCTGAGCCTTGACAGCTTTACGCTATCTCTGATTGTAAAGCAAAATAAAACAGGAAAAGTTTACAAAGAGAAGCAGAGAACTCAGAAAGCTAA
The DNA here is from genome assembly GCA_947184155.2 of Cladocopium goreaui. Taxonomy (NCBI): domain Eukaryota; class Dinophyceae; order Suessiales; family Symbiodiniaceae; genus Cladocopium; species Cladocopium goreaui. Next base: position 64,099 of record CAMXCT020002804.1, read on the forward strand.
ATTTCTATGACCTTGTTCGTTTTGGCTCAACTTCTCTATATTTCTCTTCATGTTGAAAAGAACGAAAAAGGGACAAAGATCCGGGAAAAAAAATCCAGAAAACTGAGTGTCTGGCTTTTCAATTTTCAAGTTTGTGACATTTTTGGTATTAGAAAAAACATTCAGAAAAATCAGAAACTGCCCGGTCATTTCTGAAAACCAAAAAAGTTTCAGGAAGGTGATTGTTTTGAACTTGCTGGATTTTTCCCATCTTCTCGTTGTGCATGATGGTGTACATGTCAATCAATCAATAATCTTTGGGAATACAAAGAAATCTCAACTTCTGAAGACCATATTTTGCACGAGAACTTCTGGAATTCGTGTTAAGTTTAAGACTCTTCCGGTTTTTTCCTTTCTATTTCAAAGCGTAGCGCGTCAATCGAACCAACGGCGCGCCAGCCGCAACTTTGAACGCACTTCCTGAAAAGTCATTGTTGCTCTCAAAAAGGCTGCAAACATTTTTTCTTCCTTCGTTTCGCCATGTTCAATCCTTTCGGTTTCTCTTATTTCAACGGTATCCTTTCGGGAATTATTCTCGACCCAACTTTTCTTGTGCCATGAAGCGTGAACAACTTTCAGCATGTTCAGCCCTTTAAAGAGATGACTTAAAGATAAGATACGTAGCGCGAGTGCTTCAAATATTTTCATGCTATATGCAGATACTTGCAACTTCCTTTACGGTTCTATCTGAAGTTACAACTCAGTTATACAGCACTTTACGGACTTGTAAGCAGCTTGCCTTGCTTGTAAATGCCTTGCGGATATGTTACGCAGTTCATTAAAGCTAGAACTTTGATACTAGAAAATTACAATATCCGTAAACAATTTCTGGCAGGGCACCTCACGACTGAATCTTCTTGCAAGACCATCCCGTGTCCCTTGCATTATTTTTCTGGGCGGCTAGCTTCCCTCGCTTCGTTCAAAATTATCGAAAAAGAAACTCAACGCATGCATTTCTAGGTGTTGGCACAAAAGTATAGAGCTCCGGGTTACTGGAGCAAGCAAAGACCAAGGATGCGCTTGAAAAAAAGTGATGTGGAACGTAATACTTTTAACTCAACATGCTAGGCGTTCTGAAAACCTGGTGGTCAAGAAAATCATTTGTTTTCTTCCTTCGTATTATTTCTCTGCATCGCAGCAGGGAGTTGGCACGGATGAAGCAAAGACTAACTCGCTGGCTTCCTGCAAGACCACACACCTGCCCACTAATTGTCTATACCTGGAACTATTTATCTTGTTTTCCTCAGCTTGCAGCAAGCAATCAAAACAGTACTGCCGGGTTTTCGAACAGAAAAGGTACCTCTCCATACACCTTAAACCCTACGGTTACACGCCGCAACTATACAGCACATGTGCCCCTCGCACCCTACACGTGCTCAGACATACGCACACACCGTATGCACACCCCATGCGTACTGTACACGACTCCTGCGCGCACCGTACGCGCAAACCGCGCGCACCGTACGCGCACACCGCGCGCACCGTACGCGCACACCGCGCGCACCGTACGCACACCCCGCACGCACACCCCGCACGCCCCGTACGCACACCCCGCACGCCCCGTACGCACACCCCGCACGCACACACCGCACGCCCCGTGCGCACCCCTTCTCGTACCAGAACGGTAGGGTACAAGTCAAAACCTTGTTCTCACCATTCTTGGATTTAGCAAATCTAAAATAATCGTGCAAACAAAGAGCCCAACTAAACCCACCGCGCTGTGGCGAGAACACAATTTTGGTGTTGCGGGCCAGACGGTTTAGTACCCTACTAAACGCTCCGCGCTGTGGCGTGAGATCCATTTTGGCCGGTCAGCTTACATTCTAAGAAAGATTTTTTTAGTAAGGTTTTTTATCGAATTGAACCAACTATACACTATACGCTGGCCATGTTTTTCCGCAAATTTCCACGGTTTTCAGGGTATAGTAGTCCAAGTTCATCAACTATACGCTCCGCGCTGTGGGAAAACGCACATCCTAGCTTGGCGGCTGTTGGGGTGCTTTTAGCAACCGCTGGCGGCGCTTTGCTGCCGATTTCTGTTTTGTCTTGTTCTCCGCGATGGTCTCAAGAGGGCCAACATCAGAAAACAGTGACGAATTGCATCTGCAAGCCAAAGCAACACAGTTGAGATGCCTGTCGCAACGCTTTGCGCTGCTGCTTGAAGTCAACTCGCGCACCAGAACCTGCAATAGATTTCTCCACCATAAAGGACTCGGAACCTGCTGCCGCCAAAACCTTCCCCCATGTAAGTAGCAAGAAGCGGCCGCAAGATTGAGCAAAATGAGGTTCTTTTTTTTTTTTCCTCCGGTTTGGCCGATTCGCACTAGGCACGGTCCTTACAATAGCGTAAGCGGTGAAAAGCATCTCGAAAAAGGACTCGTTTGGTCCAAAACCGCGGGCAAATCATCACAACACAAAAAACAAACCAAAAAACGCCACCAACAACGACCCGCAAATCCCCCAGCCAGATTTGCGTTTCGCCAAAAAGCAAAACAGCGAAGCAACAAAGAACGGGGCCGGGCCCAAACAAAAACCAAACCAAACAACTTGGGATTTGCCTTGGACACAGTGACCTAAGCCACTGTATCGTCATCAAAAACATGCAAACTAATTAAGTGCGGCAGAGCGAAAACTATAGTACACGATCACACAGATTCTCATCGTCCATACAACCGTGACTGTCACTCCAGCTCTCTGAAAGGTAGGCAAAGCAGGAATAGCTGACAGTACAGCTCATACCAGTTGCCATTCTCATTGTCAAAGTTGGTCCTATGATGAAAAGTGAAGTTGGAGTCCAGTCTCTGTAGTAAGATACTGCCGCTGTGGTGATGTGACTCAATACCCCCCTAAAGGGGGGTAGGGATTGACAGCCTGTAGGTCATGCAGGACAATAACTGTAATTCATCACAGATGCTGTCATATCGTAGGAAGCCAAGGGGACCTGAAACGGTGCCAATGGTGAAAGATCTCCGCAGATAAAAAGGATCCTCTCCGTAAGGTCATTGCAGATGAATAAAATACACTCGTGCAGAGGGTAGGCTTAAGCAAAGAAAGATTGCTACTCAGCGACCTGTACTCAATTGCGCCGCTCGCACATGGCAATCGTGCTCAAGCCACAAACTTGAAGAGGTGGCTAGGTTCGCTGTACCAGCACCAGATGACTAGCAGGATTCACTAGGTGTCATCGTCCTAGCAAAAACTGCTGCAGTTCAGATGTTCCAGAGGTTCGCAGTGCATCTCACATAGGCCACTCTCCCCTAGAGTGAGCCATGAGCAGAATCACTACGTCCCATCAGCGCACCGATCCATGTTGGCAGGCTTTGCTGCACTAGGGCGCTCCAGACTGAACAGCAGGAAGCACCACTGGACAGCGCCAGTAGAGCTCACTGCAGTGCAGCCTGGTCCATGGCTCTATCAGGGATCTACCGCCCCTCCCGGAGAATCGCAGAAACAAAACAGAGCGAGAAGGGCCCTCCCCAGACAGCCAACGAAAAAGCCACATGAATCAAACAGCCCAAAACCACAAAAAGACATAAAAGAGGGAAAACGGAGAGGGGGGGACGGTGACAGGAATCTGCCACACCGCAAAAGAATTTAGAGTAACTAAAGATACAACCAATGCAGTTAAGGTGAAATGACAGAGCAATTATGTAGAGCGGTAACCTCAGTATCCAGGCAACAGATGGACCAAATGACACAAAAACAACCACAGAGAACCCTGCCAACATGGGGGGAAGCAAACCACCAAAGGGGGGAGAGGCCAAAACAAAACACACACAACGACACCGGCCACACAGAAGGAGCGAGGAGAGGAGCCAGGAGGCAGCAGAGGACAGAGGGAGAGGGACACACCCGCACCAGAAGGGGTACAAACGTGCCTTAGCGGAGTTCAAAAAAGGGGCCAAGGATCATACTATGATGAATACCTCAGTGAGGGTGCACACAGCACTCCAACAACACAGGAAACATGGTGTAGAGGGAAAGATCCCCACACAGGGCCAAAGGCCTTTAGTGCCATGAGACACCATGAAGAGGGGAAATCAATGCACAACAATCACTCCAATCACAAAGGCAAGGCAACCAGGCCGTCGCCGGAAGCAACGATACCCAGAGGGAGGGACCAGTAAAACCTGGACCAAGGCGCCAAGGAGGAACATCCGAGGGGGAGTGAGGGTCACGTCAGGCAGGGAACAGTAATCACAAACAGAAAAAGAACGAAAAAGGCACCAACACCTAATGTAGCTCTGCAGATGGCAAAACCTATGGATGAGTCAGCGAATTCAAGTGCCTTAGTTGGTGGAAGGGGTGGGGGAGTGGGTGGCTCATCAAGACTGCATCTGGGGAAAACAACAGCATCTTTACCCATCGATGATTGTCAGGCAACGACTGCGAGAAAGCGAGTGCGTGCACTAGGCTTCATGGCAGAGGCAACCTTAGTACAAGCTAAGCTCTCAACGGGACAGCTCGTGCAGAAAACGGGTATTAACGAAGCCATGCGGCCCGATCTGTTATGCCTAAGCTGGCACTCGCACACACAGCCAACTGTGGCTCCCAACTGATGGAGAGATCGTATTGGTTGGAGCAAGGCATGTGTCGCATGCTGAACCTAACAATTATAAATGGGGAAACTGTGTCTCCTGCTGCATACCAGTGCACCTGTCACGTCTTTGGACAGACACACTGGGTATGAGCAGTACACTTAAAGTAGATGTGACAAATGAACCAATTAGACACGTAAATCATCTTCCACCACCGTGATTGATGAAACAAAAGCCAACCAAAGGGTGAAAGCCCCGAGTGAAACAGAAAAAGATAAGGGGAGGGGAGAGGGGGTGGACATACGAAGGAAAGTGTGATACTGGGGGGTTGAGCTGGGGATCATGTCATACCTCTCGTGAAATGTTCCAAATGGTGTTTTTTGTCTGCTGTAATGGTGTCATACCATTCATTGGTGAGCCCAAATGAAACTGGGTTCACTGCTTGCTGGGCAGTAGCACGCTGATGAAGCGCTCTGAGCGCCCTTCGATGTTCATCCAGATCTTCCGGAGGGACCCTGCGGCGGACTCGCCTGTCTGGGAAGTTTCGTTCCCGCAGGTTGGTTTGCAAGGCATGTTCCGCTATATAGACTGCTGGTTGCTGGAATAAAGCTCGCTCCGCAAATCTGTCGAGGTGGACTGTCCACTCAGCAAACATGTGGCTGTGTGACAGTTGCTTCCTGAGTCGCGCCTCTGTTTGATGAAGGCTCCCATTCATGTGCCACAATAGTAAAAGACTGTAGTTGGATGGCCAGTCAAGTGGACACAGTGTGGCTGTTTCTTTCCATTTTTCAGGGGTAAGGCCTTCTGAAGAGGGAATAATCACTTCAAGAGTAGTACGATTCGATCCAAGGGGTTGGAGACCTCGCAGCATACATGGTTCAACGAGCCCTGTGGTGTAACCATTGATGAGCTCCTGGAAGCTTCCAGCCATTTGAAAGTCTTCATCCAACCCCAGGTGAAAACCAGGCAAATTTTTAGCAACAAATTTAACTGCTTGGAGCAGCTGCTTTTCTCCTTCCACGGGAGTCTCGTCATAGGAACGTTTCGGGCACGTGATGTTGATTTCTTGAGGTTTCTGTGCATTCTCAGGAGCATTCTCGAGGAGTTTGGGAGCAATTTTACTGGCCCAGCTAGCCGGAAACCATGCCAAGAGGGCAGAGGCGCCACTCGTAAGGTCCACTAACCCAGTAGTGCGCCGATGCGGTCGATCTGTGACTAGGACTTTCACAGGGCCACTCGGCGCTCGACTCCGATTCACTTCAGAGCTCTCGCGGGCTGAGCCAATGAGCTCAGACAGGATGGGCCGAAACCAGTAAGTGGCATACAAAAGGCATTCAGTTTCTGGAGTCACCATGGATTCAGCCAATCTCATCAACGAGCTCATCGCCTGGACGAGCTTCTCTGCCAATCGAATTGTGAGAGCCCTAGCTGTTTGATTAAGGACATCCTCCACCTCCTTGGCACCTTGCCCGCGCAACCACAGTTCACCCGCCACACTCAGCAAGACGCGCGCAAACTTTTCTTGGATGGCAATCAAGGACAACGTCAGTCTCGCCTGGAGCCATAGCGGCGGGAGAACGCCAAGGTTTTCTAGTATGCAGAAAGGGTTTCCGTCAGGTTGGATATTGTCAATTAACATTGCTAGCTTATCAGCTGCGCTCAAGATCTCGTCCTCAGAGGGATCTTCGGCTGCTTCAGGTATGGGTGGACACCATGAGATGGTAGGGTCTTCTGGATCACTTTCTCCATCGGTAGAGGCGGCTTCTTCACCCGAGGATGGGTCACTCACTGTGTCTCTTGCACCCTCCGGGCTTGCAAATTTCATAGTGCCTGGATCAAATTGGCGATCGAGTGTGGCCAAAAGCTCAGGTTGCAACCGATGGGCATCAAAGTAATGGATACCAGGAATTACCACAAGTTGTCGATCCTGTACACCAGCATGAAAGAAGACCTTGTGACCTCTGTGTCGATGAACGAGGGCTGGGGACCCATTGTAAGCTGCACACAGCCAGAGGGGAGATCTGTAACCATCCCCGGCGTAACCATACAGGTACTCACGATCAGTTGAGCAGGGGAAAAATCCGCTGGTCGTCAGTACATGGTCACGTGTGCGGGACTCTAGCGCTGCGAGGACATTAGGGGGAAGCCGTAGCCTGTCTCTGCATGCCACCACCAGTCGATATCGTCTCCATGCTCGTGTGCCATTGGTGGTCACTCTCATGGCAACAGCAAGGGGCGGTTTATCTTGGGGAGTAAAGAGCACCGATAATCCCCAGTCCAGTATGGCACATCTGTCGCTAGGGTAGTGTGTAGGGCCATGGTACTGAATGTCACGGGCTTTTAACGTGAAGTATCCGTAATGGTAAACCCCTATTGTCTGGGCCATTCCAATCATGCCTGCCATGTCAAGAGGCGAGACAATATAGGTATGGTCGATGGCTCTTGTCAGCGCTACAGTTGCCCTTCCATAGCAGTCCTCGCGCTCGTCTGCTGTTGAATCTCTCCGTCCTCCACTAAGAAAGCCTACCCCTGTTTGAACAATGACAGCAATGCGAGCTGTCGCTCCTGCAGCAGAGGAGGTGGTGGAAACTCGCAGCCCGCCATACCACTCGGTCTGAAAGCCATGTTGGAGTAGCAGATTATGTACAGCCGTACGATTGCATAAGACTAGCAGCTGCGAGGTCGCTCCCTGTTGCAAGTTACGATAATAATTCTTCAGGTAGGTACAGAAGGCAACCACATCCTCAACTGCAGACCTGAGATCCTTAGGGGCTTTCCACAGTACTGTGCGGAAGCCTCCAATGGCTACAGTGGACTCATGTGGCACGAAATGGCCAATGTAGATATGGTTGGACTCATGGAGGACTAACTCCGGATATCGAACTGCAACAATGGCTTGGTAGGTCAGCATGGAAACTCGTGAGCTGTTAGGGAGAATGATGCCCCCTCGATGAGGACCACAGAGTCCAGCTGCTTCAAGGGTCGTGGTGCACGCAGGTACCCCAAACTCCTCTGGTGCTGTGGCAATTAGCAAGACTGCAAGGCTGTAGATGTTGGAGCTGCCGTCCCGCATGATATGCGTCTAATTGCGGAAGCACCATGTCCAGGAGGAAGATGAGGGTGCGCAGGGAAAAGCCTCGCAGAAATTCCGCCAGTAAGTTGCGGACTAGCAATCCTCCCTCATCATGGGACCCTCCCGGTGTGGGAATCATCGCAATCAGGGCCGCTTGCAGTTCAGCTTCCGTTTCAGGCTGGCCATCCCGGATATCCCTTCCGTCAATGGGCACTGTGTGCAGTTCAGTGTTCCCTTCACCAGCTGCTACTAACAGAGAACTTAGAGTTGTCTTGAGATGTTCAGGAAGGTCAAAGCTAACCCATGAAAGTACACGCAGCAGACCCTCGCAACGTACCCCATGTGGAATGACTTGAGGGTAGTGATTTGTAGTCTTTGGACTTCATGAACCCCTTCGTCAAGATCAATGAAGAGCAAGTGGCCATAGGAGTGTTTAGCACGTCCACTCCATGTGGGGTGCCCTTCTATCAGGACAATCTGATAGTTGAATTCTGTCAGAGAGTCAGGTTTCCACACACAAAGCCGGTCCTCCAGGCAGTGCACCAGTGTGACTGTGCGTTCGCCTGTGGCAAGTCTCATCATCTCTGGTGGTGTCGCAATCGCAGCAACTTTGGTGAGGCCAGGGAACACTGCAAACGCACTCAGGATCTCATGGACAGCTAGGCCCGTATAGGACCCTGCCGAAAAACCGTACACGTTGACATCCCTGAAACCGCTTGCTGCCGCTGCGGTGACTAACTGTGGAAAGCATGACTTCAGAAATAGATGTTTGCCTTGCGGATGGTAGCAACGAAAGATTTGCATAATTGCTGTTGTCCAGGTCGGGTGTGGTGGCCTGGCATGGGCTGGCCGGATATTCGCAGCCTCAATTAGGCGAATCGCTCGCGTGAGCAGCAGTTGTTGATCAGCGAACTGTCCAGGGAGAAAATCTCGCCAGGCTGTCCATCCTTCTGCCGTGGAGAGTAACTGATAGATCACATATTCATGCACAGTTTTGGTGAGGTCCAACTGGGTGATATGTTCTTCCCAGTCATCTGTCATCGCAAGCGATGGGCCATACACCTTGGTTTGCGCAAGATTTTGCAGAAAAATATCATATTCATGCTCGCCACTAAGTAGGCCACCCCCTAGTCCACTGCAATGCACTTCAAGGGGTCGGTCTTGCATCGGGGCATCATCTTGCCAGACTTCAGCGAGGGAAAACACCCAGGATGCCCACTCTGCAGAGCCTGTGAGGGCTACGGGCAGCGCATCTGCGGGTGGCCCCCACTGTAGTGTTGTTTGGACACTTCCCCAATATCTATGGCCTGCTCATTGACGGTGACTTCCCAATTAGTCATCTCTCTGAAGGGTAGCGGAAGACCAAACGTGAGGGGAGCTGCCTGCTGCAGCGATGTACATGAAGGTTCAGATTGTTCCTTCCGGTGCCACAGTCCACACAGCAATGTGAGTTGAGCTTGGGAGAGAGGAACAGGAGGCACTTTAGCATGCAGTCGCAGACCCACCACTGGAAGGAAATTGGGATGCAACCATTGGGGCTTCCATTCTTGTGTCCCAAATAGAGCCGCAGCCAGTGGCAACCAGCCAAATTGGGCCAGCTCAGCGAGACTGCTGGGCATTCTTTTCTTGGCAGTACTGCCAAACCCATGCAGAATCACAGGCCGCATGTAGTGTGGCTCAATTGTCATGGCTTGGTACATCTTGTCTCCCGGTAGTACTCGTACGCTGACTTCACCCGGCAGCAGGCTAAGGGTCGGAAGGGCTCCTTGCTCATAGGCAGGCCGAGCCCATTTGTGGAAGTTGGGTTGTCTACCTTGGTAGCCATCAAGGATTCTCCGTAGATGACCGTGGCGCGGCCAGACTCCAGAGGCTGGGACCGGAAAAGTAACTAATCCAGACCACTGGCCCAACACACTCCACGCATGGCACCAATCAGCAGTAACCCGGGTGGACGTGCCGAGCAGAGGAGAGCCAAGTAATCCACTAGCAACTGCTTGCTCAACGTCCGCAGGTGGATATGTAGTAGCAAGGTAGGCTTCGACATGTCTATGATAGGCACGAGTAATGTCATGAGCTATTTCGTCAGGATCCGTGTCCGAGTCCTCCAAGGCTGTGACAGGTACAGGGCTCTCATGACCCGAAGCTAACACAATGACCAGACCCGCATTGATTTCAGTGAATGCTTCACTCACAAGGATGACTCCTTTGGGCCTACACGCACTGGCAGTTTCATCCACGTCTGATTTGTCCTTCCGGTTGGGTTTAGTTGACCCAGCCGGGGAAGAGTCAGTGCTGCTAGACGTCGCCCGCCGAGACATGCGGGGACTCGGGTCTGGTGACCCACCATAGTCAACTTCATCTGCCAGATCGGCACCATAGGTAAGTGGCGGAGCTCGTAGCGGGTCAGCTGTTCGGACAGCAATATGGTCAGCACTATGTGATCTGGACAGCTTCGATGGTGGGCCAGGTTGCTGCATATCCCTGCCCGTGTCCACAGAGCGCGCACGTTTGTGCGATGATGCAATGGGACTTGGCAGTTTGCTTTTGGCAGCTTTGCTTGGCGTAGCTGGGAGGGTTGGATCAGTGCTCGCTAGCCAAAGTTCTCGTATCTCAAAGAGGGTCACAGGCACACAATCGCTGTCAATCAGTGCAAAGTTGATGGTCGGAAAGAGGAATACACAAGCATCAAGGATGTACGTCCCAGCCCATGTTGGGTGTACCTTGTGAAGACCCGTGTCAGCCGAAATGTGGACAAAGACATCTGTGGTGAGTTCACCATATGGACCGACATATCGTAGCCGTTCTTTCCACCAAGCAGCGACCATTGGCCAATGGCTGAGTCCAGACACAGACTTGACCTTGTCTGATTGCAGATCCCGGTTGTCCGTAACCAGATATACCGTGTGGTAGGGCAGAAACGCTGAGCTCTGACTAACCAACCATCGGTACAACTTGTGCCCATCCGGTCCAGGTAAGGCTTCGTTCCCGTCGACCGTGGCAATTTCATAGTCATGCCGATCCGGTGCAGCTGTCTTCTTATGGGGGTCTCCAAATCGCCAGTGCTGCTCAATCGATACATTCAGCCCGTATTCAGTCGAAATGCTCTTGTGCTGTTCGATTGCGTAGAGCAAGTCAAAGAAGCTGATATTTGGGTTCTTTTCATACCAAGACTTCGTAACCTGTTCTCTAGAGAGCAGAGACATCACTCTATGAGTTCCTGGGCAACTGATTTGGCTGTAGAAAAGAAGAGCGGGGGAGGGAGGGAGGTGTTGAGAATCCTGACACGTCCTTGGTCAGAAGACTCAAGCACACCAAAAGGAAAAAACAACAGAAAAACCGACAGGGAGAAACAAAGAGAAAGACAAACAAAGCAGGCAACAGGAAGAAAGGGCCAAGAGCACAACACACAACCAAACCAGACAAACGAAACAGAAAAAAGGGGGGGGAGAGGGGGGGGCGAGTGTTGAAAAACCTGGCACGTCTTTGGCCAGGCAGTTCAAGCACCCAGAACTAAAATTGAAAGAACAATTCAAATACCCAGGACACTAAGACTTAGGAGCAATGGCTAAACTAGACAGCGCACACGTAGTGAGCGAAAGAGGTGAATAAGGGGGAGGAAGCAGGAAGAGGAAGCTGGAAGCCCTGACAGTCTTTAGTCAGAGAATCCAGGCACGAGAAAAAGATCAAAAATAAAGAGAGGGGGAGGAGGGAAAGGGAGGTGCTGGTAACCCTGGCACGTCTTTGGCCAGAGAAACCAGGCGTCAGATGGAAGGGAGGGAGAAGCAGGATGAAGTGAAATGAGCAATGATGGATGCTATCGTTAAATGTGGTCCCTATGCACGAAAGATCAATATGTACTTTGTTGAATGGAGAAAAAGCGGTAGCAATACCCTTCACCCAATATCCGGGAAGTTGGCTGTTTCAATCCCTTGATGTGGTTAGGAGGAGCTGTATGTCCCTTTCCTGGAACTGAGCTAAGGGCAAGACTGGCTACGACTGTCTCTTGAGCCGATGGGATCACAGGGAGCAGTATCTCTTTGTGACAGAGCACACAGTACTGGTGCATTGCAAACATCATGGTTCAAATGAAACAAAAGTTCTTATGCGTACTGTCTTTCGTGTGTCTTAAGATAACAAGCAAGACAGAGTTCCTTTTTGCTGATGCCCGCATCCTACTGGGAAAATGGTCATCTGGAGCACGCAATTAGTCAACTTGGTGGAGGAATGTTTCTTCCTGGTTGTGCTCAGGGGGTATCTGCAGCTCAGGGCGTAGTTGTACTGGTAAAGACAGGCCATCGAGTATTCTGCGCCATCTAAATGTGGTGAAATTAGTCTGTCGAGACTGTTTTTCGATTATGTGTTGATATTTCCACACTATTTGTTTGAGGATAGCGGTGGCCCTATCTGTCAGAGCAGTGAATTTGTTTCGCACCTGAGAAAGTTGCTCACTTCTCACCACGTCGGAGGGGCTACTGGCACGCTGTAAAATGTCAATGACTGTGTCTTCAGTGTTCTGCAAAGCAGCAGCTTGTACAGCGTTGAAAACTTCTTTACGGGCAGGGTAACCATACCATTCCAGGGAGTGGCAAAGCACCGAGGCAATCGTAATCTCCTGCCGCGGGTCCGCTTGTGCGTCTAGGAGCAGCTGGACATTAGTCCTGTGTCGATGGAGGACAGCAAGGAAAAGGGGTGGGAGCGCTCCTTTCACGGGTATCACCGAGGCACCAGCTTCAAGCAAAATTTGCACGTGCTGTGAGCTGCCCAACTCAACTGCTAACTCCAACATGGTGGTAGGTTTTGTTTTGGGCGGAATGATATTGGGGTCAGCATGGGCTTGTAGCAGTAGGTAAGTTAGTGTGGCTCCATGTCGAGGAAAACAGTGGCCAGCAGTAGGCTGGTAAGCGTATGGATCAGCAGAGTGGTCTCGAAGGATAGCAGAAGCTACTAATGTACTAATATGCCCTTCCTCCGTTGTCACCAAGATGATAGCTTACATCAATCACATCATGTGACAAATGGCAGTGAGAAGGTCTCGGTATTGCTGTGCTGACGGGACTTGTAACGACTGTACTATATAGCAGAACGTTGTCTCATTTGTATCTGTGTCGAACTGAACGGCCCTCAAAGGCAATTGGATTGCTGACGAGCTGGCTGCATACAGGACCACTTGGAAAGGTGAGTCTAACCTGAGCACCTTGGCCGTCTGTTTAATAATATCCCATCCGAGGGTTGTCCGTTCCACGACGTCCATCGTCAGGGTGGTTTCACCACGGATTCCATGGCAGACACGGAGTCGCATACTTACCCCTGGAAATAAGTAATTAGAGGCAACCCTGACAGTCCTTAGCCAGAGGGGCCTCGCACTTATATTTGCAACCACGAAGTTCATAGATGCCTAGGCAGGATACAGAGGGGTGTATAAGGAACTGTAAGAGGACTAGTAACAAATCAGACCATCTAAATTTGAGCCGATATTGCTTAGCAGCTCACACGAGAAGAGTTCGCAAGGGCTTGCACGCAAATACAACGAAAAAATAGTAGTCAGTCAGAAGAAAACGGCATGCGCTGTATAGCATACCTAGGATCCCTTAGGTCTAAAGATCGATCTAGTTGGTATGCTTTTATTTGAGCTGAAAATTCTGCGGGCCTTCTCTCGAGCAGCGTGGCAAGGGGTCACATGCAAGAAACTCTTCTACTCGACTGCAAGAAATCTGGTAGCAGATATAGCAAGTATCGCACATTACCATCTTTTTCTGTCCTGCATCCTCAGCGTGAGGAAAGAGCCACAGTCTTCGCTGCAGTTCCTTCGGACTGTAGACAGCATGCAGATGTCAAAGGTCTATGTCACTCAGGTTTGACTTCCCTCTGTAGCTGGATCTGTGCACGATTCTGTCGGAGCAGCGGAAACAGCTTGAACCAAATCTTCCTCTTTGGCCGTGGCTTGTTCATGCTCGATCTGCACCAAGTTGCCCACGACTTCTTCCATTTGGGTGGCTGCCTCCATTACGAAGGTTAATAGAGTGCGTGCATACGCCAGCTGTTTAGCGGCCCGGGCCCGGCCCTCTGTTGCAGGTCCTAGCGGCGGTACCTCACCATGCCGCCACATTGTGACTTTGCTTGTTGTATGAGTTGGCATGGAGGGTGATTGCGGCTCCGATCGACCAGCAAAGGTCGCATTGAGTTTCTGCAAGTCGCGTTCACTGTAATTCCCAGTCGGGTCGATCTGTTGGGTACTTGTCTGTCCAGTGGGGTCTGTATACTTCCTCTTGCCATGCAAATTCTCCTCTCTTCGCGGCATAGACTTTATGGCACTTTTGTGTTCAAAGCCAGTCTTGAAAGTTTCGTGAGCTGCTGAACTACAGCGGGATTCTCTGTTCAGGGCAATAATTTTGTCCATCACCTTGCCTGAGCTATTGGTCATTTCTGTAAAGGGCCAGCAGGGCGTGCGATTCGCCAGGATATTGTGTTCATGCATCCGGTCAACATAGAAATGATTCAATTTCTCATTGTGTCGATGGTTCGTGATGACAGCAAATCTTCTGGGACTGACCCAAATCCATAAATCCTCCTGAAAGGACTCTGTGGCATAGAAGGGCCAGATCTGCCGGCCTCCCATTTCCACAAAACAAAAATTGGTGTAGACGTCATCACTGGCTTCGGTATCTATATGACAAAAGTCATGTGACAGCTTGGCGGAACTGGACCCTGGATAGGCCCAGTCCACTGGGCTCTTCATGTCATCATTGAGAATAATGTTCCAGCATTCGCCATTGATGTACATTCTATATTCATAGAAGGACCATGCATGGAGCTGCTTGGCGTGCTCATAGCAGCCTTGCTGCCGATAAACCTGGATGCCATCGTACTCCGCAAGGTAGGACTCTTTGTATTCAAGTCGCTGGTGTTCACTGTGAGCTTCAGTATCATTACTGCCACCAGCGGGGCCCGCTTGGTCAGGCCCAGTCAGTGGGCCTGCTTTTAGCGTGACCTTATCACCGATCCACTGCGCCATGACTGCCCACCAGGGTTTACAAGGGTATGGCAGAAGCAGGAGCGACGTGCAGGAAAAGAGAGGAGAGGAAACAATCACAGACGAGTGAGAGGGACGGACCAGAAGGTAAAGACGAGGGGCCAAAAGTTACGGACAGCAGCAAAGGTAGCAATAGGGGACAGCCAAAGAGAGGAGGAGACTACGGCAAAAGAGAGGGAAGGCAGGATAGAGAGAGGGTACTCCCCTGACACGTCTTTGGTCAGAGGAGTGGGAGCTCTATACATGGGGCGATGGTTTGAGCCACAGGTATGCAATAGGGTATACTAGGAATGATGCCGTATCTCTCCCTGTCGACATGTAGCAGATTCACGTGTACACATGAAACATATGCTGAGCATGCACGCTGCCTTGGCGGAGACACGACTCTCTTTTTTGCCAAAATTTTGAATTGACAATATCACACCTAAGGATGATAAGCATAGCCCTTGCTTCGCGTCACTTGATTCATCAAAAAACAGTTAAACAGTGAGTAAGTTCAGTGTAACTGTGTTGTACATAAGCTGTGGCGATGTACATTGTAGATGAATCCGTGAGGCCTATTCCTTCACGGAACAGCTGTTCAAGGAGCCTAGCATCAAGGCAATCTACCGTCTCTTCCTTGATCGAAAAAACGCAAGGGGTCCTATGCATGAGTCCATTGGATATGAGGAGATAGTCTTGAATTTGTTGCTCGTCGATTCGGATTACTGCGTGTGTAGCAGTGTGTGCAATCCAAGTCTCCGCATCAGGCATTCGTAGGTGCAAAATTAGCAGTTCGATGTTGTCTCCTATCACTGCAGACGGAGGTCTTGCTTCGAGCGAGGTTGCTCCGATAACTCCATCCACAACGTCTAAGTGCTTCATTTCGTCACCATGGCAATACCGTATGCGCTGTCTGACTAGGTCTCCGTGTCTAGCGTAATTGCTTGGAAACACCTAGTGATCTCAACCAAAAACTACAGAGTGGTATTGTTGGATGTGTGTTGTGACGTGTCAACTCTTGAGCAAACGATGGCACGCGTAGGTAACGTGTGGCATATAAACCATGTTGTTGCACCAATCTGTTATGCGGCAATTCTAAAATCCACAGCAATTTCACTGTTTTGTTATAGGAGGACGACCTCCGGTGCACCCAACTCTCTGTCAGGACTTCGAGTGGCCGCAGTGGGCGGGTCCTGCACAAGAAGTCTAAATCTTATGTCGGGAGCCATCATTCTGGCTACTTCGACTAGGAGCGTGCTAGGTTGTAGTCTTTGCACAGTTGAATTTGTTCCAGCTGCTCTGTTGGTCCAGATGCGGAGGTTGGGTGGCAACCCTATCCGTAATAGGAGAAATGCCACTTCCACCACTGTATCAACCGTTTGCTGCATGGTCCTGCGGTCCAAGAAACCGCCCAAGGTCGCAGTGATGTGTATTGTCTGGATAATCAGCCGGAATGGTCGGGCATCGATTGGCACTGGTGCAAATCCCGCCTGATCGGTCATGCCTCCATCAGCAGCTGGAATTAAGTATAGGTGATTGACCCACACACCTCGTGTAGACGGGCGACTAAAACCTGCCACTTGGACTATGTCCTCGTATGATGCTGCTAGTGCTGTCAAGAGATGCTGTGTGATGCTCTGTCCATCCAATTCAACTTGTTGGAGGTCAGCTTCCAATGTGTTATAGATCAATTGCAGCCCATGTGCTTCTTCTGGAAAGAAGGTGACACATCCACTCTGCACCAGCCGTACTGTGCGCCTGAGGTCTCGCACAGCCACCATGAGTTCCTGTGCTGCTTCCAAGCTATATAAGATCATCTTTACTGGCATAGAGAAACGGTGTTCTTCACCGCGGAGTCGTACAAAGTCCATGGCAGTACAGGTAGAGAGAGTGGGGGCCCACTACATAAAGATTGCTATTTGCAAGTATCAGAGAGTGGCAATTAAAACGGTTATTAGTGATGTTGTGGTCAGTCAGTTGCAATCCCGACACGTCTTTGGTCGGAAAGACAACGTGACCGTCAGGGTTACCCTATTGAATGTCAGGCATGTTGGGAAATGGGTCATGTCAGCCATGTCTCTATGATGACTGTCTCGCTAGGGTATTTCAGTAAGTGCGATGGGGAAGGTTAATTTTTATCCCATTGTCGCTGAAACACGCTCACGTCATCTTTGTACACCTTTGAATTAGTGAAGAGCCCAAGGGCACCGTGCAATTTACCATTGTGTGCGAGTGAGCTAGATAACAAGTACAGACAAAAGACATGCAGGTTGGGGACCATCCTAAGCCCTTGGCGAAAATTCCATGAAATTGCCTGTATCAGACTGTCTTCTACCTTGCGGGTAGGTGGGCAGGGGATATTGCGTATTAGGCATGCTAGCTTAAGGGGAGAAAAACCTGTGAGCAGAAATAGCGGCATGTTCACACTGCAGTCATCGCCAGCAATGGCAAGATGAAAATGAATGTGCCGCGACTAGATGAGCGTGTGGTTCAATTCCCGTAAAGGTTACTTGCAAGACATGCGAGAATCACCACCGGAAAAGCAGACCAATGAAAACCTCTTTTGATTAACTGTCAATCAGCTTCACCAGTCTTCTGCTAAGTCATGTAGGCCTCATAGGTCATTGAAGATGGTTGCATAAGCATCACTGAGGGCATACCAATTTTGCTGTAGTCGGTAAAGTGCTCGGTTGGCTTCTTGTACGAGGTCATTATGTTGCCTTTGCAGCGCGTGGATGCCTTCACTGAGTTGAAAGATTCGATCCGCTTCATCTTCATGATTAGGAAAATGGCCTGCTATTGCATTTTGGCACTCTTGCGAGAGCCGAAAATCAAAGCACGGTCGATCATCTTCATGGACAGCACTGTTGATACGTGATTGCTCACTCAGTGCGATTCCTTCGAGAGTTGGCTGCAGTGTTTCAATGCGATTGCCTAGTATATTGTAAGCATGCATAATTTCTGCAATAACAGCACATTGTTGAGCGTTTTTTGCAACAATTGCAAAACGTCTGGAGTTGGCCCAGCATGCATATCCATTGTGTCGCACCTCTGCTGCAAAGGGATAAAACCCTCCATAGCCTGCAATATTCAACCAAGCCTGTAGGTACACCTCGTCACACTCTCGAGGAATGACCTTATGGAATCCATGGGGCAATGAAGCCCCCATCACTACTGTCGTCTCATCAGGAAGCCATGATTCATCTTCAGCCCAGAGGATGTTCCATTTTTCGCCATTGAGCCATGTGCATGCTTCCATCAAGTTAAAAACCCTGCATTCTATATTAACATTGTGACATAGCCTATGGATAGGATACTTGCCGCGATGCAGATTCGTCAACATATTTGGAGTGCTCTGAATGGTTTCCACGTTATACCCTTTCCAGTGGTAGTTCCTCAGAAAGGTCATGAGCGCAGTCGACATGGCTACGCGAGTGGAGCGCCTGCCAGGTGCAGTCCCGACACGTCTTTGGTCGGAAAAGCACCGTGGCTTGGCAGCTGAGGATAACCTGTACTATTTATGTTGGTGTCAGGCAGCATTGTTAGCATCATTGGAGGTAGCACATCATTATGTTAGGTGTATTGTCTAAAGTCTGTTTGAGCCGATAGACTACGTGTGCTAGGATGACGTTATGAACTTCGTTATCCTGTATTGGAGATCGAGTGACTGCCGGCATGGAAGAGCTTGGTTATTACCTGTCACTAAAGCTGACAACACAAGTGAGCTTATTTTCTCAGTGGCTGAACAAAACTGCGCTATGCACGGCGTAAACACATTGGGACTAGCCAGCCTCTCATATCTCAGCAAGTTGGGACAGGGAACTTGCAGGCACATTGTCATCTTGCTTCTCTTATAGTGCTAGCACTTCTCGGTCTTGCGTATACCCACTGCTATGGTGAGGGTGGGAAGCAGTTCTCTCTCACATCATGCAGTTCTTCGTCTACACTTGAACTGATCTCAATGCCATCGGGATACACCACTGGGACCAACAGCTCGGTCTGAGCATATTCCATTTCACGTACGATGCGAGCTTTGTAGTCAGCTATCATGTGAAGTAAAGTGACTTGCGCTTGAATGCTCTCATCAAGCGTTTCTGGCATTGGTATGTCGACCCAGAGTACTTCTCTGGCCTGTTGCTTCGCCTTGAGCAAATGGTAGTGGGCGGACTGCAAATTATCCAGTAAGGTACAGCAAGCCGTATACTTGTTGATGACTCGTTTGATGTGTAAAAGTCGCTCGTCACAGCTTGATGCATCAGATGTTGCGCACGCCATGGCAGGTAACCCGACAACTAATCTGGTAGATCTCTTTCGACTCCAACAAGCTCGCACAACTTATGTGGGGGAGAAATGAAAGCTGATTGAACTACGAGGACTAAACAAAAAAAGGCCATTACATGTTTGTGTGAGGGACCCCTGTCACGTCTTTGGACAGAAGTACCCTGAGCTATCTTAGTAAAGGAAAGCAATAAATACTTCTCAAGGTCCATTAAATAATTAGGGAGGAGACTACAGCACAAGGATAATTATGGGAGAGAGTAGCTAAGATCCATGTGGTACATGAAAATTTCACAAGCTTGGTCATTTGCCTCCTAATGCTGCTACTGAGGAGCCAAAAAGTAAAGTATGCATGGAGTCCTCAACGTCAGTACTACTAGTCAAGTGCGACGTTGGAGTGTGACTCATGGACCTATGGATAGCAAGCTTGAACGACCAGGAGGCACGCTCAGACGATAATGAAGGCAGAGAGATGCGACAGGACGGAGAGGAGACAGAGCACCCTTCGAATCTCGCTACCCAGGATCGAAATCAAACAAAAAATGAGAGAAGTGGTACTCAATTGGCAAGACACCTAGACAGTTGACCAGTCATTTTGCTCACCGCGCTGCTGACCGTTGTATGGCACAAGCACATTGTGCAGCAATAAGTCTGCTCATTCGTCCAACTTACGCTTCATAGAGCTTTGACTCCGTTGCCTACCGTGCTTCTCTTGCTGACGATTTGCCTCCCATCGTTGAAAGATTTTCGCTCGATCGATGGCAGTCAAGGATTTCCGGCCAATCTGTTCTTCACAAGCTGCTTGTTTTGAGACTGCGTGATTCCTTTCCTCGTTTGCCAGGAATAATATAGCTTCATCCAACGCTCCTAATGCCAATCTCAGTTGATTGACAGCTTTCTCCGTGTCCATGCCGGCTAAGCTTACCTTGTCAGTTGCCTTAGCCAGGCAATTTCGAAGCTGAGCGACATGATGGGATAACGGGTTCACTGAGCATGGCAATGGTTTCTGTCTGGGTCTCTCGGTCTCCGTGCTCATTGGCGGAGATACGGAGTACAGAATTAGCTACCTGTGAGCAATAAAATGGCTATTAAGTTACAGCAATATGCCTTGCCTTATAGCTGTTAGGCAGAGAAGGGTACTCCAGGAAAGGTGAAGGTTCTACAGCACTTGTCAAGTTCATTGGAACGAAGGGCTCTATACATCTGAAAAACAGAAACAACAAAGATAAATGAAGTAGCGACAAACCGAGTGTGTGATCCATTTGACTAAAGTACACAGGACGGGCACTTAGGTCGCTCTACGTCGTTTGGCCATGCGTTCCGTGAAGATA
Source organism: Cladocopium goreaui (assembly GCA_947184155.2). Taxonomy (NCBI): domain Eukaryota; class Dinophyceae; order Suessiales; family Symbiodiniaceae; genus Cladocopium; species Cladocopium goreaui. Next base: position 84,370 of record CAMXCT020002804.1, read on the forward strand.
GCGTAGCCCGATGTTGGTGCTTGTGTGTTCCATCGGATGGGTCTCATCCCGAAAGGCTCACTCTCGATGTTTCTTTTCCGTTCGATTCGTGGGAGGGGGGGGGTTTCGCGGCCACGTTGACATCATCAAGAGTTTGTATAAGGGCTTGAGCATCTGCGGCGAGTTCACGTAAACTGAAAAGGGGGGGATCACATGACTCTAGCTGTAACTGATGGAGCATCGCTCGCTCTGCTTCATAAATTAAGTGTGGAGAGATTTCTTTTGGGAGCCAGAGTCCATCATGAAGCCAAATTGCTGATGTTACGTGACACCTTCTAGTTAGTTCCTTGTAGTAAGAGATCATAATGTGTTCTTCATACCATTCAAGAGTTCGAAAAGCAGCACCTCTGACATGATCAGAATATTGTGGCCTCCGTAAGGACAGGTGGTCGTTAACAAGCGCTTGTGTTGCTGATTCAATTTGACAACTGAGATGATACAATGCTGGAGGACAGGTGATATGGTGGTCCCTTTCTAGTTTGGCACACGCTTCTCTCGCCCCTGCGTTCATTACAATTAGCGGATGTCGCTTGACAACAGCAAACCGCTGATTCAGCGGTACCAAACCTAGCAGATCAGTAAGTATCGCTCTCAGTTCTGCTATGTGCGGGAGGTGGCTGCTGCGAAGGAGGCGTCGCATGATTTCATAGAAAGCGCCGACCATGTCAACTTCCTGGTGCGTATTTCCAAATAGGAGTAATCTCACCTTTCGTGGTAGTCTTTGAGCACAGGGTCCCCTACCATACAGTCGGCCCAGACAGTCTGTTGCAGAAGCCGTATACTCTACTACTCGGGGCTTCGTGAGATTGACAGTGCCCGCTAAATAGGCCTCTACCTCTTTGAAATATTGCTGGTTTGCAGTTTGCACCATAAATTTATTTACCAATTCCATGCTTATATTCGGGACTTCGGTAAGTAATAGGATCGTAACACCTAACGGCCTCTCTTCCAGTACAATGGCTCCAGATTGCATAGCCAGCTGAAAGGGCGCATCAACAACGATTTCAGTAGGCTCGCTTACATGAGCTGGTAAGGCCTGTGCCGCTCGGCTAGCTACTCCAGCAAGATAATCTGCGAGTATATTGGCTTCTCTTGGGCGGTATACCCATTTTCCATTGTCAAAAAACCTAGATTGTTTCCGGCGGATTTGCTGTATAATAGGCTGTAGGTCTATTCTACGAAAACGTCCTGCGAAGGCTAGGTGCTTAATGATGGGGAGGATATCGCCTTGTAGATAGGCCTGGTCAACTGCGTAGCTTCTGTGTACCATTTCTTCACACAACAGGTCTGTTGCGAGGTTAGCTGACACTGCCTCGGCAAAAATGTTGTCTGGGCAGCTAGGTAGTGCAACAGCCCTCCACTTGAGCAACGTTAATCCTTCTCGCTGTAGTTCTAGGAGAGCAGCGCCCGCTCCACCTGTTCCCTTGTCAGCATGACAGGACCCGTCAAATTGTACTAGCAACGTAGTTTTGTCAGAATGCAGATAGCTGCTGAGCATTTCATTGGTGCCTATAGGCTGCAATGCTGTGAGACGGCAATGATAGTCACCGCACTCACACTGAAAGGTGGAGAGCGAGACATTAGGGGAGATTCCTGTTCCAAACTGGATAGTTTGCTGAATTAATTGTAGCGGCTCAGAGCCTAACGGGACAACAGCAACTATTTGATTGGTGTCTATTGTTTCACGCGTGATGCATACCCGAGCTGGAGCAAGGGCACACGA
>CAMXCT020002805.1:7056-86089 GCA_947184155.2 Cladocopium goreaui
TCACGACACAATATATACATATATATATATACACGTAACCTTGACATTTTCATCAAAAGAACTCGAAACAATTAAAAACATACTTTTTTTCGTTCGAGTTACGTGTATATATATATATACACGAAACCTCATCTTTTGTTCGCAGATAGCTTTTTTAAACTTATTTTTTTGCTAGATTTTTTTTGACGAAAAATGACAAATAGAACTCAGAAATGACAGATAGAAAATTCAAAACCATTGTATTTTAAACCATGTTTTATATGTTTTTTTGAAGTAAAAACATTATTGATATCACCTGCTATTATTTTTCTACAGGTTATACATATACTAGATGATGCATTTTATACATTAGTTTTATATACCATTTGTCCTGTTTCATGTTTTTTGTTTTAAGATGGGGCCCAAGACATGTATTACCACCAAAAGACAATATATATATATATATATATATAAATATGTGTGTATATATGGGTGTGCATGTATATATATACAAATATCGGTCACGGATCACAAGAAAATATGAACCATGAGGCAAAGAAACAATGATTTGTTGAGCACAACAACATGCAGTGTAATATAAATAATTTCTATGTGTGATTTTTGTTACCCTTTGAAAATTGAATGCCATCAAAATCAGTCAAAATCAACATGTTCGGGGAATTTTTACTTCTGGGAAATATATCCGGGATATATTCGAGTCTTAACTCCTTTTCTCTATGTCATTTATCCATCAATTTATTTGTGACTATTTGTGTGTAAATAGAGGAAACAAATGTACAGGTAAAAATAAAGATATGTGAATTTCTTGCAAATATATTCGAATATGTATATATGGGGAACGCTAGAACATAGAAGATAGAATTGAAGATCTAGGTTTTGGGGCATCTGCCAGAATTGAAAAACTAGACGACGGATGGCCCGAGGAGCAGGGTCTTCTGTTGTTAGTATTGAGACACTATATTGCAAGACAATATATTAAAGATACATTATAGGCAGACGAGAAGAGTAGTATCAAGACAATATACAATATTACAAGTACAAGACGTTTGCATCCTATCTTTCCTATAGTTTTTGACGCACAGAACCTTTTACGCACAGATGCTTTAGCACACAGAAGCTTCTACAGACAGAAATTTTTACACACAGAACCTTTTACACACAGACGCTTTTACACACAGACGCTTTTACACACAGACACTTTTATACACAGAAGCTTTTACACACAGACACTTTTACACACGGAAGCTTTTACGCACAGACACTTTTACACACATAGGCTTTTCCACACAGACGCCTTTACACACAGAAGCTTTTACACACAGACGCGTTTACACACAGATGCTTTTACACAAAGACACGTTTACGCACAGGAACTTTTACACAAAGACACGTTTACACACAGAAACTTTTAGACACAGATACTTTTACACAAAGACACGTTTACGCACAGGAACTTTTACACAAAGACACGTTTACACACAGAAACTTTTGGACACAGATGCTTTTACACAAAGACCACGTTTACACACAGAAACTTTTAGACACAGACGCGTCTGTAAATTCGCAATTTTACCTCCAGTTTTGGCGATCGAACCTCATTTCGTGCGAAAGGGTTGCCGCGGCACACTCAAAATCGCAATTTTACTTCAGTTTTTGGCGATCGAACTTCATTTCGTGCGAAACGGTTGGCGTGGACATTTCAAAATCGCAACTTTACTTTTCAGTTTTTGGCGATCGAACTTCATTTCGTGCAAAAGGGTTGGCGTGGACATTTCAAAATCGCAACTTTACTTCAGTTTTTGGCGATCGAACCTCATTTCGTGCAAAAGGGTTGCCGCGGCACACTCCGAATCGCAATTTTACTTCAGTTTTTGCGATCGAACTTCATTTCGTGCGAAAAGGTTGTCGCGGACATTTCAAAATTGCAATTTTACTGCAGTTTTTGCGATCGAACTGCATTTCGTGCGAAAAGGTTGTCGCGGACATTTCAAAATCGCAATTTTACTGCAGTTTTTGGCGATCGAACTTCGTTTCGCGCGAAAGGATTGCGTTTCGTGCCGTCTCGTTGGCACTGTCGCGCGCCTTCAAGAGAGAAATAGAAAGGCAGGAGAAAGCAAGAGGGCAAGAGAGCAAGGGGGCAAGAGAGAATGTGAAGATGTGAAGATGAGCAGATGAGAAGATGAGAAGATGTGAAGATGAGAAGATGTGAAGTGAAGATGTGAAGATGTGAAATTGTTTGACAGACCCCCACTATTAGAAGAACCCTTCGCTCAGACGCTCTCGGGAATTACGGTATGCATAGAATATCCCAGATGTATACATAGAATATTTTTCAATTCTGGAAAATGTTTTTGTTTGATTTTTTGAATTATCAAAACATCATCCGTACTGCAGCATACAAGGACACAAAAAAAAAATCAAATTTTCACCGCACTAAAATCTTTTGAATTGTCAAACTATCACCCTTACTGCAGCATAAATGGACATAAATAAACATTTTTGAAATGTTCACCCCACCAATATCCTTTGAATTATCCAAATATCACTCATACTGCAGCACCTTGACTTGGTTGAACAATCCAGTGCAGCCATGATGCAGTCCGCCTCCTGCAACTGCTCGCTCAGGATTGCTTGGCGGGTTGCATCGCTGAGGTCATGAGTAGGATCCAGCAAGATGTCAATAGGCATGACCCTCCATCCCCACCACAACAAAGCCTTGCTAACGGTGCCCCCGGTCCGCTCATGATGTCTGCTGCAATTGTTGGGAGTTGCGGCATAGGTGGAAAATCAACCCCTGAAGAGGCTGCCGCCTCCTCTTCGGGGCCCCTTCACTCTTTGATGCTGGCTCGACACACGTGAGCCCCATGCCCAGATGCGCCGCAGACCCTGTCGCCTTTTGTAATGACTCCACATCGGTGGGCGCGGTTGGTGCACTTGCCCTTCTGCTCGCACTCCCCCAGTTGAAAACCCTGACACAGGGTTGTGCCATCCCTCATCATCTTAGCTACCCGCTTGCCGTTGACGGCCTTGCCCAGGGTGAGCTTGCTCGGAGATGTAGACGATGGCGTTGCTTTGTTGCTCGGTGCTGGCCCCACTGCATTGGATGCCCCCGAGGGTTCACTACCCACTGGAGGGATCCAGTGAGCATCTCTTGCCTGGAAGACGTCCTTGATGATCACGCCAAGTGTCAGGGTGCTCTCTCTGAAACGGGAAGTCCACTCAGCTCGTTCTTCTTGGTCGCGTGCTTGTAGCCATGCCATCCGTTTAGAAGGGTGAACCTGGTAGCACGTCCTCTTCGCCCGAAACCAATAGGTCATGCACACATCCAGAGGCACCGCCGCAAACTCGGTCGAGTCGGCTCCCAAGGTCGACTCCTTGGTAGCATCTGGTGTTGTGCCTGGTGGAGAGGCCGCTCCCGCAATTGCATAGGCCAGAAGAAGGGTGTAGAGGCGGTCCAAGTATGACTCCACGTTGTGCTGGCATGGCTCGTCTTCATCCACTTCCCCAGTGTACAGGTTCTCACCCAGCTTACGCTTCTTCTGGTTGGTGGTCAACTGAAATTGCAATGTCTTAACCTTCCACAGGTTGAAAACACACAACATCCTCTTGGATAACTCCCGACACACCCTAGAGACGGTTGTATCCGCTGGATGTACCTCGGTCGGGAACTTCAAGCGGTATCTCCGCCAGAAGGCCGTCTTGGAGTCTCGCAGCTCACTCTCATTGAGCATGCTATCCAAGTCGGTAGTCTGGACCTTAGACCGGTCCTGTTCGGCTGTCTGGTAAAACAGTGAGAGCGCCGCCCATGCTCTCCTCAGCCTAGCGATCTGCACCATTTTATCATCGGTCACACCGATCTTGGTCACCCAAGTTTCCACTTGGGCCCCATCATGAAAGAAAAATCGAAATTCTTCGAGGTTAGCTATCTTCTCTTTGATAAGCCCTTTCACGATCACTTCGTCAAGGCTAAAATTGACCCCTAGTGCCGCTAGGGAGGCTTCTGGGGTTCCCCCCTCTCTGGGTACCAACCCTGATGAGCTCATACGGGTCACTCCCGCACCAACCCTCCTCGGTTCCCCCGAGCGGTCCTACGCTGTCTTGAGCAAAAGCTGAAGACGTGGACCTGCACGCGGTTACTCCGCTCAGTGAAATAGACCCCAGGACCCCCTGGACACTGACGCCCCTCCCCGACTCTCTCGAACTGACATCAGGTTCGAATGCCAAACCCCCGGTCGTACCGGTCAAAAGGGTCCAGTCCTGGAAAAAAATTGCTTAAATCGTTTGGTCCACAACCTTTTGGAATTGATTTCCAAAGGGTACAGCCCAACGGATTTAGCTCCGAAAAGCCAACAACCAAGTTGCAATTTCCCGGGTCAACAAATTAAAATCCTGTTCCACAACCTTTATGTGGACTAACATTTCTCCTGGTCCACCATTTAGCTGACACAACTCTTTTCCTGGGTCATAACCTTTATGGGTCATTTGTCAAAAAAACAGAAAGCATTCAGCATTTCACTAACGTGCAGATACATGCAGTAACATAGACCCGGGCAAGCCGGCGGCGGAAGTTTCCCAAACATAAATGACCTATAGTTCAAAGACACCCTGTCCCGACCGTGTCCTTCCCTCGACACTCCACACCTCACACTGCACACTGCACTCTTCGCACTCCAAACTTCAAACTTCACACTCCACACTTCACACTCCACACTTCTCACTTCTCACTGCTTCCTTCACACTCCACACCTCACACTTCACACTCACACTTCACAGTCCACACTGCACACTTCACACTTCACAGTCCACACTTCACACTTCACAGTCCACACTTCTCACTTCTCACTTCGCACTTCACACTTCACACTTCACACTCCACACTTCACACTTCTCACTTCTCACTGCTTCCTTCAAACTCCAAACGTGTCACATTCACACTTCACACTCAACATGCACACTTCTCACTTCGTCACGCTTCCTTCAAACTCCAAACTTCACACTCACACTTCACCAACTTTCATCGCCACTAACACTCCACACTTCACAGTCCACACTTCACACTTTCTCACTTCACATTCTCCTTCTCATGCTTCCTTCACACTCCAAACTTCACACTTCCCCTTCGCACTTCACACTCCCCACTTCCCTCACACTTCACACTTCACAGTCCACACTTCACACTTCTCGCTGCTTCCTTCACACTCCAAACCTCACACTTCACACTTCACACTTCACACTGCGCTCTTCGCACTCCACACTGCACAGTCCACACTTCACACTTCTCACTTCACACTTCTCACTTCTCACTGCTTCCTTCACACTCCAAACTTCACACTTCTCACTTCGCACTTCACACTCCACACTGCACAGTCCACACTCACCTTCTCACTTATCACGCTTCCTTCCCAATCCAACTAACACTCCCAACTTCAACACTTCACACTCTCACTTCGCACTCACATTCTTCACTGCTTCCTTCACACTCCAAACTTCACAACTTTCACTTTCGCACTTCAACTCCACACTTCACCGTCCACACTTCACACTCCACACTTCACACTTCTCACTGCTTCCTTCACACTCCAAACCTCACCCTTCACACTTCACACTTCACACTGCGCTCTTCGCACTCCAAACTTAAACTTCACACTCCACACTTCACACTTCTCACTTCCCACTGCTTCCTTCACACTGTACACTTCACACGGCACTCTTCACACTCCACACTTCACACTGCACCCTTTGCACTCCAAACTTCACACTCCACACTTCACAGTCCACACTTCACACTTCTCACTTCTCACTGCTTCCTTCACACTCCAAACTTCACACTTCACACTTCACACTGCACTCTTCACGCCCCACATTTCACACTACACTCTTCACACTCCACAGTTCATCTCATCTGAGCTCTTCTCACCTTATCCCAGCTCATCTCTTCTCATTTCGTCCCTTCTCATATGTCATCTATTAAGCTTTCATTAATCAATTCCCAGCACTACTACTAATCACTGTCGAACCCTTGATGCACCTACTCCAATACGATTTACGAGATCCAGCTGCAAAAGACAATAGTATTACGAATGCAGCCACAGCACGAAGCAACCTTGACGCAGCCATTACAATGCGATCTGCAGAGACTGAGTTGCAAAGCACAATAGAACTACGCGCAACGGCGTCGGAAATTGTAGCTCCAAAACCGGATCTCGACGCCAGAGCGAAAAAAAGATGATTTTGAAGCACTTTTTAAAAGGATTTTTAGAAGGAAAATCACTAGCGCCAAAATGGAGAAAATCTGCTGACAAATCACTGTCGCAGCCTTCATGCAGCCACTCCAATACGATTTACGAAGTCCAGCTGCAAAAGACAATAGTATTACGCATGCAGCCGTGGCAAGAAGCAACCTTGACGCAGCAATTACAATGCGATCTGCAGAGACTGAGTTGCAAAACACAATAGAACTACGCGCAACGGCGTCGGAAATTGTAGCTCCAAAACCGGATCTCGACGCCAGAGCGAAAAAAAAGACGATCTTGAAGCACTTTTTAAAAGGATTTTTAGAAGGAAAATCACTAGCGCCAAAGTGGAGAAAATTTGCTGACAAATCACTGTGGCAGACTTCATACAGCCACTGCAAGACGATTTACGAGATCCAGCTGCAAAAGACAATAGTATTACAAATGCAGCCACAGCACGAAGCAACCTTGACACAGCCATTGCAATGCGATCTGCAGAGACTGAGTTGCAAAACACAACAGAACTACGCACAACGGCGTCGGAAATTGTAGCTCCAAAACCGGATCTCGACGCCAGAGCGAAAAAAAGACGATTTTGAAGCACTTTTTAAAAGAATTTTTAGAAGGAAATTCACTAGCGCCAAAATGGAGAAAATCTGCCAACAAATCACTGTGGCAGCCTTCATGCAGCCATTCCAATACGATTTACGAAGTCCAGCTGCAAAAGACAATAGTATTACCAATGCAGCCACAGCACGAAGGAACCTTGACGTAACCATTTACAGGGAGGGAACGATCCTAGACTTGCAAATCACAATGGAATTCCATCGGCAACTCATCCACCAGCACCACTTGCAATCCCATTTACAGTGAGGGAACGATCCTAGAGTTGCAAATCACAATGCAATTCCATCAGCAACTCATCCACCAGCACCACTTGCAACCCCATTTACAATGCGGGAACGATCCTACAGTTGCAAATCACAATGGAATTCTGTCGACCACACACGCACGAAAAACAGTTGAAACCCCATTTACAATGCGGAACCGATCCGAGACCAATCCGAGGATGATCCGACCACACACGAGACCGTCTCGCAACCGTCGCACCGCAGAGGTAGATCATCGAGGTTCGGGGACGGACTTTGTATGGAAAAACATAGGGATTCGTGCATCTGCTATCTCTCAAAAACGCATTTCGTGCGAGACTTCCTCCAAAACTCCATCGGCAACTCCTCCACCAGCACCACTTGCAATCCCATTTACAGTGAGGGAACGATCCTAGAGTTGCAAATCCCAATGGAATTCCATCGGCAACTCATCCACCAGCACCACTTGCAATCCCATTTACATTGCGGGAACGATCCTACAGTTGCAAATCACAATGGAATTCTGTCGACCGCACATGGACGAAACACAGTTGAAACCCCATTTACAATGCGGAACCGATCCGAGACCGATCCGACCATGATCCGAGCATGATCCGACCACACACGAGACCGTCTCGCACCCGTCGCACCGCAGAGGTAGATCATTGACGTTCGGGGACGCACTTTGTATGGAAAAACATAGGGTTTCGTGCATCTGCTATCTCTCAAAAACGCATTTCGTGCGAGACTTCCTCCAAAACTCCATCGGCAACTCCTCCACTTGCACCACTTGCAATCCCATTTACAGTGAGGGAACGATCCTAGAGTTGCAAATCACAATGGAATTCCATCGGCAACTCATCCACCAGCACCACTTGCAATCCCATTTACATTACGGGAACGATCCTGCAGTTGCAAATCACAATGGAATTCTTTCGACCACACATGCACGAAAAACAGTTGAAACCCCATTTACAATGCGGAACCGATCCGAGACCAATCCGCCCATGATCCGACCACACACGAGACCGTCTCGCAACCGTCGCACCGCAGAGGTAGATCATCGACGTTCGGGGACGGACTTTGTATGGAAAAACATAGGCTTTCGTGCATCTGCTATCTCTCAAAAACGCATTTCGTGCGAGACTTCCTTCAAAACTCCATCGGCAACTCATCCACCAGCACCACTTGCAATCCCATTTGCATTGCGGGAACAATCAATGCCCTAACTAACTCTTTCTTTGACTAACTCTCTCCCTGACGAACTCTTTCTTTGCTAACTCTTTCTTTGACTACCTCATATATCCTGACTAACTCTGTCTTTGACTAACTCTTTCTTTGACTAACTCTTTCTTTGATTAACTTTTTCTTTGACTAACTCTTTCTTTGACTAACTCTTTCCCTGACTAACTCTTTCTCTGACTAACTGTTTCTTTGACTAACTCTTTCTTTGATTAACTCTTTCCCTGACTAACTCTTTCTTTGACTAACTCTTTCTTTGACTAACTGTTTCTTTGACTAACTCTTTCTTTGACTAACTCTTTCCTGACTAACTCTTTCTTTGACGAACTCTTTCTTTGACTAACTCTTTCTTTGACTAACTCTTTCTTTGACTAACTGTTTCTTTGACTAACTCTTTCTTTGACTAACTCTTTCTTTGACTAACTCTTTCTTTGACGAACTCTTTCTTTGACGAACTCTTTCTTTGACTAACTGTTTCTTTGACTAACTGTTTCTTTGACTAACTGTTTCTTTGACGAACTCTTTCTTTGACGAACTCTTTCTTTGACTAACTGTTTCTTTAACTAACTCTTTCTTTGACTAACTCTTTCTTTGACTAACTGTTTCTTTGACTAACTCTTTCTTTGACTAACTCTTTCTTTGACTAACTGTTTCTTTGACTAACTCTTTCTTTGACTAACTGTTTCTTTGACTAACTCTTTCTTTGACTAACTCTTTCTTTGACTAACTCTTTCCCTGACATTCTAAAAGTCCGTAACACGGAAGTTTCTCCCACTAAACTTCCTTTGACTAATCAGGATGTTTTTGTTTACCCTTTTGGATCCTTTTGGATGCTCCCAGCGCGAAACTCCAATGGAATCCATGGAATCCATGGACAGAATGGGGGAGGAAACTCGTTGCAGCTTCAGAGCATTATCCTCTGGCGAGGATGGTTGGGGACCCGATGGGACCCAGAAGTGCACTGGGAAGAGATGAGTGAAGGGTTTTGAAATGCACAGCTGCAGAAGGGCGTTCTATTCTGAGTCCCAGATTACAAGGTGCTCTGAAAGGCACAAGCACTACTGTACGTTTCCGTGTTGAAGAAAAGAGAATCTGTTCGGCGGAAGAGATGAGCACCCATCATCACCCATCTTTGTTTGCCTAGTTGATTAAGGCCATTTGTGCAGCCAGCCACCGGCTCAGACTAAGACATACTGAGACCGTGCAGGAGTCGAGTTTTTGCAATGAAGTTGAGAAATTTTATTTTAAAGTTTCAAGATGTTCAATGAATTACTGTTCTATGCACTTTATCTGTCTCTACTTCCTGCTAAGTGGAGTCCTTTTGAGTTGTATGGCGTTCTGAAGTTTTTGTCATTGACCACTGTAGTTGCTCAGAAGCAAATGCAGAGAAGAATACTAACAACGTTTTATGTTGAGAAATCTGACCGTCCTTTCATTCCATTGGCTCGATGCTGATTGGACAGGATTCCCAGGATGTCCAACTTCCTAATCGACCAAGTGTGCAGCAAGCATACATACTGGTTCATTCTAGCACTTGAGGTCCGCATTATCGTAGAGCCTTCAACAAGAAAGGCCGAAGTGTTTGAAGTCCGCGGCTCAGCAGAACTCTGGCGGTCAGCAAAAACTCATGGCATCGCATGACATCGCATGGCATCCAAGGCCTCAAGTTGCAAACGCCCACGAGGTACCGATCTGGGCAAGCATGGGAACTGGGTGGAACTGGAGAGTACAGATCATAGAGTAGCGACATTCCCGACACCCGCCTGACACCGTCGTGTGACCTTTTCCGGCCCAGCATTTCAGGCTGTCAAATTTTGGATCGATGGGTTGTTTCAGCATGGTCTCGCTCCCCAAGGTATGCCGTCTTCAATGGCGCACAAGCAGCTATGAGGGCGTCAGAGAATCGGGAGTGGCCTAGCAGCACTTTGGAGACTCGTTGAGAAAGTACAGACAATAGTTGTCAACTGTAGGCTGGCAGTTTCCAATGTTTCCAAGGCATCACTGCTTCACGTTTGGGTGTGCTGTGTGTTTGCGTTTGCGTGTCCTTTTGAAAATATATAGATACCTGGAGAAGTTGGTTGCTTTCAATGTATTCTGTCGATGCAATCATTGCAGTCACTTCTAGAACTTTTGAGGCGCCGTGCTGAGACACGTTGAAGCTAGATTCCATCATCACAGTAGCTAAGTTCCTGTTGACTTTCAGATCTTGCAGCATTTGCTGCTTGCTTCGCTCAGAATCTGTACCTTGAGGCACGCAGGGGATCCTACGGCACCTGAACCAAGGCCGGGCCGTGGCCACGCCCTCTTGTTTAGCCGAAACGACTGGGGAGAAGGGCCTAAATTTGGATGGCCATGCTATGCGCTGCTATGCCATGCTCACCCTTTTTAATCTTTTTACTTGGCAGAATGAACCTGACTGCCCTGGCTCCACTACCATTGCTTGAACTTACCATAGCTGACATCCTTGCCTACTTGGCATGTTCAAGCTGTTTTTGTTGCGATGTGTCACTTCTTTGTAGGCACTTCATGTGATATCATGTGCCGCATGATGAATATATATATATATATATAATCATATATATATATATACAGTATATACATACAGTATTATATGATATTATATGTGTGTCTCCAGAATGGATCTGTTCCACTAGTCATGAAGGTGTTCCTTTTTTCGGATGAATCCAGTATGGAGTTTTCACCAGGCATCATAGAAACATCAAAGTATTTTTGGAGCCGTACCACATTTGCACCTCACAAACTGTCATGTGAACAGCTGTAGATGGAATACAACATGGCCTTCCATGTTCTTTTCCCCACGGAACGTCTTTAGCACAATGAATGCTTCATCCTTCTCTGGAAGCTCCATAAGCTATCAGGCAACCGTTCATTCCAGGGAAGGCTGGAGGATGTCCCACAGATTGGACATGCTTGTTTTTTTGAGGGAGGCACTTTCGCCACAATGGCTAGGGTTCAATTTGTTCAAGTTTGTACCGTTCTGAAAAAAAATGTTTGTTTGATGTGTGATATGCGGACATCCAACGGGCACTCCGTCTGTGCATGTGTGTGTGAAAAATGTCTCTACATGTCTCTACTGTAAATGGCATGGGCCGTGAGCCTTGTTGAAGGCCGTTCGCAGTGTTCGAATCCACACATCACAAAGTAACATCTCTGAAAACTGAGCAGAAGATTTAGGACAACTCCATATATAAATTCTGGCAAAACCATAGCCTACGACTGTCTCAGTTCATACATGTTCATCACTTCGAGATGGTCGTCACTCCAAAAACGTCACCCACATGCATGTCCAAAAGAAATGTGGCATTTTGCATTCTGTACAGTCGCTCCGCAACTTGGTGATGTCAAAACCAGCCGCAGAGTTTCAGCCATAGGAAGCCACCTGCGCAAGAGAGTTTGGAGATGTTTTGAGTGCCAGCGTTCTCGAAGAAGTTCTTTGGAACAAGAACAATTTGCGAAAGAGAAAAACGAAGGAACAAAGAAGATCCAAAGAGACAGAACACATTCAGAACACATTCAGAACACCACACAATCATCAGATATTCATCAGATATCTACGGAAGCTACAACTCTGCGGGGGGTCAATGGTTGGTGCACACGGCAATGCGATCCGGCCTTGGGCCTGATCATGTTTCCAGTCGTCGCACAGCCATGGCAGTTTCAGGATGCCCACACGTCGTCCTAAGGGCGCGATGGGTCTGACTAGGGCTACCAGCAAAGAAAGCTCTATGAAAGCTCTGAAAGTCTTGAAAGTAAAAAAAAACAAGAGATAGATTTCAATCTTTTCCCCAGAACGCTTAGTATATTTAGTATGGATAAGCGTATGGCTCAACCGGCATGAAAACATGTTGGTGCCGGAAGGCGTTATTGGCTGCTGGTAGCCTGCTACAGAGCCTTCTGACACAACATCCCCAGGCAGAATGCTGACTAGGTCGTACCAAGTTGCTTGCATGATCAGTGATGGAGGCCAAGCTTACATCACGTTCGCTGGAAAGATCTTTCTACCAAACACTCAACAGAACAGATAGATTCACGATGATTCAAGGGCAGAATGGAGATGTATTGGCAATTTGTTGATTCTCAAGCAGGACCTTGCCGGCAGAATCTTTGCCAGTGCGTTGTTCTTGGTGCACATTGTTGTCGATGGTTTGAACGTTCAAAAAAGCCTTCTCAAGGCCGGGGTCATCATATTGCACGCAAGCCAGCACAGTGACACGGTGACACCATGCCAGCTATTTACAGGGCACTTCGAGCCCGGAAGAAATGTGAAGAATGGTAAAGTTGAGATCCAACCGAAGTTTGGCAGTGCATGAGTCAATGGGCAAAATGAATGTATTGGAAGCTAGCCCAGCACCAAAGCTTGGATACTTGCTCGCCAGCTAAGGGTCCATGATGGTCCATGCAACTCATGGTATTTGTTTCATTTGTTTCTCTCCATTTATTGGATCTCTTTTTAGCTTTCAAGTCCCAACCCTCAAGAAGAGCTCGACAACTTTGGGTGCTTGACACAGCTTTGCGCTGCACGCGCCCTCCCGCAGCTGTTTTAGATCATAGATCATACACCCGGCATGCGGTGGTATGAACAAAACTTCTAAGATTGCAAGGACGTAACAAGGAGTAGTATTTGGATGTATTTGATCACTACCGTACTACTACCGTCACCATGGTCACTGCAACTCACCGCTTCCCTCAAAGCCTTAGAGCTATGGGTATGAAATGGTATGAAGTCTTTAGACCATTTTAGACCATCATGGCACTTCCAGCTGAATCCCAATGCCAATTGGCTTGGAGGCGTGGGAGAGGAACACAGACAGAAGCCCTACATTTCAGCCTCGCCGCCGAGGCTGATGCAAAGCTAGAAGCGAATGGAAGTAAAAGCTGACAGGCACGGCATTCGCTCTTGGCCAACATGTTGCATTTCTATAAGGAAGGATGATAGGTCTGATAGGTGGATGCATTGTTTCGGCATCTCTTTGTAGTCGCACTGAAATGCCGTTCAACGATAGGGAAGGGAATGCCGTTCAACGATAGGGAAATGCAGCAGCACAAATTAGATGCGTTCAACTCTTCAGAGAGGTCACTCTTCAGGCTGACACCCAACAGCACTTAAAACGTGTATGGTCCACAAAAACTAGCATCATCACTGTCCTAGTGACCTAGTGACATCTATTGATCTCGTGTGCTATGTGTGCTATTGTGGATTTGTGGTAGGTTTGGGGATGACTCCCAGGCCCTAACTGGAACCAGATGGTTGACACTGCAACTGTCACCAGCATGACTGGCCCCAGCGTCATAGGCGTTCTACCGACGTGACTAGCGCACGGCCGCGACTGGCTTTCCCGTTGGGGCTCTCAGAACTGCAAATGTTGGTGGGACACGAACTCTTCAAATCTTTTCAACCTCTATTCACTTCGACGAAAAACATTCTATAGATATAACATATATATCATATCATAATAAAAGAATACGGTATGTGTTCATAAGTACATAGAACATCATGTGGCATATATACCTAGCAGTGCAGTGGTGTGTAATATGCCTTGTGTATATTATACCAAAATAGATGATTGTACACTTTCGTGTATGAATGTAGAAATCAAGGATGTCCAACGATGAATTGACCGTTTGCATGACTTTGCTGGTAGAGATGAAGTAAAAATGTCAGTGACGCACCCGCTCACAGTGCGAGTATACATATATATATATATTATCATTATTATTATTTTTATTATTATTATTATGATTATTATTATTATTATATAATTATGTATATTATTATATAATTATGTATATATATATACATATATGTACAATTATATACATATATAGTCAAAGCATGTCAAAGCTGTAGGCGTTGACCAGAAGATACCTGGTACACCCATGGGACCTGGCTATGTGGAAATTGAAGTTCCAGACTTTGGTCGTGGAGAATTCACACGCCAGGAATTTGCCAGACACATTGTTGGCCTTGCCACGAACAGGGCCGACCTCCCATTTGAGCCACAAGGCATGGCACAGCCAAGACACGTATGAACTATATGATACCATAGACCATAGGGACATAAAGTCAAAGCTCAAAACCCGTGGTCTTTGGGGCTTGTACAAAAGAATCAACTAAAGCGCTAAGGTTGGGCAATAAATAGCTTGGATTATTGTAGCAGAAGGATTGAAATGTGATGTATGAACAACTCGGAACTGCAGTCACAAGTGCAAACCTCCGTTGAAACGTGCTGCATGTTTGCGCAGGTCTTGGTGTCTCAAGAGAGCGCAGCCAAGAGGTACAGCAACGCCGGAAATAGTGACCGGGAAATCAAAGAGATGAAGGACTTCCTGTTCAAGAATACAACTGCGATCAACTGCGTAACTTCCCTTCAATGCAATTGTTCCAGTCTTTCACCTCCCTAGTTTGTTGGACTCCAAGTTCCTCATGCGCGCTTGCCTTGATAGAGCATTGGGATGGATTTTTGCAAGAATGCGAACGTGCTGTTGGAGTCTACTCGTAGGGCGTAGGTTTTGAACAGCCAAGCGGTCGCCAGGTTGAAACCACCGAATCGCAAAGCTGAACAGTTCACATTGCCGACCACACCAGCGCTCTCTGCAAGACGACTGGCAAATCTGGGGTCGTTGAGACTCACAGATACTGCATCTTCTAGTGCAAGACTTATTCAGTTTGTCTTGTGATTCTCCCACCACTTTCAAAGACTTGCATGATTCCTAAAACCCTCGAAGTGATGAACAACATGATCTCATGATTCATGACACGCGCAGAACTGATCTAGGCAAACCCGTCATAGGATGAACAGCTTCCAGAAGAGTAGATGCCCCTTGCACCAAGATCTTGAAGGAAGTAACGAAATACTGTCGTGTGACATGATATTGCAGAGAGCAAGAGAGGGGGAAAGAAACAAGAGGGCGAAAAGAGCAGGGGTGAGAGATTGATCGATAGATTTGTTACTCAGTGCACAGATGGACAGGGATAGGGATAGAGGTAGAGGTTGAGGTGGAGTGAGCAAAACAAACCTTTTTACTTTTTACGTTTGTCACTTTAGAGCAGCTGCGAAGTCATTTTCCCATTTGCAAGGTCTAGTGGTTTTGCTGAGTGCTCGGGAGACAAGGAGGCCAAGAAACGCAAATCTTTGGAGCAAGTTCTGCCGCTGTACACTTTACATCACTTTACCGTTGCCAGAGACGTTGCAATTGGAAGTGGTCAACATCTGAGTGATGTGCAAAGAGTCGGACATTTTTGGACAGTCTGTATGATCAAGATCATCTCTTTTGATTACAATTACTGAAGGGATCTGAAGGGGCAGTTGCTAAAGTGCCAGCCTTATTTTAGAGGACTGCCTTGAGATTTGTCGAATTCTGCCGTTCAAACCCGAGCGTTTCGGTGACAGATGTGACAGGGATGGTATACTCAAAGGTCTCATGAGAGAGCGCAAGGCCAGCATCTGGATGACGGATGGGACACCAAAACCTAAAAGCTTGGTGATTGAGACGATTGAGTCCTATCGGATCCTATCGAGCTATATTGAGAGATATCGAGTCTGTTTATGATTGTTTAATATTGTTTATACTGTATGTGTATGCGTGGTTCTTTTTGCCATGTTTGACTTGAGGTTTCCATCAACAGGATCTGCCAGGATTTGTTCAACCAACCGCACTATGTAGCGTGCGTAGCTTGTCAAGACAATCGCAGAGGCACCTCCTCCACCATTGGAGAGGGACGATGGAGAGCGAGCCCTACAGGATAGCTGAACCGAAAAGTTCCTGATCTCGTGGCTCAAAGGTGATCTTTGCCATACAACAAGGATATTCTATTATATAATCATGCTTCTACATTTTTTTCTACATGATCAAACTATTTCCAAGATGAAGTGTTGTGTTCACGCAGCAGTTTTCTTCAGAGTTGAGGCCAGGTTTTTCCGCAACGTCTTTGCATAATCACACTGTTGGAAGTAGATTGGTTTCCTCCTGCAATGGTTGCTGTCGATGTGTGATACTTGTACTCTAATTGTTTGCAGCATGCAGAGCTCTCTAATCATTCTAATCACTCTAAGATGCCCTTCTTTAAGACCCTCTCCCTACAGAATGAAGGCAAATGATCCTAAATGTATGTATAATATCATAGAATGTATCTAGATGTATCTAAAATTATCCAAACATGTTGTTCGTTCAGTTCAGGTTGCCATTTGCTCAAACGCTGGTCATTTGAGTGCTTCGCTGTCATAGGAGTTGAAGGCCACTGGAGATCCTGAGTTCCGCTTGCCGACAGCCGATGGTGTCTAGGCTTCGTTTTGGACGTTGTATATTGAAGGACTCTTTACGGAACGTAGCGGAGGCATGCAGCAAGCAATTAGCAGCTCATTTTCACCGGTAGGGAAAGGGTTTCCCGGTTCGTCCCGGTTCGTCCTGGACTAAGGTACGCTTTTCCCGCATGCTGAGCATGCCTCAGTTGCCTGCGCAGCATTGATGCAGTCACGATTGGACACGGGATCAAAATGGATCGAAAATATCAAAATGATTCAAAATGGATCAAATGAATTTAAACGAGCATGTTTCATGTTCATCTAAATTCAGGACCGATTTTGAGGCAGCACAGGTCAGCCATGGTTTTTCGTCGGGGGCTCACGGGATGTCAGGCGAGCCCACTCAAGACTCCAACAGCAACTCCAATCGATGAGCAGGCCGTCAGCAGAATGTGTGCATGCGGGAAGGAGCTTTGGAGGGACTTTGGCTGACCACAGGGCGAACTATCTATGTTTCTAGGGGGGTTACATTTAAACTTTATTTTAACATTTAAACTTGTTGAGTCATCTTGCATTCGCATCTCACATTTGCAACTTGCTATGCATTTTGCTCAATCGAAGACTGGCACAGCAGGCATGGACACCCTTGCCAAAGGAGCAGGCTGGAATTTCAGAATGGAATCTGGGAGGCAACTATTGAGAGAGCGCTAGTCTCGTTGGGGTTCGGTCATATTACCTTTGGGTGGGTGGACACGGCAAAGTGCTTGGCAAGACTAGTCAATTTTACTGTGTTTCACATATTTTACTTAATCTTAGTTGTCAGTTATCAGTAAGTCATCAGGTAGGTTCCGCTGTTGGGAGTGTCAAATTTGGAAATGCTCCGACAAGTTGGAGAAGAACTTATCTTTGGGGTGACCGGAGTATGGGGCTGCGAAAGGTGCGCCGAAATCAAGGGTCGCCATGTGAAGCCAGGAGCGATCTTTTGCAACACCGCCAACCCCATCCCAGGCCAGCCGAGACAGCATCCAGCAGCATCCAACAGCCACAGCTACATTGCAAGCATGGGCATTTGTCCCTGGAATGTTTGAAGCAAAGAAGCAAAATAGGTGCTGTATGGTGCTGTATTGTCGTGTTTCTGCAAAGCCTATTTTCGAACAGCTTGCAATGACAGGTGCGGCAGGACAGCGTGAGACGAAGCTTTCGATGGAGCATAGAGGAGATCAAGGCAAGGAGGGTTGCAGATCTGCTACACTCGCTGTTTCTAAGTGAGGTGTCCTCTTTGTATTGAAGGTCACTGCGATTAGCTGGCAACCTCGTCATGTCATACTCCCTTCATCTCCCTTCAATTCGATTCTATTTTGCCATTTTTGCCTCGCCAGGAAGCACAGGCAGAAGCCTGCAAGTGGAATGTGTGATGATCCCAGAGCATGTGACTGATGTGGCACTCAGAGAACTAATAGCTCCACCCAGGCTAAAAGCACTTTTGCCAAAGGTTTGATGCCCACAACGTATGCTGAGAGTTAGAACCAGGAATGTGTAGCTGAAACAAAACCTGCAGCTAAGACCGTGCCCACAAAGCCTCGCAGAAAACCTTGCTTTGAATACTTTGAGTTAAGCAGTTAGAGTCTTGTAGTTGAAGACATCTTACATGTCCTCATTTTGTGGCAAGTCTGTCCACACAGCATTATGACTTGATTGACATGTGGAAATGGCAACATCCTCGCAAATTGTTTTGGGTCCCTCCTTTGGATGCATTTGGGCATCAGCCCGGCAACACATTCCTTCAGGTTGCCGGAGTTGGAAGAGCCACGCAGCTAGAGAAGTCACAGATTGGGTAGCGGGTTTGATGTAGCGGTTATGATATCCATGATACACATTCATCTATTTTAAGAAACACATACGTAGACAACAGTACGAGTACAACAGTATCTGAGACCTTGCGAGCCCCAAAATGCAGCCTGTTTCTGGCAGGTGTGTCTTTTGACGTGTTTTTCGACATTTTCACATGTTTGATGTGATTTGATGATATTTGATATGTGTGTATATATATATATATACATATATATATATATACATATATATATATATATACATATATACATATATATATATACATATATATATATACATACATATATATATATATATGTATACTGTGTATACCGAATCCGGGCCTCTGGACGCCAGCGCGCTTTGATTTCCAGCCCGCCTTTGTTGTTTTGTTTTTTGGTCGTCCCTTGAGGCCTGAGCCGGAGATCAACCGCCAGGTGGGCGAACATAAAAACAGCTGGGATCAAGCCGAATAGTTACAGCCTGGGACATGTTAGGACCTACCCTCTGGTAATTTAACATAGCTATTGAAAATGGCCATTTATAGCGGATTGTCCCATTAAAAATGGTGATTTTCCATAGCTACGTTAAATTACCAGAGGGTAATATGCCATTCGAGCTTTCTGGTTCATGCCTCGAGATGGTTTGAAAATCGATCAGGAAATGCAAGATAAAGATAGATAAAGTATCTATGAGTATCTCTACTCATTAGGAAGTGCGTGAAATACGCATCATTGATCATGAGGCAGATTCATCATGTGTGGCGAGGAATGCTTGCCTCTCATGGAGCTTCTTGAAATTGCTATTTAAATGTACTTAATGAATCTTAATGATAGAAATCTTCGATGGTGACAGCCAGATACCCTTGCCCTCTGCAAGGAGAAGGTTGCCTGATTGCAGTCTGTCAATCGCAAATTTGGTAACCAACTAGTTTATATAATCTCGGCTTTCAAAGTCAGCACTGACTTGTGCGCTCCTGCACCCAAAGTGTGAGTTCATGTTTATCCATTGATTCTGGAATGATTCTTTGCAGCACAGGCAACAATACTACAGACTTTGTGGGAGGCTGCCATGGGTTGAAACATGTTGAAACAAACGTGTTTTTGCCGGCTGTTTGCGGCGGTGTAAAAGTGAGTGTTTTTCCAAAACAAACCTCGTTGGTTTCGGAACTGTGGGCCACGAATCCATGGCTGAAGAGTACCCGAAGAATCGCAAAAGCCAAAAGATTGGAAAGCCGAAGGGTCACGACGGTCATGATGCTGTACTGCAAAGACTGGAAAGACGTTGGTCAACACGGGCGAAGCTGCTACAACAAAAGCGGAGTACAATCAAGTGAAAGGCACAGATGATTTTACATGTGGATGTTAGATGATGTTGTATGTGTAAATGTGCAAAAGGTTTGAAGTGTTGAAAGATTGTTGAGGCATTCACTGAGGGTTTGCTTAAGATTTTAACGGCTCCCCCAACATCTTTCCTGCGCAGGATGCACAGATTACGAGCGGAATACGTGAGCCTGAAACTCAGACATGAAAGATGTAAACATTGAAAGAAAAAAACTAGGAGCCGTTTTTCTTGAGCAGTGGTGACAAGCGGGCTTTCTGTAGCCTGATATCCTCTGTTTGACTCGGCGTCGAGGGTGGAGACAACCTTATGCCTAACTCATGCAGAAGCTTTGCATTAAAACAGAGAGAGCTAGGCCACTGCAAGGTGTCATGTTGCCGTGAAAGGCAATTTGGCAGTGTGTCAAAACCTTGTACCCCTGGTGAACATCAAAATAGCTGGTAAATGGATGTTCATCCCCCTAAAGATGGTATTAATAGGTATTGATCCATACCCATTTCTTGCTTCATCCACTTAGGTCTGACATTCTGGGAACTGATTCCCGGGCGCGGGGACTCTGATTTGTTCGAATACCGGTACCACTTTCGATCATCCTTTATAAATATTATAAATGGACCTGGCTGTGGGCACATCCATAGTTGATCAGAACGAAATTGGACTTAGTTGAACAGCATTGTGGTCCGTTCTTGGCTATGCTGGATGTTTAAATGCAATCCTTGAAACACCAAGAGATTAGTAGATAATGTAAATACAGGTGCCAGTGCAGAGGCAAAATAGATTTAGAAGAGTGTCAACGATGATAAGTCATCAGCATCATCCTTACGCAAGTCAGTTTCATAAAAGTATGCATGGAAAAGACGCTACGAGTGTTCAGAACTGATTAAATTATTGAATTGCACATGTTAATTGCTGATCTCTCAAGAGTGGCTATTGAACTGTATGTTCTTTGATATTTTGATTATCAATGCAGTTCAAACTTACCGGAAATCATTGCTGTTGCAGGAAAGCTTGGAAACAGCTGCGCATTCAGCCGTGGCTTGGCTGCAGCTTCACATAAGCATAGACTGGGGCAGATGGACTCATAGTGCATTACGAATCAGATGAAAGTGATGAAAGACAGATTGCAAAATGTAAAAAATATCAGATTCAAGATGCTGGGATTTGTACGGATTTGTATGGATTTGGTGCAATCTGCTTTGTGGCTGCAAAGCTTGCTCCAGTAGAGCAGCTTGAACTCCTGGTTCCATGGGGCAGGAAATCACTGCAAGCCTCAACTACCTGAACTTTGTGCGACGCTTGTGTGGACTTCCCAAGGCACGAAATGTCAAGTGTGCGTTGAGACACTGGACAAATGTCAAGCCTTTCAACCACACATAGTTGCATATGTTTATATGTTATTATATGTTTATATTTGTATTATATTTGTGTATTTATATTCAACTATGTATGTATGCAGTGTGATGCATTTTAATGAAATGTAATGCTATGCAATGTTATGTGATGGCATGTCATGGCATGGCATGTCATGTCATGTATGTATGTATGCTTCGTATGGCCAAATTCGAAGTATTGTCTTACGATCGTAATTTGGGTCGTGGTTGAATTTTGAGCAACGGCACACTCGCAAGTGGTTCCCCTCGATTGATCCACTGACAGGTGCAGCCGAGTCCTTCAAAGCAGCTGGCATGTAGCATTTTATGTCAGGCTGTGACCTTGGGTGCACATCCAAATGGTGAAATTATGTTCAATTATATATATATTATAATCTTGGGATTAACCAATTGAAAGTCATTGTCCCATAATTATCCCACAATCCCATAATTATATGCAATATTAATTGATAGCTGTTGATGTAGAGGACCAACTTTGGTCCATCAACCTGGACCTTGTTGGCACCCATAGTTCAAGCCCGGAGCACTTAATTAAGACTTAATGCGTTTCTGCCAGGCTTTGCTGCCACGTAGCATCAAAGCAGCGAAGCAAAGGTCCAGAGCATCATGGGGTTGGGAATGTGATATGATGTGATCCTGCGATCTGGATGTAATTGAATTCATTTGCATTAATATGCGATAGTTTGAAATTGTGAAGCTCTCTAAGGTGGGATTGGGGTTTTCCCATAAACCCATACACTGCAACAAGATTCCAATTGTTGGGGTCGGATGGCTTACGAGATTTGTTGCACAATCGGCATTTTTTCGGCATCAATGTGGCATGGTTTTACGATCTTTTAGCTTTACACAGTGTCTAGAGTAATGTATGGTGCTCGGTATCACTTAGAATTAATTCGCACGGCCTCAAGAAATCACTTGGAACTTCCGCTTGTAGGTCTGACGATGCAAAGCCCAAGCCAAAGGCATCGCCAAAACCAAAGCCATGATCTCAACAATCCGTGTTTTATGATGTGTTATGTTGGTGAAAGTTCAGCGGCACAGAAAAGGGGTGTATTTATTTAATTTTATTTATGACCTTTCTGACGTCCCGTTCTTGGATGCTTCAGCCAAGACACTGTACGCCCCAAAGCCTCAGATGCTATCTTGGCTGAGAATGAGTCCTTTTGTGCATTGCTTGATGTTGTTTGAGATCCGAGAGACGAGATAAAACAAGAGATGCCAATTGTTCCCAAACCTTTCGCAACCGATGCTATCTGTGAGATCCTTGTGAGCAAGGTCCTCAGCAGCCTTGCGGTACCTGGGCTGCATAGATATGGACCAAAATCTCACGGATGAGTCCACGAGTTCTTGAAAACGTGTTGCAAAGAACAATTGGCCTAAAGGGCCTAAAGCATCCTTTAGCAGGAAGCCCAGCTGTTCAGAAAGACATTCACTGGTCAGAAATTGTTGCATGAACCGCACTGAGGTTTGCAGTACCTTCTTTGCAGGTGGCGCAGGTCCTGCTTTCTGTTTGGTTTCGGGGAAGTGAATGGTCATCAGAAAAGAATCGCAAACAATCTACCTTTCCGACCTTTTCCGACCATGTTGAAGTTAAGTAAGTTAAGTGTCCACTGTTGATGCTTTAGAGTGGATTTAGGGATTTAGCAAGGACGAAGACTGACGAAGACTGACAAAGGATCGGACGTTGGTGCGTACAAAAAAACCGATCTGTACCGTGCGCCGCTCTGAGTCTTTGGATTTCCAGAATGGTCCTCATGCTAACCCTGATCAACTGATCAAGTATTCGTTTCCAGATGATTCCAGATGTCTATATTGTGAATGAGGAGCCCAGGTAGTAATCGTGTAGTCAGTGTTACGTACATCGGTGTTGGCCGTGAATGTACTGAAACCTTGTGTGTGTGTACAGGCTTTCTAGGTATGTCCTGTGTGCATGCCGTGATCCCGATGTTCTCGGGTATTTTCTCTCAAAACGGAGGAGCTGAATGAACTGAAAAACTCTGTGTCCGGGCCTCAACTAGCTTGCTTCATTCAGAGACAAGGGAATTCATGATTCGGACAAAGTTTGTTCAACAACAGCACTTTGGAGATGTGTTCAGTGCCTTCTGTTTTTCGGAGTCAAGAAAGTAAAAATATACACTGGCAGGTTTTAGAACTTTTAAGATAGTTTTGAAAATATGATTCATTCACGCTATTAGCGTGAAATCTGAAGATTGTGATGTTGCGTGCATCCCACAATTGGAAAGACCTGACGGCAAAAATTGGGAGCGCAGGCTCCGCCACGTTGGCAAGGTTGATTCTTCAGGGAGAAGGTTCACTGGCAGTGGCCTCATCCAAGGAAGGTTAAAAGAAAGAAATCCATTGGAATTTGGTTGGATTTGTTAACCAGTAGATAAAATTGGTGTATTTTCATTGCAGAAGTCTCTGCAGCGTTTATCATTCATTGATATTCATCATATGGCCTAGCAATGCATCAAATTCTACGAATACACGGTTAGAAAAAAGAGGAAAAAACACGTGCTTTCCGTGGTCCTGCAAGATCCTACAAGTCTCCAGCTCAGGTGTCTGCGCTGGAAGATGGCTTTGGAGCTTTACACCTTTGTCATCCCGACCTTGGGGAGACCCATGAGGCAACAGTAACAAGCCAGAAAGACATAGAAAGACTGAGAATTCCCCAAAACTTTTTAAAACTGATGTGAAGATTGCTTTGGAGCTGCAAATGATTTGGAACCTGGGAAAGGATGGGAAAGGTATTTGAGGATCCTGTGGCAGTCTTTGGCGGTTCTGCGTTTCTGACTTGCTTCCAGGCAGTTGAAGTTGCACAGCACATATGCGCAGGAGTTCCATACGTGCGCATGAGTTCATCGTCCGCAGATTGTTCAATGGCAGACGCTTGACATTGAGCCTCGTTTGATTTGCTCCAATGCTCACAGTATGCGAAGCCATCTGATAGAGTGCGCTTTCCTGTGGACTTGTGTGGATAGGTAAGTAATATTAAGTAATGGTAGGTAGACACAGACCTGCGACACATGGTCTGAATTTCGATGAAGTTTGCCTCAGAGGTACCTACGGCCATTCCAACTCCGCCAGAGATGACTTGGTTCGGCATTCAACCGGTGTGGTGGATTTGCTGGACAGGAGGGTAGAGTGGTTGGTGAAAGGTTTTATAGCTTGATCAGGCAATATGTGTGGTATGTACAGACAATCATACAATATCATACAATTACTCTTGGTTCCTCAATATTCTGTATCCAGTATATTTACATATATTATCGAATCATATGTTATACTTGTCATCTATACAAATATCATATAATATGTGGGGACGGGGTTGCCTTGTGGGTTGTATAATTTATATAATAGTGGCAACTCGGGTTGCCAAACAATGTTCGTCATAGGACAGAGAGATGATGTTTAGTTGGGGCCCCTCAACAGCCTATGACGCCACTCCCTTCGCTGTGAGAGAAGCAAATCACATAAAATCACCAGTGCTGCCCAAGCTTGATTCTTGTTCTTGTCACATACATGGCCAGCAGAGGCTCATAAGTGGTGACACCAGTCGAGCGGAGGAGGCAGTCTTTTGCCAATGACGTGATGTTTAGAGATTGCACGGCTGTATACACTGATATTAAACAGCTATTTGGTCAGATTCAGATAATCTGCAATTAACCTTGGATTTGTTGTGTTTTTGCCATGTCTACAGTTCAGCATCCTTTGAGCCTTGACAAACAGCGACACCACATCTCACAACGCCACAACGCATCAAAGCAACACCTTGTGAGAAGCAAAGCGCTTCAGCGGTTTCAGCACAGGAGTTTCCACAAGCCTTAAGCCACTTGAAGGCAGGTTGTTGGATGGTTCAGGGATGTTCAGGGCCTTTCGGCGCTGACGAGGCAACTGCGGAAGACTGTGCTGAAAGGGCCATCCCCTAGACTTTGTTTTGGATCTTGCAATTCAATTCGGAGTCTCAGAAGGTCTTCCAACATCTTGGTGATTTGTTGGTACCTTCGAATCAAAAAAGAGTTTTCAGCCATTTCAGCCTGCACTATTCACAGAGAAAGCATGTGCACTTTAATCACATGATGTTGAAGTGAAAAGGTGAAAAAAGTGTGGTGTGCTGTGATTTTCCAGATATGGAGGCTTTCGTAGCTGTTTTATGACCACTACAGCCCATTTGAAACAGATTGAAACAGTATTTCAGAATATTTCAGACATGTGCTTTACAGCTCTAGAGGATTGCGGCAGCCCACCCTTGATTCCTCCAGGTGTTCTGGCACTTGGATCCAGCCTGTCCAGCCAGTCGCCTGCATTTGGTCATGTGAGTCATGTGTGCTTTGTGGAGGATCCTGCTATGCCAATGGAGAGATATTTACATAATTTTACATAGTCATATTTAATCATATTTAGATAAACAGAACATGTCTTTTTGTTTACACTCTGACAGCTGTAGCACAGTCCATCTTTGCTTCGCTCATTTCATGGGGAAAATATAAGATATATAATGATTATAAATGTATACAAGTGAATCTTTGAAGTTGAATAGGTCCATGTAAAAAAAAAAAGGCTCAAGCCTGCTTCCTGACCAACCCTGTGTGGGTTTCATGATGAAAGGTTGTGATCGTGGGTTGGTGCCTGTGCCAAGAGCAACATTGAACTTGTGTTTGTAGACAGACCCTGTGCCTTGCTCTGTGCCTGAGTTTGAGCATAATCTGGATGGCAGCTAAGGCCCCAAAAACTGGGAGAAGATCGAAATCGAAAGTTGCTTGACACATAGCAGATCTACGTGGATGTCTAGTGACTAGTGGTGGGGGGGGGGTGTTCTGTCAAAGAATTCTCAAAACACCAAGGGTGAGCAAAAAGGTGAGGGATTGTGTTCTTGAGGGTAGAACCGCACCTCGTTTCTATCATGTGTCAAACCGTAACATTTCAACCCTGGCGCCAGCCGTTGCTGTCGTATCCAGAAACACTGAGGCAACTCCTCGACGTCCTGTGGAGTCTCTTGGATTTTTGACATTTTTTTGACTGTGTGCCTTCAAGAATGATCAACATATATATCAACATGATCCTCAGACGAACAAGGAAGCTCCAAACAACTCCAAAAAGTGTCCATCTCTCCAGAAGATTATAGAATGAATGGATTTCTGACAGGTGGTGTGTGGAAATGGACACTTGAAGGTTGCCAAATCGAGGGTCGCAGGTTTTTTTTAAGCCGACCCTCAAGAGTTTTCCTTGGAACATAGTGCATTGAGATTGCAAAATCTGTGACTGACATTGACACAAAAAATAAGTGTTCCACCTGACCATGTGAGGCCTCCCAACCAGGCCTGGCGTCGACTGGGCTGATGGGATTTGGCTCCTTGTGTCAGGGCGTGTACTGTAGCTGGAGAAGTTGGAGATCCAAAGCCAATGACAAATGAAATCTAAGCGAAATGTGTGAAAATGATTCGAAATGTACATTGTAAAGTTTATAATCGCAGCTCAAGGGTAGTGAGAGAACTGGCTTGAGTGAAATAGTTTGCCCATGATTGACCAATATTTGCGACTGTCAGACGCAATGCAGTGATGTCATTTCAAATCAGTCTATTCAGGGTCCTTAAATGATGCAAGTCTGACCCAAAAATTGGAAGATGTGTCCAGGAGAAGGGTTTGACTGCTGTACTGGTAGTGATCAAAATCGGGTGAGCCAAAGCAAAGAAAGTCTTCATTCCGAGCTGTAGAACTGGTTGCACATCGTCATACCATGTCACCTGAAGCACAGATATTGGTAGCCTGCGTGCTGTTCAAGGCCAAGCTGTTTGGTCTTCACGCGATTTGGGGAGATCGAAAAGGCGCTTGACGGTGGAGATGGAAGATCTTGGAAGTCAGGAATCCCTCAACTATCTTAACTTGCAGGTGAAAGCAGGTGAAATGCGTTTGAGGCTGGTAGTGGGTCACCCAGAGGGTCAGCAACTCTACCTCTTGGATGCACTGTCCATTGGCATGTACCTTGCCCACCTACCCGGCACCATCTCGCACCTGTTCTTGTCCTCCTCCCCCTGTCTTGCATTCCGGACTGCGGGCAGGTTTTCTGACATCCAGACGTGCTTTGTTGAGTCCAAAGTTGCAAAGTTTCGCAGCTGCCTGGCGCTTGGTTGTGGGATTCAGTCCCAGTCCAGTTGGGGCAGCTGTTGTCACAATAACGACGCATGTTTGATGTGTTGGCCAAGTTGTAAACGATGTGCTTTTCATTTGTTCACCCTGTTTGTAAACGCGTTCTTAATAGAAACTGCAAATGCAACTGACTCTACACTAGTACGATATGGGGCACTGTTGTGTGTGTGCGCGCTCGAGCAGACCTGCAATTGGAAAAATAATGATGGGAATTGGAACCAGCACTCCAAATGATGGCCAAACGATATCAAACAATGATAAATGACTGGCAGGGTGGCACAACCGCTGTCTGCTTGGCACACAATTCAAGCTGGGCAGGTTGATGTCAGCACTGAGGCCCGTTCTGATGACACCTGCGTCCTGTGGTTGGGGCCAGATGGATGCTCGGAGTGGGGCTCAGATGCAATCTCTTGGTACATGTGACGTATCACGGGATCACAATCACACCTATGCATTGAGAATGATTGAGATAATATTTATTGTTTTTTTTGAGATTTATGCAAGATATGCAAGTCCAAGCGTCGGTGAAATCACTTGCACGGTGCGAAGACTGCATTGCTCCGAATTCTGTACTAGCTAAAAACGATTCTGGAAATGACTCGCTGTTGTTGCACTTCTGTTTAACGATAAAGAATCTTTTCACATCCAAACTCCCAGTTTTCTATGTCACATGTTAATACATGTTACGGATGTTGGATTATTTTGAGGTGGTACCCTTCTGTGTCCGAATCCCCAGCACTATTCAGCAGCCTTAGGAGAAATGGGAAGATGTCCAAGGCAAGGGCTTCCAATGTGCAGCGTGGATTCATTGCACGAAATGGGAGATGAAAGGAGCTAAACCAGAGCTTGGGGAAACGGGGAAGCAAATCATGGGCAACGCGTGGCAACACAGTTTCTCTATGTTTCTCTGTCATTTTTCCAGATCACTTTGCCATTACATGGAAAATCGAAATTTTGAGTTTCTTTATTTTGACACCAAAATCGCCAAGCAGACCTCTGTCATGGATAAGAAGCAGACCGTTCTTGTGTAGTTCGCATTTTAGTGTTCAAACTGAGTGTGATTCAAAGCCATACAGCCTGCTGTTTACTGGTCGCTGTGACAGGCGAATCTACCACACTGCAGGCGGGTGAGTTGACCTGTTCTGCACGCTTCATGCTGCTGCGTGGAAGACTCGCAGTGTGCCATTTGCAATGTTCTATTGATTCTATTGCATTGATATGGCAGTGTGGCAAAACCTTGTACCCCTGGTGAACATCAAAATAGCTGGTAAATGGATGTTCATCCCACTAAAAATGGTATGTATAGGTATTGACCCATACCCATATGACTTCCAAGATATTGCTTGATGTTGCTCAATGGGAAGAGCATTGACGTGAGCGCCACGGATTTGTCTATGCCGTCGCATTCCTGTTGGCGTCGATGTCAATAGTCAATACTTATCATCCTCTTCTCCAGGCAGCGGGTGTCCACGCAGCCCAGCACTTGGTAAAGTCTAGGAGTCTAGGGAATTGTCGGATGTATCGTCTCAATCTCCGTGATTGCTGCAGGAATGATGACAATGTGCATGTGTTTTCATTTTGAAGGTATTGAGCTGTCGACCTGCTTGGTTGTTGGCTGACAATCACGGAGGCGTCCCATCATTAAATCAAAATCCTCTGAGGTTTGCTACCCTCCGGCCGGTTTCGTGCCTCTATCTTTGATGGAAGGCATCTCCAGGGTCAACCTACCAAGATGGTGTATGTGGGAGGGAACGGTGAGAATCTGGCTAGGGATAGCTTCAAATAAGAGCGCTGCAATTGCATAGACCACGATGAGACGGACATATTGCTCGACTCTGAACTTCAAGCTTACAACTTACAATAGTATAAATGTATTGTATACATACATTATATTTATTCATTTGTTTATTTACTATAGTCATGTGTTTGTTTATGGACTATATTCACTACGTATATTTACCATATTTACTATATTTACTATGTTTGCTACGTATATAATTATTTCTTTATTTGATTAATTAATTGATTTATATAGCTATTTAGCTATTGAATCCCGGATTGGTACTGTAAGTCTGCAAGTAGGGCACTCACACAGTTTTCAATCATGCTCTACACCGATATCGGACAGGCCCAAACATGCCGTGGACAGTGTTTGCCTCAGAGATGTCCACCATGAACATGGCGCAAATGCATTGCTATGCTGTGCCCTTCTGTTGACATCGATTAGTAAATGAAAAAGAGAGCAAGGCCAAGTTTCAACTCTCAATATTTGATTTGGTGAAGCTTAGGTCCCCCAAACCGCTCAAATGTACACAATGAAGCACCCCAGGATGCTCTCAAGTCTCTATCAGTGAAACACCGAGCAGAGAGTTGACCGGACACAACTTTGTTGTTTCAGCACGTTCGATGCATCAGGTAATACCAGATGCACTGCGCTTTCAGCCAACGTGTTCAACCAAGACTGATGGCATGCGTCAGAATGATCCCAGTGAGTCCTTGCCACACCAGGCATGAATCAGAAGGGTAAGTGATATCAGTGATATCCAAAGTTTTTGCGAGACTCATGAAGTCTAGATACATATTGGTTGTGAAGGCGATCGACTGTTTGGGCGCCCCTTTGAAAAGCTATGAACGAGTAGGCACGGTGAGACATAGATTTGCCGTCAACGGTATTCCTATGTGTTTTTTGAGCATGTGTACACAATTGCTGGGGCCCTTCCTGTGATGGGAAAATTGAAAGCATTAGCATGGCTTAGGCACACATGACTAACATCATCACAGATTCACATTGTAATGACCAAGCCTGATCGATCCACTGATTTACGGATTGATCTTAGGTCATCCACTGCTGTCCGGGTCTTTCATGTTCGTATCGAAAGGCACGAAGTTGGATGGTCAAGACGGAGCCATGTGATAGCGCCAAAGCAACCAATAAAATACTGCTAAACTGGCTATACTGCTAGCTCAAAAAGGACCCTGGCAAGGATTTGATGGATTTTGAGCATTGTGCGAGATTGTGCGTATTTCATTCCGGGCTTTGACTGGAGCCACTTCAAAAATCTTCAGCGTCCCATGAGCAAAGCATGCTTTGAGCACGAGCAACAGCTAGACCCGGGGCCAAGGACATCAGGGTAGCTGTAGGACCTGTAGGACACATGCCATGACAGTTACCATGGTACAGCATGGTACCATGGTTTCCAGAGGCATGATGGCTCCGAAGAGCCGGTTCGCTTGCAAGAGGCCGAAGGGAAAAAGTCACACGGAAACAGTTTACGATTTGGTGACATTCCGGAACTATTTGTTTCCACTGTTTCCACTGATTTGCAGCATTTAACAACATTGAATGAAGTTGTCCTTGTGTTTCAGGTGAGTGTGAAACACATGGCAGTGGACTGCAACGGAGAATCCTTCTGCGTCATTTTTTGGTCGGTATCTCTCAGGGCACGTTCTGATGGATCCACTCTTTTGCTATGGCTGTGTTCTTTTTGGACCATGCTTGCATTCACATTTCATACAAAGGAAATATGGTCCAAGTATGAAGTAGACAAGATTTGACGGCGGAATCCCAACAGAAAGAAATTGACAGGACTTCCAATTGCATAGTCCATCATAGTCCCACCATGTCGCGCCTTCCCGCTGAGTTCCTCCACTGTACGCAGTTTTTTTCCCATGTGTCAACTTTGGATGTTGAAGTGATCCGATTGAGGCCAGATCTAGGACATGCACACCCTGGACTTCAACTTGAGGCCGATTTGGTGACATAAACAAATTGGGATGGGTCCTAGATGGAAAGTTGATGACGCTGCATGATGAAATATGATGAAAATTGGAAAATTGCAAAGACTGTCAGATGCCCAGTGTCAAGAATTAGGTCAGACTGCCATGTGACTTTCGCCATGCCAAAATAGGTTCAAGTGTGAAAAAATGCCAGGATCAGTATGCTGACTCTGCTGCGTTGTTGGTACCCGCTGTGTCATTCTGACCAGGTAGAGATCTCAGGCAGGGACGGATTCTGCCCATAGAGAACTGGTTTGGGGGTACCACAAATTATCTCTAACTGAAGATTTAGACGCACAATCGGACAGCAAAGGGGTCAGGGTTCAGTTCTGTTCAGTTCCATGGCCAGCTGCTGAATGCGAACCCTGCTTAAATGAAAGAAGGAAATGGTAAAAAGACAATCAGAACCACTTTCTGAATCCTGCTGTAGGCAAGGACATTCCTACAATATCCTACAATTACTATGTGAATACATTAGAATACATGCAAGTTGCAAAAGTAATTAATGCTGGAGAGCACTTCCAATCAAGTCCTTGTTGCGTTCCGACTCGAAGCCGTCAGCTTTCGAGACTCGAAGGTCTTCGAGGGGACCACGAACAGCTTGCGATCTTCCATGAGTTCATGACGTTTCGGAGGAGACTATGAAAAGTGCATGAAACCAATCAAGATCACATCAGAGTTTTATATAGACCAGATAAGAAACACCACAAAGAATCACAAAGACATGATCAGCTATGACGGTATGACCAGGCATGACACAGAATTTCGTGGCAGGTCCACCATCTACCAGGCACTCCAGAAAGTGTACAGGATGAGATGCATTGGAGTTGGTGGCATGATATGTGATGTGTGTAGAGCAAACAATATGGTCAAACACTGCAGTGTATTAGTTCTTCCAAAAGAGTTAGTTTCCCGCTATATGAACGTGAATACAAGATGATACAACCCATGTCATTTAGTCTGCGCCTATTGTGCTGTTTTGCACACCCTCTCCAGGAAGGATGGTGACCATGCATTGCTGGCAGAGGCTCTTCAAAACTACAGGTAGATGCACCAACAATGCTTGCCCCACGTTGTAGAGAGGCATCACCTTGGTCCAAGTGATTGGATCAAGGACTCAGAGGTCAAAGCAGAATTCGGCAGAATTTGGCAAAATCAGTTCTGGTTCTTCAAACCAATAGTTCTCATACAGAGGTCCCAAAATTATCATAAATCACTGAATGACGCACAGAAATTGAGTTCCATAACCAAAGAGGTGTTCACCACCAGGCAGCCAACTTTCGACACCTGGTGCACCAAGCAGAGCCGCTGTGGACCTGTGGAGGATTGAAGGAGCTGTCACCGCTCAGAGTTACTGAGTTTGCACTTGGGAAGATCGTGTTAGTAACTGTTAGTATGTGTTAGTTAACATGTGTTTGAGGGGCAGGAGAAATATGAGAAACGGATAGAAACGGTAACTTCGGGGTCCCCAAGTTTAACAGGGTCTGGACTCTAGGGACCGAAGCACGGATCTCCGTAGGCTTTGAGGCACCTTTAGGTGTGGCCGCCAATACGAAAACATGCATTGACTGAAACATAGCAGACATTAGCAGACATTAGCAGACTAGACCTGGAAGTCCTTTGGAATCTGAAATGATGTTTGGCAGCAGGAAGCGTCAGTGCAGTGAGATCCTCAGAGCAGCTGATCAGGGAAGGGATGTTGGATCGCGGAGCTATGTATCAGTGAGATTCATTTGGGAGTCAGTTGATTTTCTACTTCTTTCGACGATGCTTGAGATTTAACCTTGGGGGTCTTGGAGTTTCTGTTGTTTACTGCCTCCTCCTTGTTCCCTCCTGCTTTCCCCTTCACATCCATTCCCCATCATTCCCCTCTCAATGCCTGCGATTGTTTTTTTTGAAGGACGTTATTAGATGTTATTAGTTGATTATTAGATGTTATTAGTTGATATTAGTTGATATTAGTTGATATTAGTTGCATGTCAGTATTTCATAATTTTCATAGTACCTCTGCAGGTTACAGGTGAGGTCCACTTACATCAGCCGAGGGACCAGAGTCAAATCGAGCCGTTGTCTCATTTGGGTCGTGAAATTACCGTCGACAGGCAGGGCAGGATAGGGCAGGCTTTTGACGGGGCCAGAGTTGCCGGTCTCAAGAGTGGAAGCAACAGCGACTGCGGCGAGCAGACCTCTGCATATCCCATGCCTGCTTTGCTCACTACTCTCAGGATGTAGAGGTCCTTTATGTAGCTGAGTCTTGCATCATGCAGTTGATGAATCGATGAAAGATATGAAAGATTTCTCTCGCATGTGCTACTCCGCCTTTGCAAGTTTGTAGTGTGTGGATGCTACTTGATCCGTTTGTTTTCAGATAGCTGCTGGTTTGTATTTGAAAGCGCTGCCAGTAACGACCTGGTCCTGACGCTCCGGTGTTATGCAGCTTCCCTTTGGGCAACGCTTATGGTAAAGAGGCGCCAAGGGCACACCACCAGCATTGCGTTGGCGAAGGTAGACACTGCGCGCCCAAGATCACAAGATGTTCAGAAATACGTTTATAATATTTCGCAGAAATGTCCTGACAGGTGTTGTTTTTTTTTTTTTTGATTTTGATAAAGACCAACGAGTTCCCTTTCCACAGTGCCGTCAAAACACGGCTTCAGGTTTGACGGAGAGTTCACCGAGGCCAAAAAGAAAAATGGTGTTAAACAGAGTTGGGTAATGTTGGATATGGTTCTGTACAGATCTGTACAGTATGTTGATTGAGATATTGATGATGATTTATGATGGTTCTGGGGGAAAATCGACAACAATGGGAATGATACGGTATGGCATCCTGATGCTGTATGCAGGTTTATACCAAGTGCATCCAATCGCATGGTTTGTTCTTTGCAGAATGGACGTAAGGAGTAGTTGGTCTCCTACCTGTCAAAATGCAAGCTGGATCAGGTGGTAAATGGTCTGGGATTGTTACGGGCACACTCCATTCTACAAGCGCATCACCGATGCAAAGTTTGCAACCCGTGCCGACTTGAAAGATTCCGACTGGATATAGTGCTACTCATTTACAGTATGACCCTGGTGCAGAGTATAGCAGCTGGAGCCCTGCGTTCCTTGAATGAGAATAGCTTGGTAGAAATGGAATTACCTGGCTGACTGACTTCTACCGCTGTTTGCCACCAAGGCGAGCATGTGTTTGAAAGCTGCTATGATTTATCAAAGAAGTCGAGGTTGTAGGTGATGTAGGTAGATGTGATGTGTCAGAGGGTCTTTGGATTTGTACCAGAAGGACTGCAGATGCAAGATATGCACGTTGAAGCAACGGAGGTAGAGCGAGCCTGTCATTGTATCAAGTTGAGAGACCACATTTTCTTGGCTGGTACCTCAGAGATCTCAGAGGCTTTGGACCTGAAAAGCCAAGTTTGAGCAAGAGCACCAAGAACACGAACACGAAGAGCAAGGATGTTGCAGGCCAAGCTAGCCTTTCAAGATGTTCCAAGGTGCGCGTGAAACTTCCTTTACCTCGACACTACTATGAGTTGAAGCTTGGGCCTCAGTCGCACAGTAGAGAGAAGAGAAGGTGACTTTCAGGATTTACATGGACTGACAAATCCAAGCAACATGCGTGGAAAGTTCTTGATGTCGAACATGCATGGTTGGAAAGGCAGTTGATGATTGTGTGACAACTTGAGGAACTTAATGGTACAACTATCATCAAGAAAAACATTGACTACAGAATCCCATACAGCCATATAATGCCATATTTATATATAACCTACATGACCCATATCAGTCCTTATGCGCTTGTGCATCCCAGTCGAAAACCAGAGCGCTGAGGTTCTCCGCAAGCCTTTTGGGGTCTCCCAGGGAAGTTCAGCCAAGCCTCCTGCGGTGCCCTTTTGGTTTGGGAATCTTGGGAGGCCGAGGAAATGGAGCATAGAAGCATTCCAATTAGACCCAATAACAATATTAATATACATATATATACATATATATATATGTATATATATACATATATATATACATATATATATATACATATACATATATATACATATATATATATATACACATTTACATATATATATATATTTACATATATACATATATACAGAGATACATATATACATATATACATGTATACATATATACATATATACATACATACATACATATGTAAATATCTATATATATATATACACGCATCTATACACCTATACGCATTTATACATATATACACATATTTACATATATGTATATATACATATATACATATATACATATATACATATTTACATATTTACATATGTATATATATATATACATACATATATTCATATATATATACATATATTCATATATATATAATATATATATACATATATACATATATATATATACATATATATATACACATTTACATATATATATATTTACATATATACATATATACATACATACATATGTAAATATCTATATATATATACACGCATCTATACACCTATACGCATTTATACATATATACACATATTTACATATATGTATATATGTATATATACATATATACATATATACATATTTACATATTTACATATGTATATATATATATACATATACATATATTCATATATATATATATTGTGATTTTCGCATTCAGAACCAATCTCATGCCCAGGTTCACCAACCAAAGCACCACTTAGCTGTGACTCAAGGAGCATTTGGCTCAGGGCAGCTTAAGGCGAGGGCTGGGTGGGTTTCTCAAGTCCTTGCAGCCATAGGGCAACGTGTGGCAGGGTCCACTCATATAGGCCAGGGTGCCTGAAACAACCTTTTTGGAAAGGAACCGAAACCTGCCAGCCTTGGTGTTCTCAGTCCGGGACTTTTGCACTTTCAGCAGGCATTGGAAAACAACAGCTGCATAGAGCGTGGTGGGACAGCACAGTCTGGTCTTTTGGAATATTTGGTTTATCATTGGTTTGCATTGGATCAGTATCGAAGTTGTCATCATTCTCTTTAAGCTGGAGTTGCTGCCATTTACATTGGTAGCGGAGCCCCCGAAAGGGGGCATCCGGGACAGAGATGTCATCAGCATCAGAAACAGAGAGCTCGAGCGTGAGCAACCAATTGTCTTCGCTGGTGCCGACCCTTGACCCGTCCACTGATGACCTTTTGATTTATCAGCAGAAAGTTGAACTGGTGTTGGCCGCATGGCCCAAGGGGAAGTTACAGGAACTGATTACACGGCTTATCCTGGGATGCAAAGGCACGGCATTCCAGAAACTGCAGATACATCAGACTGAGCTTCTCAAAGGAGACGAAGAATGTGTTCGAAAGCTGATAGAGCATTTGGGGGGTCAGTGGGGAAAGATACCACTGGAACGCCAGTACGAGGATGCAGAGCAGGCCTTGTATCACACGATACAAAAATCTGACGAGGCCAACGACTCATACTTGGCCCGAGCAGATGTGATGTGGAGTCGATTGCTAGCAAGAAAAATGAAGATCGAGGAGATTCAAGCCCATGTGGTGCTGAGGGGATCCTTACTGACCGCCGATGAGAAGAAACGTGTCATCATGGACAGTGAGGTTTCTGGCCAACTGACAATGAAAAGTGTGCATGAGGCAATCAGGGTCCTAGGTGCAAGCTTCTTTCATGAGATGACTGGCCGCAAAGCCGCCAGAACCAAGATCTACGATGGAACAACTCTCCTGACTGACACAGTCACAGATCATGCAGCCGTAGCTGAGTCAGACTTTGGCCCAGTTCCACCGGATGATGCCACTGAGGCGGAATTTCTTGAGGTCCTGATTCAAGAAGGAGATCAAGATGCACTGTTGATTGCAGATTTTGAAGCTGCAGCTCAGGAGACCGTGCAGGAGGATAGTGAGTTGGCCACAGCCTTTTCAGCATATCAACAGGCTCGTCATCGCCTGGGGGAAAAGTTCCGAAATCGGGGGTTCTTTCCTGCAAGACCCTACACTGGCAAGGGTAAGGGATATGGTGGAAAGCCCTCTGGTAAGGGAAAATTTCACGACAATCGACCAAAGAAGACTCTGCAAGAACGTATCATGTCATCCACATGCCGACTATGTGGAGTTCGAGGCCATTGGAAGGCCGAATGTCCGCTCAAGAATCAGGGAAGTGCCAACTCGACCGAAGCTCAATCGACTGCCCCGACCTCCACTGTGATCACCACCAACAGTGGCGGCAGCTTACCTCTCGAGTTCCTTGATTTGCCTGAGACATCCATAGATGAGCCCAAGCCGAATTTGTCGTTTTGTTTTACATGTGAACCCATGCATGATCATGTCAAGTATAGTTATCGGGGACGTATTCTGGGAGAATCAAGACATGACAACTGTACTAGTTTTGGGTCCATGAAGTTCACAGCCCGAGATCGTTTGCGCAGCCATCTTCTTAGGACTGAGGGATGCCAAGCGAGTCCAAATGACGTCCAACTGAGAAACACCGTGAAAGCCAGGTCTGTAGATGATGTGCCCGTCGTGCAAAGAACTGACAAGGTCATGCCCAGAGCAGTAGTTCCAGACGAGGCTGGTTCCATCAGAGTGAATAACACTGCAGATCAACCATGTATACCCACCAATCCAGTTTGTTTTGCAACTCATGATGCCTATGGAGTGCTTGACCTTGGTGCGTCAAAGACCGTGATAGGATCAGAACACGTGAAGTGCCTAATTCAAAGCCTGGATGAGGAGACACGTGCCCGGTTGTCGCGATGCCCATGTCAGGTGACCTTTAAGTTTGGTAACCAAGGTACACTCACCAGCAGCCAAGCCATTGTCGTACCCATAGGTCAGTTAAAGCTGAAGATAGCAATCGTCCAAGGAGGGACACCTTTCCTCATCAGCAACACTTTCATGCGAGCCATTAGGGCCACAATCGATTGCGCCAAGTACAGCCTTTCCAGTCCGGTGCTGAATCATGAAATCCCGTTGGAACTCACCGAACGAGGTCTGTTTTTAGTCAATCTCAATGATCTTGTCAAAGCAGCCATGAGACAGCACTCCGCCAAAGAACCCGACACGAAGCATGTCGAGTCAACGTTTCTTACCGATCGCACTGACAGCCATGACACTGAAGAAACGTCAGCCGACACCGAGTCAGAGGAAGTGTACAATCAGAAAGCCAACATGTCCGAAGCTTTGCAACGGATTGAAAACAAAGAGACATGTCATGAGGCACAGGTTCACAGGTCGGTTAGTTTTGCCTTAGAAGAAAATCACACCACTCAGGCAGATCACCATCAGCCTGCGGTTCAAGTGCCCAACATCAGAACGAATCACCCGAAGGAGATCAGCCATGTCTCTCCTGAGCCGACTGAAAGCCCTGCAGACAGAAGTGGAAGTGCCACTCCCCGACCTGTCCCATCTGACTTTGACCGACCTGAAGTCAGAAGTTGTGAGCTTCGGATCGAAGCACCAGGGCGACTCATACGAGAAAGCATGGGAAGATCAAAGCTGGATCAATTTCATGGTGGCCAAGTACGGAAACAGCAAGGTGCTCAGTCATCGACGCCTTCTCCGATTTGTGGAGCTGATGATAGAGCATCACGAGCAGATGAATGCCCAGGTTCCAGTCCTTCCACCACCCGAGTCACTGGCAGGAAGCTACACCGTGATCAGCGAGACTTCTGGACACAGATCCATCCGAGCAAAGGCCAAAGCAATGCACATTGCTCCATCTGGGGCATCCATGGATCTCCCGCTGGACGTCGAAGAGGAACAAGCCTTCGAGATGTACAACCAGGGGACTACGGAGGCCACACCGTATGCACAGGACCCGAATGTCATAGCCCTCCAGGAACGCATGCTCCACATGGAAAATGCCCTGGGCCGAGTGATCAAGCACTTGGAGGAGCAGGCCGAGAAGAATACCCAAAAGGACTAGGCCAACCCGAAGATGAACTGATCGCTGAGGCCTGCCAGACTGTTCAACATGATGTCAAGGATCTGCAAAGATTAATCCATAAGATAACCAAAGAATTTCAGGAAGTCCAAAAGGAAAGCAAGCCCCTGGGTCAGCCTTTTTTGGTAGGAGAAATCTTTTGCAGCAGTGAGTCACCATTGACTCAGCAGATCCAAAACCTGGGACATCAAGCGTTCCGATTTGGCCTTGCACAGGGTGATCTGTCAACCACCAGTGGTCGCCAGAAAT
Organism: Cladocopium goreaui; assembly: GCA_947184155.2. Lineage (NCBI taxonomy): Eukaryota > Dinophyceae > Suessiales > Symbiodiniaceae > Cladocopium > Cladocopium goreaui. Next base: position 46,321 of record CAMXCT020002805.1, read on the forward strand.
TGTTCCGTACCATTGCATGCCACCGTCCCAAGCATTTGTGGTACAGCCCCGTTTGCGGTCCATGGTCATCATGGTCAGCCCTCAATGCAAGTAAGTCCATGGAAGCTCAATGGGAATACCAACAAAAAAGGAATGACTTGCGTTATCAAATTGCCTTGGGAATCGTGTTGTACCGGTATCAAATATCCAAGGGACTTCACTTCAGTTGGGAACAACCTCAAAGATCACTTATGTTGATACACCCAGGAATCAATGAAATTCATCAACACACTCAGGTTTGCCAATTTGACATGTGTGAAGCCGGAGACCTAAAGGATCCCGTAAACCATAACCATATCAAGAAGGGGATGCAAGTTGTGACCACCCATGAAAATTTGTTCAGAGCTCTTCATGGTTTGACGTGCCGCAAGAATCATAACCACCAACAACTTGAGGGTTCAACCTGTGTTCATGGCCACTCGGTCCTTAGAACCAAGTTCTCAGAAATCTATCCCCGAAAGTTTGTCAGGCTGGTTGCCAAGATACTGAGCAAGAATGACCACCAATGGCCATTTCACTGGCGTCCTGGCATGGCACTGTGTCAACATGCCGAAGATGGAGAGACACCTGCCCTTGCCGCCAGTCAGAAACGAATGGTTCTGAAACATGTCAAGCACCGCAGCCGTGACCGTTTTGCTCGTTCCCAGCTGGCAACTCCGGAGGAAAGTGACGAGACCGGAGTGAAGCGTCGAAGAATAGAAGGTAAACAAGGACCAGTACCTAGCTTGAAGGAGTGTCAGGAAGTGTTCCAAGAACTTCAACAGGTACTTCCCAGGGTTGGTAAGCGTGAAATCCAGAGTTCAAACATCCTTCAACAACTACAGTCCATTTTTCCAGATCGACAAGTTATCACTGCAGTAGCATGCCGAGGCACTGATAGAACATTACCACCACCAGACAAATTTCAGCCCACCCTTGCACCATACCGCAAAACCCTGATGATTCTCCGGCCATCCGGAGAGATCAAATATGAAAGAGAATGGGAGAAATGGTCCGAATTGTCGAATCGACAGTTAATTCGTCCAGCTCACCCATGCCGCATTAACATCACAGTGTTTGCCAAAGACTTTGAAGCAAAGGAGACTCCAGGTCAGTCCAGCACTCCACCGGTAGTCAGTGTCAGCCGTGAAATAGCGATCCCCGATCAACCAATGCCAGCCAATTTTGACGCAGCAGCAGTGCCGCCAATTCACCAAGCACCACAGGATGTCGATGAACATCCACCACGTGACACTACAAGTACGGACTCTGTACCCAAAACAGAATGTCTGCCAAGTGAAGTTCGCCGTCATGACCAGGGTAGCTATTTTCAAGCCTTGCCGAAATGGGAACAAAGCCAACTGTTGACCATTCATAAGAACCTAGGCCACCCCTCAAATGAAAGACTGGCACGAGCATTGCAGTTCAATGGACAGAGACCGGAAATGGTGAAGGCCGCACTGGAGCTCAGGTGTTCCATATGTGCAAACAGCGCAGGACCGAAACATCAAAGACCTGGAAGACTGAAGCCTCTGTTGGATTTCAATCATCGAATTTATCTTGATGGCATCAAATGGACTAATCAACAGGGACAAAGTTTCCAGCTGTATCATGTTGTAGATGCAGGGACTCACTTCCACACCGCATTTGCTGCCCCATCACATACCACCAAGGATGTGATCACACTGCTGAATCAGCACTGGCTGAACTGGGCAGGAGCTCCACAAGAAATGAAGGTTGACTCAGGTACCGAATTGAACAGTGAAGAATTTCAACAGTTTCTTCAACGGTTCTCCATTCGATGTACAACAGTTGCACCAGAAGCTCATTGGCAAAATGGAACCATAGAACGTCATGGAGGATTCCTACAGCACATGTTGTCAAAGGTGGATCTGGAAATACCCATAAATAGCTATCAACAACTTCAACTAGCGTTGAATCAATGTTGCCAAGCCAAGAATAGCATGATGATCAAACATGGGTACAGTCCAGAGATCATGGTTTTCGGAAAACAAAGTCGCCTTCCAGGATCAGTGCTCAGTGATGCATCACTGCCTGCTCACACAGCCGCTATCCAGGAAGATGCTGAGTACACGGCCGAAGAATTTCGGACCCAACTCAAGCTCCGAGAAGTTGCCAGAAAAGCCTTCCACACAGCTGACAACAGCGATGCACTAAGGAGAGCAATGCTTCGCCGGTCGTGTCCATCCAGAGGGCAGTACAGCAAAGGTCAGTGGGTAATGATTTGGCGTTCTACTGGTCCCCAAAAACAAAGTTGGATAGGTCCCCATAGAGTAGTCATCCAAGATGAAACCCACACCATATGGACGACCCAAGCAGGAAAGCTCTATCGCAGTGCTCCAGAAAATGTGCGGTTGGCACTCCCAGAAGAAGGAGAGCCTGATGGCCCTGATCTGCCGGAGGACATGACACAAATTCAACAACAGATCAACCGTAGCTATCAGAATCCTGAAGCCATGCAATCGATTCCAGAACATGAACCCATAGAAACACCTATCGTCGCCTTTCCACTGGAAGTCCCATCAGGTGGTCAACAAACCACAGCATCCGAGCAAGATCAACATGACAGCAGTGCCAGCGAATCTCTACAACAGCCGGACCAAGAACCTGAAGCCCTAAGTAGGGAGATCACTCAAAGTCCCGATGAATCAACACCACAGTCTCCGACAGATCCAGCCGACAGTTTTCTCACCTGTTCGGAAGAAGAATGCGCATTGGCCAGTAGCGATGACCATCCACTCGCTTGGAGGTGTGAATATGACCTATCAATTCCGAATGAATATGCTAAGGAGTCACCAAACCCCATGGAAGCATGGATTCTCCTAGCAACCAATGCCAAGAAACAAAGAACGGAAGTGCGATTGTCAGAACTCACACCCAGTGAGAAGGAGGAATTCAGAGCTGCCAAGCAGGCTGAAGTAAATAATTGGATCAAAACAGAGACCTTATCAGTAATAATGCGGGACCAAATACCAGCTGATCAAATCTTGCGATGTAGATGGATTTTGACCTGGAAGCCACTTGATGTTGCAGATGGAGGTGCCGACAGTCAGAATTCCAAGCAATGCAAAGCCAAGGCCAGAATCGTAGTGTTAGGCTACTTGGACCCACACTTGGAAGAAATTCCACGGGACAGTCCAACTCTTGGAAGATCCTCACGTATGGTCATTCTACAAACAATAGCATCACATGGTTGGCAATTGCAATCCTTTGATATCAAAGCAGCATTTCTACAAGGCCAACCTCAAAAAGATAGACTAATACTAATTGACCCTGTGAGTGAGCTCCGAGATGCTTTAAACATGAAATCTAATGAGATCGCAAAGCTACAGAAGGGCGCATATGGCTTAATTGATGCTCCATACCTATGGTACTGTGCTCTCGTTCAAGAGTTAACCAGATTAGGAATGGAATCATGTCCATTTGACCCATGCGTTTTCGTACTCCGTGAAGACTCATATGTGCCTGACAATGAGCAGCCCAGACCAGCAGGCACCAGTCCAGCCACTGGACCCATCATAGGGGTGTTAGGCATCCACGTTGATGATGGCATATGCGGAGGAAATCAAAAGTTTCAGCATGTAATCAAACTTCTGGAGAAAAAGTACCCTTTTGGAGCCAAGAAAATGACTTCTTTTACTTTCACCGGTATTGAAGTAAATCAGGATCCCAGTTTCAACATCACTCTCAGTCAATCCAATTACATTCGTAAAATTTCCCCAATACCAATTGAAGTCAATCGTAAAACTCAACCCGAACTACCAATCAATGAAAAAGAACGGGGTCTTTTGAGAGGTTTAATCGGTTCATTGCAGTATGCATCCACCAATACACGGCCAGACCTTTCTAATAGACTTTCCAGTTTGCAGTCACAGATCAACAGTGCCCAAGTGGAAACCCTTGCAGAAGCCAATCGACTCCTCCATGAGGCAAAGAGATATCATGACACCACCATCACCATCAAATCTATTCCCCATGAAGACCTAAGATTTATGGTGTTCTCTGATGCTTCTTTTGCATCCAGCTCCAAGCCCTACTCCTATGCCGGTAGCATTATTGTAGGCACCCATAAGAATATCTCCCAAAATGTTGAATGCCCCATTAGTCCACTCATTTGGGGAAGCGAGAAGATTCAGAAGGTTGTCACCAGCACGCTTTCAGCAGAAACCATTTCCATGGCGTCAGCCCTAGATCAACTTAGTTGGTTGAGGTTGTATTGGAAGTGGCTCCATGATCCAGCCACACAATGGCATCGTCCAGAAGATGCACTCATGAAAGTTGAACCAGCCATCACAGTTGCCACAATGCCCACTGCGGATGACATTGCAGTGACCGACTGCAAAAGCTTGCACGACTTAATCACAAGAACGGCACCCCCACAGTGCTCAGAGTTTCGAGTGCAGTTGGTGGCCAGGGGAATTAAGGAAACCCTCCGAGAGGGAATCAATCTTCGATGGGTTCATACAGGTGCTCAATTAGCAGATGCTTTAACCAAAGCCATGGAGGCCCGATTTCTTCGTGAAACCTTAAAACATGGCTCATACCGTTTGTGTGATGAACAATCAATGCTGAAGGAACGTGCCAAAACCAGAGATCGCATAAAATGGCTGAAACAACAAACATCAAATCCCAGCAACGATGATGAACATACCAATCAGCAAAACCTGACAAATCCAGATGACCACGCCAATTTACAGTGAACAAAATTTCAAAAAAAAAATGGGAATGTGATTTTCGCATTCAGAACCAATCTCATGCCCAGGTTCACCAACCAAAGCACCACTTAGCTGTGACTCAAGGAGCATTTGGCTCAGGGCAGCTTAAGGCGAGGGCTGGGTGGGTTTCTCAAGTCCTTGCAGCCATAGGGCAACGTGTGGCAGGGTCCACTCATATAGGCCAGGGTGCCTGAAACAACCTTTTTGGAAAGGAACCGAAACCTGCCAGCCTTGGTGTTCTCAGTCCGGGACTTTTGCACTTTCAGCAGGCATTGGAAAACAACAGCTGCATAGAGCGTGGTGGGACAGCACAGTCTGGTCTTTTGGAATATTTGGTTTATCATTGGTTTGCATTGGATCAGTATCGAAGTTGTCATCATTCTCTTTAAGCTGGAGTTGCTGCCATTTACATTGGTAGCGGAGCCCCCGAAAGGGGGCATCCGGGACAGAGATGTCATCAGCATCAGAAACAGGGAGCTCGAGCGTGAGCAACCAATTGTCTTCGCTGGTGCCGACCTTTGACCCGTCCACTGATGACCTTTTGATTTATCAGCAGAAAGTTGAACTGGTGTTGGCCGCATGGCCCAAGGGGAAGTTACAGGAACTGATTACACGGCTTATCCTGGGATGCAAAGGCACGGCATTCCAGAAACTGCAGATACATCAGACTGAGCTTCTCAAAGGAGACGAAGAATGTGTTCGAAAGCTGATAGAGCATTTGGGGGGTCAGTGGGGAAAGATACCACTGGAACGCCAGTACGAGGATGCAGAGCAGGCCTTGTATCACACGATACAAAAATCTGACGAGGCCAACGACTCATACTTGGCCCGAGCAGATGTGATGTGGAGTCGATTGCTAGCAAGAAAAATGAAGATCGAGGAGATTCAAGCCCATGTGGTGCTGAGGGGATCCTTACTGACCGCCGATGAGAAGAAACGTGTCATCATGGACAGTGAGGTTTCTGGCCAACTGACAATGAAAAGTGTGCATGAGGCAATCAGGGTCCTAGGTGCAAGCTTCTTTCATGAGATGACTGGCCGCAAAGCCGCCAGAACCAAGATCTACGATGGAACAACTCTCCTGACTGACACAGTCACAGATCATGCAGCCGTAGCTGAGTCAGACTTTGGCCCAGTTCCACCGGATGATGCCACTGAGGCGGAATTTCTTGAGGTCCTGATTCAAGAAGGAGATCAAGATGCACTGTTGATTGCAGATTTTGAAGCTGCAGCTCAGGAGACCGTGCAGGAGGATAGTGAGTTGGCCACAGCCTTTTCAGCATATCAACAGGCTCGTCATCGCCTGGGGGAAAAGTTCCGAAATCGGGGGTTCTTTCCTGCAAGACCCTACACTGGCAAGGGTAAGGGATATGGTGGAAAGCCCTCTGGTAAGGGAAAATTTCACGACAATCGACCAAAGAAGACTCTGCAAGAACGTATCATGTCATCCACATGCCGACTATGTGGAGTTCGAGGCCATTGGAAGGCCGAATGTCCGCTCAAGAATCAGGGAAGTGCCAACTCGACCGAAGCTCAATCGACTGCCCCGACCTCCACTGTGATCACCACCAACAGTGGCGGCAGCTTACCTCTCGAGTTCCTTGATTTGCCTGAGACATCCATAGATGAGCCCAAGCCGAATTTGTCGTTTTGTTTTACATGTGAACCCATGCATGATCATGTCAAGTATAGTTATCGGGGACGTATTCTGGGAGAATCAAGACATGACAACTGTACTAGTTTTGGGTCCATGAAGTTCACAGCCCGAGATCGTTTGCGCAGCCATCTTCTTAGGACTGAGGGATGCCAAGCGAGTCCAAATGACGTCCAACTGAGAAACACCGTGAAAGCCAGGTCTGTAGATGATGTGCCCGTCGTGCAAAGAACTGACAAGGTCATGCCCAGAGCAGTAGTTCCAGACGAGGCTGGTTCCATCAGAGTGAATAACACTGCAGATCAACCATGTATACCCACCAATCCAGTTTGTTTTGCAACTCATGATGCCTATGGAGTGCTTGACCTTGGTGCGTCAAAGACCGTGATAGGATCAGAACACGTGAAGTGCCTAATTCAAAGCCTGGATGAGGAGACACGTGCCCGGTTGTCGCGATGCCCATGTCAGGTGACCTTTAAGTTTGGTAACCAAGGTACACTCACCAGCAGCCAAGCCATTGTCGTACCCATAGGTCAGTTAAAGCTGAAGATAGCAATCGTCCAAGGAGGGACACCTTTCCTCATCAGCAACACTTTCATGCGAGCCATTAGGGCCACAATCGATTGCGCCAAGTACAGCCTTTCCAGTCCGGTGCTGAATCATGAAATCCCGTTGGAACTCACCGAACGAGGTCTGTTTTTAGTCAATCTCAATGATCTTGTCAAAGCAGCCATGAGACAGCACTCCGCCAAAGAACCCGACACGAAGCATGTCGAGTCAACGTTTCTTACCGATCGCACTGACAGCCATGACACTGAAGAAACGTCAGCCGACACCGAGTCAGAGGAAGTGTACAATCAGAAAGCCAACATGTCCGAAGCTTTGCAACGGATTGAAAACAAAGAGACATGTCATGAGGCACAGGTTCACAGGTCGGTTAGTTTTGCCTTAGAAGAAAATCACACCACTCAGGCAGATCACCATCAGCCTGCGGTTCAAGTGCCCAACATCAGAACGAATCACCCGAAGGAGATCAGCCATGTCTCTCCTGAGCCGACTGAAAGCCCTGCAGACAGAAGTGGAAGTGCCACTCCCCGACCTGTCCCATCTGACTTTGACCGACCTGAAGTCAGAAGTTGTGAGCTTCGGATCGAAGCACCAGGGCGACTCATACGAGAAAGCATGGGAAGATCAAAGCTGGATCAATTTCATGGTGGCCAAGTACGGAAACAGCAAGGTGCTCAGTCATCGACGCCTTCTCCGATTTGTGGAGCTGATGATAGAGCATCACGAGCAGATGAATGCCCAGGTTCCAGTCCTTCCACCACCCGAGTCACTGGCAGGAAGCTACACCGTGATCAGCGAGACTTCTGGACACAGATCCATCCGAGCAAAGGCCAAAGCAATGCACATTGCTCCATCTGGGGCATCCATGGATCTCCCGCTGGACGTCGAAGAGGAACAAGCCTTCGAGATGTACAACCAGGGGACTACGGAGGCCACACCGTATGCACAGGACCCGAATGTCATAGCCCTCCAGGAACGCATGCTCCACATGGAAAATGCCCTGGGCCGAGTGATCAAGCACTTGGAGGAGCAGGCCGAGAAGAATACCCAAAAGGACTAGGCCAACCCGAAGATGAACTGATCGCTGAGGCCTGCCAGACTGTTCAACATGATGTCAAGGATCTGCAAAGATTAATCCATAAGATAACCAAAGAATTTCAGGAAGTCCAAAAGGAAAGCAAGCCCCTGGGTCAGCCTTTTTTGGTAGGAGAAATCTTTTGCAGCAGTGAGTCACCATTGACTCAGCAGATCCAAAACCTGGGACATCAAGCGTTCCGATTTGGCCTTGCACAGGGTGATCTGTCAACCACCAGTGGTCGCCAGAAATTGTTCCGTACCATTGCATGCCACCGTCCCAAGCATTTGTGGTACAGCCCCGTTTGCGGTCCATGGTCATCATGGTCAGCCCTCAATGCAAGTAAGTCCATGGAAGCTCAATGGGAATACCAACAAAAAAGGAATGACTTGCGTTATCAAATTGCCTTGGGAATCGTGTTGTACCGGTATCAAATATCCAAGGGACTTCACTTCAGTTGGGAACAACCTCAAAGATCACTTATGTTGATACACCCAGGAATCAATGAAATTCATCAACACACTCAGGTTTGCCAATTTGACATGTGTGAAGCCGGAGACCTAAAGGATCCCGTAAACCATAACCATATCAAGAAGGGGATGCAAGTTGTGACCACCCATGAAAATTTGTTCAGAGCTCTTCATGGTTTGACGTGCCGCAAGAATCATAACCACCAACAACTTGAGGGTTCAACCTGTGTTCATGGCCACTCGGTCCTTAGAACCAAGTTCTCAGAAATCTATCCCCGAAAGTTTGTCAGGCTGGTTGCCAAGATACTGAGCAAGAATGACCACCAATGGCCATTTCACTGGCGTCCTGGCATGGCACTGTGTCAACATGCCGAAGATGGAGAGACACCTGCCCTTGCCGCCAGTCAGAAACGAATGGTTCTGAAACATGTCAAGCACCGCAGCCGTGACCGTTTTGCTCGTTCCCAGCTGGCAACTCCGGAGGAAAGTGACGAGACCGGAGTGAAGCGTCGAAGAATAGAAGGTAAACAAGGACCAGTACCTAGCTTGAAGGAGTGTCAGGAAGTGTTCCAAGAACTTCAACAGGTACTTCCCAGGGTTGGTAAGCGTGAAATCCAGAGTTCAAACATCCTTCAACAACTACAGTCCATTTTTCCAGATCGACAAGTTATCACTGCAGTAGCATGCCGAGGCACTGATAGAACATTACCACCACCAGACAAATTTCAGCCCACCCTTGCACCATACCGCAAAACCCTGATGATTCTCCGGCCATCCGGAGAGATCAAATATGAAAGAGAATGGGAGAAATGGTCCGAATTGTCGAATCGACAGTTAATTCGTCCAGCTCACCCATGCCGCATTAACATCACAGTGTTTGCCAAAGACTTTGAAGCAAAGGAGACTCCAGGTCAGTCCAGCACTCCACCGGTAGTCAGTGTCAGCCGTGAAATAGCGATCCCCGATCAACCAATGCCAGCCAATTTTGACGCAGCAGCAGTGCCGCCAATTCACCAAGCACCACAGGATGTCGATGAACATCCACCACGTGACACTACAAGTACGGACTCTGTACCCAAAACAGAATGTCTGCCAAGTGAAGTTCGCCGTCATGACCAGGGTAGCTATTTTCAAGCCTTGCCGAAATGGGAACAAAGCCAACTGTTGACCATTCATAAGAACCTAGGCCACCCCTCAAATGAAAGACTGGCACGAGCATTGCAGTTCAATGGACAGAGACCGGAAATGGTGAAGGCCGCACTGGAGCTCAGGTGTTCCATATGTGCAAACAGCGCAGGACCGAAACATCAAAGACCTGGAAGACTGAAGCCTCTGTTGGATTTCAATCATCGAATTTATCTTGATGGCATCAAATGGACTAATCAACAGGGACAAAGTTTCCAGCTGTATCATGTTGTAGATGCAGGGACTCACTTCCACACCGCATTTGCTGCCCCATCACATACCACCAAGGATGTGATCACACTGCTGAATCAGCACTGGCTGAACTGGGCAGGAGCTCCACAAGAAATGAAGGTTGACTCAGGTACCGAATTGAACAGTGAAGAATTTCAACAGTTTCTTCAACGGTTCTCCATTCGATGTACAACAGTTGCACCAGAAGCTCATTGGCAAAATGGAACCATAGAACGTCATGGAGGATTCCTACAGCACATGTTGTCAAAGGTGGATCTGGAAATACCCATAAATAGCTATCAACAACTTCAACTAGCGTTGAATCAATGTTGCCAAGCCAAGAATAGCATGATGATCAAACATGGGTACAGTCCAGAGATCATGGTTTTCGGAAAACAAAGTCGCCTTCCAGGATCAGTGCTCAGTGATGCATCACTGCCTGCTCACACAGCCGCTATCCAGGAAGATGCTGAGTACACGGCCGAAGAATTTCGGACCCAACTCAAGCTCCGAGAAGTTGCCAGAAAAGCCTTCCACACAGCTGACAACAGCGATGCACTAAGGAGAGCAATGCTTCGCCGGTCGTGTCCATCCAGAGGGCAGTACAGCAAAGGTCAGTGGGTAATGATTTGGCGTTCTACTGGTCCCCAAAAACAAAGTTGGATAGGTCCCCATAGAGTAGTCATCCAAGATGAAACCCACACCATATGGACGACCCAAGCAGGAAAGCTCTATCGCAGTGCTCCAGAAAATGTGCGGTTGGCACTCCCAGAAGAAGGAGAGCCTGATGGCCCTGATCTGCCGGAGGACATGACACAAATTCAACAACAGATCAACCGTAGCTATCAGAATCCTGAAGCCATGCAATCGATTCCAGAACATGAACCCATAGAAACACCTATCGTCGCCTTTCCACTGGAAGTCCCATCAGGTGGTCAACAAACCACAGCATCCGAGCAAGATCAACATGACAGCAGTGCCAGCGAATCTCTACAACAGCCGGACCAAGAACCTGAAGCCCTAAGTAGGGAGATCACTCAAAGTCCCGATGAATCAACACCACAGTCTCCGACAGATCCAGCCGACAGTTTTCTCACCTGTTCGGAAGAAGAATGCGCATTGGCCAGTAGCGATGACCATCCACTCGCTTGGAGGTGTGAATATGACCTATCAATTCCGAATGAATATGCTAAGGAGTCACCAAACCCCATGGAAGCATGGATTCTCCTAGCAACCAATGCCAAGAAACAAAGAACGGAAGTGCGATTGTCAGAACTCACACCCAGTGAGAAGGAGGAATTCAGAGCTGCCAAGCAGGCTGAAGTAAATAATTGGATCAAAACAGAGACCTTATCAGTAATAATGCGGGACCAAATACCAGCTGATCAAATCTTGCGATGTAGATGGATTTTGACCTGGAAGCCACTTGATGTTGCAGATGGAGGTGCCGACAGTCAGAATTCCAAGCAATGCAAAGCCAAGGCCAGAATCGTAGTGTTAGGCTACTTGGACCCACACTTGGAAGAAATTCCACGGGACAGTCCAACTCTTGGAAGATCCTCACGTATGGTCATTCTACAAACAATAGCATCACATGGTTGGCAATTGCAATCCTTTGATATCAAAGCAGCATTTCTACAAGGCCAACCTCAAAAAGATAGACTAATACTAATTGACCCTGTGAGTGAGCTCCGAGATGCTTTAAACATGAAATCTAATGAGATCGCAAAGCTACAGAAGGGCGCATATGGCTTAATTGATGCTCCATACCTATGGTACTGTGCTCTCGTTCAAGAGTTAACCAGATTAGGAATGGAATCATGTCCATTTGACCCATGCGTTTTCGTACTCCGTGAAGACTCATATGTGCCTGACAATGAGCAGCCCAGACCAGCAGGCACCAGTCCAGCCACTGGACCCATCATAGGGGTGTTAGGCATCCACGTTGATGATGGCATATGCGGAGGAAATCAAAAGTTTCAGCATGTAATCAAACTTCTGGAGAAAAAGTACCCTTTTGGAGCCAAGAAAATGACTTCTTTTACTTTCACCGGTATTGAAGTAAATCAGGATCCCAGTTTCAACATCACTCTCAGTCAATCCAATTACATTCGTAAAATTTCCCCAATACCAATTGAAGTCAATCGTAAAACTCAACCCGAACTACCAATCAATGAAAAAGAACGGGGTCTTTTGAGAGGTTTAATCGGTTCATTGCAGTATGCATCCACCAATACACGGCCAGACCTTTCTAATAGACTTTCCAGTTTGCAGTCACAGATCAACAGTGCCCAAGTGGAAACCGTTGCAGAAGCCAATCGACTCCTCCATGAGGCAAAGAGATATCATGACACCACCATCACCATCAAATCTATTCCCCATGAAGACCTAAGATTTATGGTGTTCTCTGATGCTTCTTTTGCATCCAGCTCCAAGCCCTACTCCTATGCCGGTAGCATTATTGTAGGCACCCATAAGAATATCTCCCAAAATGTTGAATGCCCCATTAGTCCACTCATTTGGGGAAGCAAGAAGATTCAGAAGGTTGTCACCAGCACGCTTTCAGCAGAAACCATTTCCATGGCGTCAGCCCTAGATCAACTTAGTTGGTTGAGGTTGTATTGGAAGTGGCTCCATGATCCAGCCACACAATGGCATCGTCCAGAAGATGCACTCATGAAAGTTGAACCAGCCATCACAGTTGCCACAATGCCCACTGCGGATGACATTGCAGTGACCGACTGCAAAAGCTTGCACGACTTAATCACAAGAACGGCACCCCCACAGTGCTCAGAGTTTCGAGTGCAGTTGGTGGCCAGGGCAATTAAGGAAACCCTCCGAGAGGGAATCAATCTTCGATGGGTTCATACAGGTGCTCAATTAGCAGATGCTTTAACCAAAGCCATGGAGGCCCGATTTCTTCGTGAAACCTTAAAACATGGCTCATACCGTTTGTGTGATGAACAATCAATGCTGAAGGAACGTGCCAAAACCAGAGATCGCATAAAATGGCTGAAACAAAAAACATCAAATCCCAGCAACGATGATGAACATACCAATCAGCAAAACCTGACAAATCCAGATGACCACGCCAATTTACAGTGAACAAAATTTCAAAAAAAAAAAGAAATTTTGGGAATGTGATTTTCGCATTCAGAACCAATCTCATGCCCAGGTTCACCAACCAAAGCACCACTTAGCTGTGACTCAAGGAGCATTTGGCTCAGGGCAGCTTAAGGCGAGGGCTGGGTGGGTTTCTCAAGTCCTTGCAGCCATAGGGCAACGTGTGGCAGGGTCCACTCATATAGGCCAGGGTGCCTGAAACAACCTTTTTGGAAAGGAACCGAAACCTGCCAGCCTTGGTGTTCTCAGTCCGGGACTTTTGCACTTTCAGCAGGCATTGGAAAACAACAGCTGCATAGAGCGTGGTGGGACAGCACAGTCTGGTCTTTTGGAATATTTGGTTTATCATTGGTTTGCATTGGATCAGTATCGAAGTTGTCATCATTCTCTTTAAGCTGGAGTTGCTGCCATTTACAATATATATACATATATTCATATATGTATATATTTTTAATATATATATATATGTATACATATATTCATATATATATATATGCATATATTTTTACCTATGTTTATATATATATGACATGGTATGATATCTTTGGGTATGGGTGAAAACCAAGTAATTTCCAATATTTAGTGGGGGATGAACATCCATTTAATTTACCAGCTATATGTTTTAATGTTCACAAAGGCTGAGGTGGGCTGTGGAATGTCAAGTGATCCACTGGAAGATTCTTCTGAGGGAAAGGGCGAAACCACAGCTTGGCAAGATTCTGAGGGTTTACTCACCTGAAGCCAACGTAAGCCACAAAACCCCACCCAGGTCACCCATTGCTCGACCGGAGCAGCGTGTGCAGAAGGTACTTTATCAATACGTCAGGAAAATGCTCGGCGATTGTTCGGTCCCTTGATGACCGAATGATGGAGAAGTACGGGCTCGCCCTGCCTGTGAATTCTTTGGGCTGGAGGACGTAAGGACTCGACCAGGGATTGTTGCTTCGGTTTGCATATGTATGTTGTATATGTATGTATATGTTGTGATATAATATATGGTGGGCCAAACCCTGCCAAGGGTCGGATGAATATGCCAGCTGCCATCCTCAGCAAGAAAGAAGTACAGAAAATGCTGTGCGAGACAACTGGTTTATAGTCAGATTTGGGCGGACTATGACAAGTCTGACAAGACAGGTTCTTGCCTGCCACACAAATCAATGGCAGGTTTGTGAAGGTCCAAATCGGGGCACAGCTCCATGGCGTCACCATCATAGCTCCTTGCAAGTTCAGGCGGATTCACTTCAGCCTTGCTGGATTCACTGGATGCCCTACCCTCTGGTAATTTAACATAGCTATTGAAAATGGCCATTTATAGTTGATTCTCCCATTAAAAATGGTGATTTTCCATAGTTATGTTAGTTTACCAGAGGGTAAATTGTGAGGTAATGATGTTGTGATGATCCAGTGATGATTGATTTGTTTTCAGTCAAGAGTCCACAAGCTCACCATAACACTCCTTGATGAGGGAAGAATTTCAGAGTTGTAAGGCCATCAGTGTTTGAATCCTTCTCACGCGGAAGCTTCTGATAAAATGATATAAAATGTATTTTGCCAGATGCAAGGAAGCTAATCTAATCTTGTCAGATGGATCAAGCATTGTGCTTTTAATATCTTTTAATCGGCTCAACATTCTGGGGCGAACGCGGAGGAGGACCGCAAAATTGCTCACATTCTGTCTAAGAACAGCGATACTGTAATCAGAACTCCACCATGCTTCGAGCTACACCCTCATTTGGTGCCGCTGCCGCCAGGGTTCCGGTCGGACAGATCTACTTCCTAATGCATGTTGCCAGGATCTGAATTCCAGAGGAAGGGAGAGAGGGAGACAGAGACTGTTGCACGACGCAAGGATAGGAGGAGTGAATTCCATATGATCTACCGTTGCACCTGAGGTTTTCCACGAGGAGTTTTATATTGAAAAGAAAGGCATAAATCATTATTCAGCTTATTAATTGTGTGGGTGATGAACGATTTGGCAAGATGTCTTGAGAGGACAGTGTTAGTTTCATCCTCGGCAGTCCTTTAAGCACTCCCGCTGGCCACAATCGTCCAAGGATCGGAGTGTTGCCTTGCAAGCAGCGCGTGATGCCATGCCACCAGTATATTCATCTGTCAAGAAACAGGATGGGCGGCGATGATTTTGATTCTCAAGACATTCGCATTACAAAACATGAAGCCACAAAGCGGTTTTGAGTTCCAGGATCTTGGCTTTCCAACACCTTTGCAGCACATATCATACCATTCCAAGAATATTCCCATTCAATACAAAAGTTTGTGTATATATATATAAGTGTGTGTATATATATATTTATTTATCTATGGATTTATTCATGTTTACAAATTCTGAAACGGCCTTTGAAAGCTGAAGCCCAGGAGACGGACAGCGACAGCATGGCCCGGCTCTTTGCTGAACGGCTCCGTCCAACTCAGGACTGCCCAAGCTGAATCAACTTGATGTATTATGTTTATATATGATTATATATAGATATATAATTGTAATATATGCATTAGATATGCAAATTGTGCAAATATCACATGGTGTCATGAAATTGTCAATCAGACCGGATCAGCTGGTGCGGGGGCATCTCCTGTTGCATATCTGGCTTTCAAGGGGATGTCGCTTGCGATTTTGGTGACGCTACAGCCAATGAATCAACATCAAAGGGTCAAGAAAAAATACCGGAAACTTCCAAGGTTCACGATCGAATGCTGCAAGCTGACCTGATCAAAGTTACGTATGAAAAGGCTGCTGGTATGTAGCCTATGCCTATGCCATCCTGTGCCTTTCTAGCGCAAAAAAAGATAGTAGCTTTGTCGTCACAGGGCTTTGCAAGGGTTGAGCCGTATCTTTGTACTCTATTAGAAATGGCAGAAACATTCAAAAAGAATTGGCATTGATCAAGTGGATAGCAACAAGTTCGATAAATTGGCAGAAAGTATTGTACATTGTACATGGTAGGACACATGGTTTCACTTCGTAGCTTTCCAACGGCCACTTGCGTTGCAAGACAGGATAATTTGGACATCCGGTCGGTAGACTTGAATTGCGCTCCAAGTCTTGTTGAGATATCAAGCGAAACTGTTGACTTCGGCAGCTTGCATGACATCAAAGCCAGCTGGGTTCAATCGCTGTGTGTTTGCAGGACTTTCGATCTCCCAAAGAGGCCCAGCAGCTTTGGAAAGCCAGTCTGATTTGTGGATGCGTTGATTGCGCCATTTTGGAAGCTAGTGAATATTAGTGAATATTGTATCAGGACAACACTTGATGGCATTAAAGCGATATTGAGATATGTAGGCCCGAAGTTGATGAAGTCCAATGACAATACACCATGATTTCGAGTCCGAAACCAAAAGCAGAGCTAAGGACATGAGCCAGTAACCGCTCCAGGCAATAGGAGGACACAGCAGTGCAATTATACACTCACCGATTTGTTTGTACAAAATTGAAATAGACTACCTTTGCATACCATTTGTAATATTCTCGAGGCCATTCCTTTCTTATGACTTCTTATGTGTTTGTTCCTTCAAAAAGCCTGCACCTCTTGCCTTGTCCTGTTTTTGAAGGTAAGGATGATGCAGGAAGCGTTGCAAAGCGAAGTCTCTGCGAGTGTCCAGGCGCAAGCCGCAAGCAGATGGAAAGTAGCTAAGTAGACCAACAGATAGACAGACAGATAGCTGTGTAGCTGGGTAGGTAGATAGATGGATAATTTTAGATGCAATACATACGACATACATATATACATACATACATACATTGCATTACGTTGCATTCACGTTTGCATGTATAATTACAATTTCGTTCTGTTACATGTATTGTTGATCATGTTTTCTCTATGTAGATGTAGCCAATGAATGCCAATAATGACCAGAATTCTTCCAGGTCCCGACACTTTTGATGCTTTTGCAAGGTGTGTTTTGTTATTGGTGGTGTTTACTGTAATATACAATAATGATGTGTATATATATATATGTACATATATATGTACATATATATATATATATATGTACATATATATATATATGTGCATTTATATATATATATATGTACATATCCACATATATGATCAAGGTGGCACCGTTGTTGACAACATGTGTTTGGGTCTTTGTTGTGTCTGAAGGAGACATATGGCGACATCCACCTGGACTTGATGTTGCACAATGGCCAGCACATTCAGCGGCTAAGGCGACTCTTCAAGTTGACTTTCACAGCACTGTAGTCTGTATACGCTGCCAAACTTATGTCATAGTTTTGCAGGTGTTTCACTGGTTTTGCTGCATGTCGTCCTCTAATCATTGAAAAAGAACATGTGGATGAAGTAGTTTTTGACCATGCTGACCTTCAGTGACATTCTAAGATAGCCGGATTGGAGGTTGCAGATTGCAATGGTTTTTATGGATGTGATTGACATGTGTGGTGTTCCATCCCCTACATAAAGTGGAATAAGTCGGACGCACAATTTTCAACAATATTCATACTGGATGAACCGCAAATTGTGGCAGGGAACGCCAAGAGCTTCCGGGTCTCTTTGAGGGTTTGGTCACCATATCTGATCTGGACGTGTCCACAAAGGCGAGCGACTGCCGCACAGTCAGTGTCTGTTAATCAAAAAACGAAACCCAACTTTGACTGAGCTGATCCGAGATATGCGAGCTATTTCGCAACCAGAAAAGAAAAGGAAAATCAATCGTGTTTTGGCTTCAAGCAAGAAATTGGCAAGGATTGGCACACTGGATGGCACCAATATCATGCCGATATCATCCAGTGTTGTTTTGATCAAATGTATGTAAATACCAGTCGTTGCCCTGCTTGGTGCTTGCAGATTTGGTGGGGTTTGCCAATCTGCAGTTTGTGTTGAAGGCTTGTAGCACACTAGTTTGACAGATGTTGATAAATTCTTGATTTCCTTTGGAAGGACTCCCATTCACTCACCTTCAAACCCATACCTGTGCCTGTGCTACTGCAGATTCAACTGGTTATTCGCTTCCCCAAGATTCATGCGTGCGACTTCTCACCGAGGAGACAAGTTTTCTGACAGATGCGCTTGTCTTTTGAAAGCGTTGACTGTCTTCTTTGAAGCTGTGGCATGCACCTCGTTGAGAACGAATCATGCTGACACGTTCCAGAACTGAAACAGTACAGGGATGTACGATGTACAAGGCAGGAGGCGGAAGGTCAACGAATTCTGTTTTGCTGGACTCCACATTTTGTGCCAGGAGAGTTGCTGAATGGGTTGTCTCACGGTCACAGGATCGTGTACATGAAAATTTCTGAGACATGTGAAAAAGGGCGGTGCAAACTGCTCAAGAACTTGCTTCGAACATCTTCGAACTAAATTTCTGTGCCCTAGGGTCCCAGGGTCTCCATGATCCAAACTTCTTGGCAGACCCCTTCTTCTTTCCAATGGATATACGTATAACTCATTCCTGCGCACCAAAGCTCCATGCGTTGCCTTAGGTTCGATGACATGCAAAGTCAGTTTTTGTGGAATATGCACCTGTGGTCTATCATGCTCTATAGATTCGGATAGGTGAAGAAACAAAGCATACTAAGCAGTTTTGAATTCGTCGCCGTACAAAAATGCCACTGCTGCAGCCGCGGTAGTGAACGAAGGCTCCTCAAAGAGGTTGTCTTAGCCGCCAATGGACGCAGCAGGTGGCAATTGATCCGGCTCAATCATTTGAAAGAGGTATGGATCATTCTCAATGAGATTTGATGCCTTTAGTGTTCAAGTGTCAGGGGAGAGAAAGTGCAAGTTCCTCAAAGCAAGCTGGTTGAACCTGGATCCAAATCTTTATGTGCTTTGTACTCGCAACGTGCATTTTCTGCGAAGCAGATACGATATTTAAATGAAAATTTAGACCTTCAAAGGATCTGCAAAAAGAATCCACCATGTTTTCAGAGAAATATGGTGAATAAGAATTAAAGATATAGTTAGTTCGTTAAAACAAAATTATGAAATAAGAAGATCCGAATATTTAATATATTATATATATATATATATTAAGGGGCTCCGCCCCCTGCCGCCGACCCCTGGGCTGAGCCTGCGATCAGCTTCTCCATGGCCCTGAAGCACACACACACACACACGCATATATAAAGATATATATATATATCTATACATATATATATGTATGGTTATACACTGCAAAGTTAGGTGTGCGTTGATTATGTATACATGGGTGCAATTCTGCTAAGGGGCTGACATGACAAAGCCAGAGTAGAAACATAATTATATCAGTGGTTCAATCTTGCTTGGTTGCCGAATCAAGGCTGTCTGGTGCCATGCTTTTGCAGCTTTTGGATCGATAGTGTGAGAAGTAGCAGCACAAGCACACTGGGACAAATTTCACCCGCAATAGCGAGGGTTGTTTGCGCTTTTTGTCCGGCCATGGATCACATTGAATTCAAAGTCCCTGCTGGGTGCTACACAGAAGCTTCTGTGAAGGACGCAGCCAGCATTTGTTCCACCAGCTGTTGCGAGCAGAAGTCTAGGCAACCAACTACTTGTAGCTGCAACTAGCTGATTGGTTCTGTTGCGGTGCCGAGAGTTGTGACATTGCAGGAACTGAGAGCCTTCCTCAGCTGCATGCATCGGAAGATCGGCGAAGGATCTCTTCTGTGGCGCGTGAGGCTCAGAACTTGACATTTTGGACCACTTTTGCGAGGTTTGGTAGATTTCGCCTGTTGGTCCTGGAAATGGTAAAGTCACAGATGATCACAGATGATTTCGCCGTTTCGCGACGATTTACGTCTTTGTCTGTAAGACATTTTAAGAAGCCTTTGTGGTGGGAGGCTTCAGTTGGCCGACATGAAAGAGGCGCCATGGGGAATATCTTGATTTTCATTATCTGAGCACATGAGTTGTTTTTTTTTTTTGCGGAAAACCGTTGATTAATATAACTATATCATAAAATATCATATATACATACATATTTATATATATATACATGTATAGATATATATATATACATATACATATATGTAGCTAAGGCTGGCCATGATACTGGGATTGAACTGGTAATCGAAAAACGCCCTGAAGTTGACACAACAGTGGCCATTTTAGAAAAATGGCTAGTTTTGCAAAAAAATACTTTGCGTTGCCAACATATTAGTTCCACCAATCTTGCAGCAGTTCTGCTCACATTGCAGGAATTTCAACGAAAGATGAGCGACTTTGACCGAAAGAAAGCCATGGATATGCGAACGCGCAGCAAGGTCTGGCTGATTTCACAAGTTGTTTGGGGATTTCTCAAGTACGATTTCACCTCGTGGATTCCCATTGTTGTAGGAATGTCGGTGTAGGAATTGAAGGGAAACCTTCAAAAAAATACACCCCTTTATCTTGGAAAACACATAATACTGCTAAACAAATCATGTTCATAAACACGATTATATAAATGCATGTTTCAACCAATTCAATCCAATTCATACATTAATGTGAAAGTTGGCATGTTCAGAAATGCAATCTAATACGAATTAATCTAATGTGGGTAAAAGAATCATAAACCATCTCCCAAATCACCATATTTATAGGTGGTATGTTTACCATTCCCAGGCATGGATGGTTTATGGCATTGCTTTCATTGTTTTACCATGTTTTACCCTTTGGTTATTTAACATGCCATGGAAAATCACAATTTTTAATAGGTAAACCATCTATAAATGGGCCATTTTCCATGGCTATGGTAAATAACCAGAGGGTACCATGTTTTACCCCACATTATTGGTGTTGATTTTCGCAGAACGTCAGGACTTTGAGAAGAAGGTGGAGATTGAGGCAGCGAAGCTTCGAGCGAGAACCAAGGAGCTTCGATAGTCGCCGTGTCGCACCATAAAGTTGGGCCGGAAAAAACAAGCGCAAAAAATGAACTGTTGGACCCAAATCAGAATAGATCTTATATATATATATACATATATACATATATATATAACACATTTTGGACCCAACATGAATAGATCTAATCTATATATATATATACACACATATTGCACTATGATCACCAGCTGCCATGAGGACCAGTTGGATTCCACGACCAAGCGGACCATCATGGAAAATGAACAAATGGCTTGGGGCTTGGCACTGGGGAAACCTGCGGACTGACAGGGGCTATGAACGAGTTTCTAGAACTTGGAAATTGATCTCTTGAAAGGATTGAACGTAGCTTTGTTGACCATAGTCAAGAGAGATAATCAAGCACAAACCCAAACACAGCAGAAAAATACTGTGCTCAGCGGAGGACTATTCTTACTTAAGCTGGTCAAGGGCATTACTCAACGTCTGCCAAGCGTTTTATGACCACCATGACGACTAATATTTCAGAAATGTAATATATACAGATTAAATGATATATAATACAATATATATATACACATACTATCTATGATAGATGTGGTAATCCCAATGCTAGCACCCCCTTTATATAACAATAAGAAATCATGATGACCTGCATATATATATATATACATATATATATGTGCTAATATATGTATGGTTTCTAAATATAAACCACCAGATAAGAACATGATCCCCATTATCATCCCCATTATATGATACTCCCATTTTAATGACTATGTATTTATCAGACAGTCATATATACTCATTATTGTTTTACTATGTATAATTCCATTATCCCATGATATATAGAGACTATACACCAGAAAATAAACATGTGTTTAATGTTATATCATGGCACTATCCCAGAGGCCGAGTATCATATTATCGGTGGTATATAATCCCATGATTCCATCATTACTATTATCACGATGGTTCGCCAGGTACTACCACCATCATCATCGTGCTTATAGTTTATGACGATCGGTTAGGGGATATCAACCATGATACTAAAAGATACCGTCTAGGGAAATGCTTCGCGATCGAAGATTTTACGAAATGAGCGCAGAAAATGAAGGCTGTCGAGGGCGCGAATAAGCAGCCTTATTCGCACCCTTTGCGTTCACACAGGGTAGAACCTTTTATGCTGAGCTGTCAGTGTTTATTTCATGGGGTGTGAAGGTTTAAGATCTATCAATGTCAGAAGGTTCCCAGTTCTGCAAAATGGCGTGCTCCATGATAACTTTGTAACAAATTTCCAGAAAGTAGACGAATATGTTTCATTCCCAGTACATCTCCATGTTTCGTTATAGCTGTACCTCAATCCCTATGAATTTCCATGAGCACTCACCATGTTTACCCATGCCATGTTTACACGATATCTTATATATACCTTTGATACACTCTATCCCATTATATACTATTTATTATAAACTATATACCATATACCAACCATATATTTACTATCCCATTACCCTATTATCGTTGATATCCCATTGCTATACCATTGCGACAATGTTGTAATAATGGTATAAAAATGGGATTTTACTGGTGGTATTAGCAATTTACTCCCATCATCATGATTATGGTTGACGATCATCGGTTTGGTGATATCAACTATGATAATTCTCATGGTTTTCCCCTGGTTTTCCCATGGTTTCGCATGGGTTTCCTATGGTTTTCCTACGACGGAGGTAAATGCACCACTCACTCTCGTTTTCTTTATATCTCTTTCTCTCTCTCTCTTTCTCTTGCTTTCTCTCTCTCTTTCTCTCTCTTCTCTCTCTCTCTCTCTGTCTGTTTAGCGCCGTTGCGCAGGTGGGCCGACAGCTGGAGGTTGTGGCAGCAGGGGCATCTCAGCATTGCCGGGAGCGTTGGATTGCTGGGAGTTTTCATCGGCTGGGTTGGGAGCCCTGGGGGTGCTTACATCGTTGGTAGAAAGGGTCACCCCCGGGGTAACAAAAAAATATATATTATAGGTATTGGTTAATAATGGTTACACCATACCCATGTGGAAAAAAAAACCACCAAGGTGCTTGAGAAGTTTGGGGCTTATGGCATTCGGCTGGTGAAGAAATACACCAGGACAGCTGCAGAAGTGGGGGTGGCGTTGTTAAAAAAACTTTATATACGGGGGACCATCATGCTTAAGAATCCTACCAACTGATTGGATTATATAATTTCCATCCATGGATCAATCATCAGTATCCCGAGTAAAAGACATGAAGATAGCATTTTTGGAGCCCTTTTTCTATTCAGTATTACTTATTATATTCAGATGATACACCCATCCTAAGTATATGTTTTTTTAATTCATATAATGTGATATAATATGAATAATTATTTTTTTTGGCTTTGATTGATATGATAACAAGTTTATTCGTTTGGTTGACTGGTTTCAGTTTCGAGATTCCGAGCTGGCAGGTGTTGGTGCACTGCACCCGGGCCGCTCCTGCAGTGTGGCCGTGGTGGCGGCATTTCTGATGCAAAAGGAGAAGATCTCCCTGGGAAAGGCGAAATCGCTGGGTTTCGGAGCTGATTTCATGGGATTGTACCAGGAATCATGGGATTTAACCGTTTAACCAGAAAATAACATGGATTTT
This sequence comes from Cladocopium goreaui, assembly GCA_947184155.2. Lineage (NCBI taxonomy): Eukaryota > Dinophyceae > Suessiales > Symbiodiniaceae > Cladocopium > Cladocopium goreaui. The sequence goes on from CAMXCT020002805.1 coordinate 69,815, forward strand.
ATATGATTTTAACATATTTGACCAGTAAACAACTTGGATTCCTGGGTAAACTGACAGGTGAATGGCAGGTGTGCTGGAACTGGAAGAATTCATGAAAATCAACTGTTGGCGGGAATCTGCATTTGACACTCTTGAAAGAAAAACGACGATTAGCCGAGCCCACCATCAGTCTTCTGAGGCCCTTCTGTCCATCAAGGTGACTTGACTGGCATCTCAAGGCCGTCCTTGGTTCTAGTTGGCCGGTTGGCCACAAAAACAACCATGTATTTCATCATAAATCATATATTTTACCATATTCATATACTTATACCATTTTGATACACCATATAGCATATATGGTATCATATAGCCAATTTCTTATGTAGTCACAGAACCACATGTATTTCACCATCTTAAAAGATAGTACAATATGTTTTACCATACTATCAACCACATACATATAGGAATCCATATTATGGTTCAACACATTCTTACATGTATATCAAATGCAATATATCATAACATTGCAACCAGTGTATATACAATGCAATAAGTTCTGCCCACATTACATGTTATCATTGCATATGCAATCATACCTATGTGATCCTATATGTATGCACACACACACATATATATATACACATATGTATATATATATATATGTAATCATATAACCATATTAACTATATCCGTTTAACCATATTATTAACTATATTATCAACCATATCATCAAACATATTATTAACCACATGATTAACCATATTATTAACCATATTGTTAACCACATTTTTAACCATTGTATTCATCCATATGTACACACACACATATATATATATGTGTTTGTATGTATTTGGATCAATTATACCGACTTCACTGCGACCTCAGTGGAATCATGGTTAAGGGAAATCATCCCCAAATGGCTTTACCCAGATGTATGTCAATCCATATGAAATCCATATCAAATCCATATCAAATCATCCCAAAAGTTGTGTTTATGTCTTATGGAATGTATGTGTTTATCCACACCAAATTCTTTTATGATACTTTTTACATCCACATCCCAAAATCCATATCAAAATAGTAGTTATCCTCCCTGAGATCCACATTTCATCTTCCCTCAGGAGAAGCGTCCTGAGATCGACTGTAGGACCAACTTTTTGGACCAGCTTCGGTCTCTGGAGGAGGGGTCGCTGGGGCGGCCGGCCATCCGCGCACGAAAAAACCACAATTTGGGGTGGGGCGGGGACACCCTTAAATTGACGCCAGATTGGAACTGGATCCTGGAATTTGGATGGTTACCCTCTGGTTATTTACATAGCCATGATATAGATGTCCCATTCATAGATGGTTTACCTATTATATACAAATGGTGATTTTCCACGGCTATGTTAAATAACCAGATGGTATTTCAATTTCATGCCAGATTTCCTGTTTTCTTTGGACTCCCGGCTGTGAATTTCTTCCGTGTTTTAATGGGTGGCGCCAGGAGGAGCTTCAAGTGGTACCTGTATGTCCCATGACCCTGGAGGCAACGAAGGGTCCAGATGGGTTACCCCCAAACAAAAACCAGCGAAGTAACCCGTTATATCCCGTTATTGAAATAGCAGGGGATTGCTTTTCTAGATAAAGGCTATGTATATATACACACGCGTATATATATATATGCATCGGATTTGAAGATTTTTGGGGTTTGTTTGAGAATAGTTGCCCCATGCCCTATTCCATCCATCGATTAATTTATCAGCATTTTTTTTTAAAGCTTGTTAGGGGCAAATATACCCGATTCTCAGACAGAACCCAAACCATATGAGGTTAGTTATTCCCATTATTACGATAGTTTAAAGTTTAGATTCGCATTCTACCATGTCATACCATCATTTCCATGATGCTTTCCCGTTTGAGGCTTTCCAGCTCCTTCCCCAGAGGAGTGGTTAGACTCTGTCAGGCGGCCGGCGCGCTCAAGAACGAGCTGTCTGAGGTCAATCCTAAGGCCTGTTAGCACGAAGAATGCGACGAAGGATGGGATTTCATAGGATGAAATACTGTGGATGGTTGCGAAATCCGAATCACCAGTTGAAAACGGTGGTAAACATCCCATGATTCATCGGGTGTCAACCATCCTTTGGTGCAGGATTTCGCAACCATCCACAGTAGGATAGGCTAGGATACATAGGTGAGTGACGATCAATACCCCCGGTAGATAGGCTATGTTTTCATCAACCCCCAGGTAGATTTGGCACAGCAATCTGCCCCTTCTGGCAGGTGATTATGGAGATTTCCTTCGATGGGCAATCCGTAGGGCGGATCGAGTTCGAACTCTTCTGTGGCTGGGCTGAAAGGTGGCTTAGAGAACCCATGGCTTACCCTGAGATACTGGGGTTTCATGGGATATAATGGATATCATCATATATACATATATACATATGTACATATATACATATATACATATATACATATGTACATATATACATATATACATATATATATACATATACACATATATACATATATATATACATATACATATATACATATATACATATATACATATATACATATATACATATATACATATATACATATATACATATATACATATAGACATATAGACATAAAGACATATATATACATATATACATTTATACATATATACATATATATATACATATATATATACATATACACATATATACATATATACACATATACACATATATATATATACATATACACATATATACATATATATATACATAGACATATAGACATATATACATATATACATATGTATATATATATGTTTATATCAATATACAGATGCACATATACACATCTATACATCTATACATGCACATATATATAAATATAAATATATAAATATAAATAAATATATATATATATATAAATATGTACAGATAGATAGATAGATAGATAGATAGATAGATAGAAAAATAGAAAGATTAGATTAGATTAGATTAGATTAAAATAGATAGATTAGATAGATGGGATAGATTGGATAGATGGGATAGACTAGATAGATTGGATAGATCGGATAGATTAGATTCATTAGATAGATTAGATAGATTAGATAGATTAGATAGATTACATAGACTAGATGGATTACATCGATTAGATGGATTAGATCGATTGGATAGATGGGGTAGATTAGATATATTGGATAGGTTGGATAGATTGGATAGGTTGGATAGATTGGATCGATGGGATAGATTAGATGGATTGGATAGATTGCATAGATTGGATAGATGAGATAGATCAGATAGATTAGATGGTTTATATAGATTACATTGATTAGATGGATTAAATGGATTAGATGGATTGGATCGATTGGATGGATTAGATAATTAGATGAATTAGATAGATTAGATAGATTAGATAGATAGATAGATAGATAGATAGACGGATGGATGGATGGATGGATGGGTGGATGGATGGATGGATAGATAGATCGATAGATAGATAGATCGATAGATAGATAGATAGATCGATAGATCGATAGATAGATCGATAGATGGATGGATAGATAAATAGCCAACAACATGATAATTGGGTGTCATTGAAATCGCCCTTCACCCTCTCCAAAATGGTAGGTTTTAAATTGGGAACATGATGAACCAGTGCATTTTGGCCAAGATTGAATCGAGCCCCAAATAATCATCCGAAATGAATAGTGAAGGGAATAAATGTGAGTTACTATTTTTCATAACTGAACATACATGAACGATAGATAGATTTACCATCTAGTAAATCTCCAGATGTTTTTTTCCCCTCCAGTTTAGGAACGCTTGTGATTTACCCTCTGGTAAACTAAAACAACTATGGGAAATCACCATGCTATCAACGGATGATGCTTAAGGGGTTTTCCTAAGGCAGTGTAAAAACTACCAGAGAGAAAGGCAAAACATGCACAAGCGTTGCATTTTCCATTGCATCTGGGTTTGTCAGAAAATACGGCATCTGCAAATCCATTGGTTGATGATCATTTTCTCCATTGAATAGCCAGACCCATCGTACGCGTGTTGAATTTGGAAGCTGAGATGCCGATCACGAGCATTTAAGTGTTGGTAAATTTAAGAGGTATATCCAATTAGTAGGGTATAAAACATGGCACTAGAGAAAATCGTCATTTGAATTGACAATTCAAGTCAACGCGATTGATGTATGGGATCTTTGTTTTTTGATTCCTATAAATATCCACATGTGTCCAAAAAAATATCTTTTACCAGGGATAGTGTTGGCTTTGCCACAGGTATAATTATTGGCAATGTTCTTCAATAATAGTCCCCATATCAGAATCAGGATGCAAACTTCGGTTTTAGACTAGGAGGACAGACCACGATACAGAAATATACAGAACAGGTAACATGGATTTTTGGAAAAACGAAACACCAAATTGGAGGATACGATTTGGGGGTCAAAATTATTGCACCGCAACCTTTGCCCCGAAGAAGTCTTTTTCTCATCTTGTCAACACACAAAATTGGTACCCTGAATGACTTGAATCAGAGCCATTGATGGTAGGCCGCCAGTGCCTGTATCGCGACCACAGCTCCCTTCCAAGCCTCTTGGCCAGGCACATGGATCTGGCATAATCTGGTGATTTGGTGTACTATGGAAAGTGACTTCCATATCATAAAGCGATATATAGAAAGTTGACGTATTTTCAAGCCGCGTGCTGCCCAGGGGCTTGAATTTACTAAGTCTAAATACATGGAATATATCCAGGCATGTTTCATACATTCCGTAGCTGATTGCAAACATGTTGTACCTTCGGTCAAAGTACAACTGGGGAGACGGTCCCCGTGTACATTCGGTCAAAAAGGTGGGGAACTTGAACACAGGTGGTGTTACACCACTTGCGTAGCACATTTCTTGTCTTATGTAGAATGCATGCAAGCAACAAAAACAAAACCACAACATTATAATGATACGCACACACACACACATATATATATATATACACAAGATGGAAGATCATTTTTTTTCGCGTACTTCTGATTTGGAGTGTCCACCTTAATTATCATGGTTCTGGATTCCTGGGTGAAAATCTACTGTAAACGGTGGTTTCAACTATCCAAGCCTCCAGTTCGGGTGGTCTTTCGAGTGTCCCGTGCACTTGGTCCATTTTTCCTGAGGTTGAACCATGGCTGAAATAGGCCAATACCCTGAGCTAATGGTGGCCAAGCATGGCCCGCTGCTGACCTAAGACGGGACGAGCAAAGCCTCTCCAGTATAGTCGGGAAACATGGGAAAAGCTCGGATAAAGTTGGGAAAAATGCGAAAGCAGTCGCTAAAGTTGATATTTTGGCATTCGACCTTTTTCGACAACAGCAACCAGCTGTGTGTCTAGACATTGATGTGGTTCTCTTGAATTGGACGATGTTCAAAAAGAATCTCGGCATTGACATCCAGTTCTGTGACTCAACGTAGATCGAATGAGGAGAACGAAGTTTTTGGGGTTACCCGGTGAGCCAGCATAACCTTGGAGAGCTCTGGAAAGCTTGACACATGGTGACAATTTATAAGAAAATGGCGACGGACCTGATAGACTCTTTTTTTTTGGGCACAAAACGACTGAGATTTGCTGAACTTAGCGACTTAGAGGTTGAATGACTTGAAGTTTGAAGGCTCAAGTGCATCGATAGCGATGTGGACCGGCCACGGGAGTCGTGCTCGCCAACCATGCTGGCGTAAACTGCATGCGGCCTTCCATGCGGGCGGTAAATGCATGCGGCCTACCGTGCTGGCGGTAAATGCACGAGGTGCCGATTGGCACATAGCGGGTTTAGCCCGTGCCCGAAAGGGCATCCCTAGTGGGAGACAGTGCCAATCGGCACCTCGTGCATTTACCGCCAGCTTGGTAGGCCGCATGCACCGACCACCCGCATGGAAGGCTGCATGGAGTGTACTTCAGCATGGTTGGCACATGCTGGCACTGTTGCTGGTCCGCAGGACTATCGAGCAGAAAGGCAACCTGGATGTGGACGTTCTCGTTAATCCTGCTGTTCCGTGTGTTCTTCTTCTCTCGCGTTTTCGTTTGCGCCTTTTTCTTCGTGTTGTTGTTCTTGTTGTCCTGGTTGTTGTTGGTGTTGGTGTTACTGTTGGTGTTGCTGTTGGTGTTGCTGTTGTTGTTGTTGTTGTTGTTGTTGTGTTGTTGTGTTGTTGTTGTTGTTGTTGTTGTTGTTGTTGTTGTTGTTGTTGTTGGTCTTGGTCTTGGTGTTGGTGTTGGTGTTGGTTGTTGTTGTTGTGGTGGTTGTTGTGGTTGTTGTGGTTGTTGTTGTTGTTGTAGTTGTCGTTGTAGTTGTAGTTGTCGTTGTCGTTGTCGTTGTTGTTGTTGTTGTTGGTGGTGGTGGTGGTCTTGGTGTTGGTGTTGGTGTTGGTATTGTTGTTGTTGTTGTTGTTGTTGTTGTTGTTGTTGTTGTTGTTGTTGTTCATGCTGTTGCTGTTGCTGTTGCTGTTGTCCTTATTCCTGCTATGGACCTTGCTGCTGCAAGCTGGAACAAAAGCAACAGTGATAGTGTGGACGATGGTGTAGGTCTCGGTCGCGGAGTGGTAGCGTGCAGTGTCGCTCTGCCGACCCAACGTTTGCCGAAGCGATTTTGCGGGGGTGGCCCGCCACCAGAAGCGAAAGAGCTCGTAGCTGCAATCTGCTTGTCGGTTCTGCAAGACGAAAAGCGCGTCACTGCAGTGCTGAACCAATCTTGGGTGGACACCTGGCACGGCTGGGAAGAGTTAAAGGCGGATGGGTCGGACACTGTTGCCAGGAACGTCGCAGAGCGTTTGCTGCAGATCGCTGGCGTCAATATGCCCCGAAACATGATGACCAATGCATGTCGGTTGCAGGAATTGACTGCTCGCGGCTTGCACCTCAAAGTTGCATCGTCGCATGGTGTCAATAACTGCCTCATCGATTCACTTTTGCTGTGCCTCGTTAACAAAGGCTTGACTCCACAAGAATACACCATGGCCGAACGCAAAGCGCTATGTGCCACATGTCGAGAAGATTTGTGTGTGCGACACGGGGTCCCCCGTGGTGTGTACCTGGACGGGCACCGGGATACACCACGTATCCTCGATTTCTTCGTGCGACGACTGTGGAAGCTTGATGTTTCTCTTCGGGTGTTTTTTTATGATTGCATGGATCACGGAGAGTTGGGCATGGCAAGTACAGAGTTGTCGCACGTGGATTTCACCTGGGGTGACCGCGTCGTGTATGAACGCCAGACGCTGCATGTGTACAATCACACAGATCCGACAGGACAAGGCTATCATTTTGACGCGTTGGTTGGTGCCGTGGCGCAGAGTGGGAACCAACGAAAATCATGTGCGAGAGGAAGCCAAGCGCACACAACCGAAGATGAAGGATCGAGGCACGAAGACCGAGGCCACAGACCGCCTAGCATGGAGTTGCAACGAGTTCATCAGGCCTTGGACGGATTTTTCCGGTCACGCGGCACTGGCATCAACGTGAACACGCAAGACGCTCGCGACATCATGGAAGCTTGGGATGATGCGGAGAGATGCTCGGTGAAACTGCATATGCTATTGCAGGCGAACACAACGTACATGGATGCGGGCATGCATGCTGCGCGACGCTTGCTTGGGGAATGGCGCGCGCACTACGCAACATACACCCAAGGTCCCGGGCAAAGATTAGGCGAGTCGATGAGCGGAAAGGGCGGGAAGAAAGAAGTGGAACCGGCCGCAGAGGCGGAGGCTATGGAGGTGGAGGAAGCTGTGGCAAGCAATCGGCAGAAACTATCGGAAACGGAGGTTACCGACAAGGATGCAAGCAGCACCGGGAAGAAAGCAGCGGCCAAGAGGCCGCTGGCTGAAGGCCTGGGTTTGCCTCGGAAAAGGTTACGCGGAAAACAGCCGGCGCCCGAACAAGGTCTAGCAAGGAACGATGTCAAAGGAGATGATGCATTGGATCACGGCCTTGCACTCGATGAGTATATTTTGCGGACATGGCACGCTACACACGGAAACCCTGACCCACGAGCCCAGGGTGACATGGTGTTAGAGGCGTTGGGAAAACAGTTTCGGAAGAAACCCACGTTGCCCCATTGGATGGCTATAGCAACACGAGATGCGGCTTTCGATTTGCCGGATTACATTTGTTCTTTCGAAGGGTGTAATTTTGAGTCGGAGCTAGCGGAAGCGTTTGAAGAACATGTTTGTCAAGAGCATCGCCGGGCACTGGAACCTTTGGCATCCAAACCAGCAACCAAGGCAAAGATGTTGGAAGCATACCGGGCAGGTTTAACCTGGGCATGCCAGCAAGATGCACCCACAGCTCACATTGCCATTGATAGGCGTTGTCTGCGGCAGTATCGCGACTCGCAAAGCGGTGACAAGATCGGGGCCGGCATCTGTTTACTTTGCGCGCGCCGGTTTCCGTATGCCGACGCCATGGGCGAGGGCGATCGCATACAATGGAAACAATTGGCGGGGAAGTCGCATTTTCTTGGCCTGTCTTTGGAAGAAACAAAACGATGGCTGAGTTTAGACACGTATTGGAGCACCTATGCCATGCAATACGGGAGAACAGTCCGAGAACGCTTGCGCGCCGAGTTGCAAGATTGGTGCGCTGATGTCGAACTTGATGGGCAAAATTTGTCGATAATATGTTGTCCTGAAGACAAAGTCTGCGCAAAGCGCTGCCCCCCTGGTCGGATCTGCTCGGCGTGCTGGGCGCCAGTATGCATGCATTGCCGGGACAGCTTGCGCGCAAAAGAGGCGTCCAGGCTGGCGTTGGCGAACGACATGTTAGTTTTTTATACGCCCCGCATGATTTACAAGGAAGAAGTTACTTTCATGGAATTAGTGTGCGCCAGCCCGTGTTTTACTGCCATGGCTTGCTTCAGTTTGGAGAAGAAGTTGCTAGGAGACCGGGCATTGGATCAAGATGCGTTCATGAATCGGAACCGTTTGGTTGCCCGAGGGAATGCCACAACCTTCCCATTAGCGTGGGAAGAGTTATTGCAAAACTTGCAAGCAGCATCTACAGAAGCAGCTGCGGGAGAAATACGCCTACCAAAAGTTGGGGTCGAATTGGCTGCGGTAATCAACGTAATCATCAAAGCAGGAGGACCACTGTCCGAACGCGATGACGCCGCAAAGATCATTCACCAAGCTCGCGTGCGGCGGGCCGTCGTGCTGCAGCTGATTGCCGATGCGAAGGCCCGGGAACACCCTGCCTACAACTTTCTGAACATGAACGAAGTAGTGCAGCGTGCCGAACAGCTGCCAGAAGATGGTGTCCCAGCAGAGATCGTCGCTTGGTTGCCTCATGACACAGACTTGGATAACGTGCAGCGCCAAAAAGCAGCAACGCCAACCCGGGCCATGTTGTCGGAAGCAGACGTGCAAGCCGAGTTTGCGTACATGTGCAAGCCGAACGCTGTAGTGAGCGAGCGTACAAGCGGCGGCTTCGCTGATCCTAATGCAACGCACGTGGCAGCCTTGCAGGCCGTGGTGCAGACACGCGAGGCGTGCAGAGCTGAAACCACCACGGCGGTGGTTTACACCGGCAATCGTTTGTTGGATCAATTTGAACCGTGGTATTTCGCGTTTGCCTTTGCTTTTCTCTTCCCGTATGGAAGTGGAATGCCGGATCCGCCAAGCTGGAGTCCCAAACTTCGGCACCGCCGTCCACCGGATGCTTTGCGTGTCGAGTTCGCAACTTGGATGCGTTGCATGGCCCGGCGCTGTGAATCTCAAATCAATCGGGATTGGACGTTCGGATTCACGAGTTGGAATTTGTATTTCCGGTCGGCAATCAATTTGTCTCGGAATCTGTCCCCATACAACGCGCCAATCTTTGATGAAGCCGAACAAAAATTTCGTGCCCTGCGTGCCGAAGAAGTTGAAGCCGGCGCCTTGCAATTACTGAATGCCTTGAGTGGAACGTATGCGGATGTCCGTGGAAACCTTCGACCCGTGAATGGCGACGTCTCCAAGTTGGCATACGTTCGAAATCTGCGCCCCGCCGCGCGCAAGCTGTTGAAAAATATGAAGCATACGGCCCGCAGCTTGCCAGGAACGCAAGAAGCAAGACGCCAAATGCGTTTTGAAATTGAAGCGATGCGGGTCCGCTACGGCGTGCCGTTGTTCATCACGGTGTCGCCCGATGAGGCGCACCAGTGGCTCTTCATTCGCATGTCGCGAACGCGCGCATCCGATCCAGTGCGCAGCGCATCGGTGTGGCAGGAGTGGTGCTCAGGAGATCGGCAGTTCCCATCGCTAGATGGCGACCTTTGTTTCCCAATCCATCTCGAAAAATTTTGTCGCGCGCTTCCATCCTGGGAGCAGCGCCGTGCGTTGTTGGCCCGTGATCCCTTGGCCTCTGTTGATGGTTTTCACGTTTTACTGCGGTTGCTTTGTCGGCACATCTTTGGCGTGCGAATGTGCGAGCACTGCCCTGACTGTGACATGACTGCAACCCCATGCAGCGACACGTCTGGCAGCAACGCGAGCCTGTTCGGCGGAGTGTTTGGACGCGTCGATGCCATATACGTCACGATTGAAGCCCAGAAGTCCACTGGATCATTACATGGGCACATGCAATGTTTTGTTCAGTGCTTGCACCAACACACGCCGCTAACAGAAATTTTCCAGCTTCCGCATTTGCGATTAGAAGCGTTGCGGCAAGAATACTGCAAGTATCAAGCGCACGTTGCGCATGCTGTCTACAGCGGCCAAGGCCAGGACAGCATTCGTGAAGGCATAGAAGGAGCAGAAAGTACGTGGCCCGAGCACGCGCGGGACGCGCATATGACGACAATCCCAGGATATCAGCAGCGACGGGCGCAAGGGGCCAGAGATCTGACCGAAGCCGAACTGTGGGGGCAAGAGTACCTGGAGCATGACGTCGTTAAGTTGCAGTATCTGAAGCAGCATCATTACCACCCGCTGAACGTGGAAACTGGCGAACGCATGCCATTGCGAGGCTGCCAGAAGAAAGAAAACATGGGTGTATGCAAATCAGACTTTCCACGCGATCAGTGGCTGTCTGACTCTGCGAAAGTGCTTTGCCCATGCCAGCTCCAATCTCATGGCTTCAGTCTAACGGGTCGTAAGAATCGGTTAGGGGCCCTTCATGGTCCGTACGGGCATCCTTACTTGAATCCTTGCCATCCAGCACTTTTAGCTGGGATGCGAGGTGGGAACAATGACGTCCAAGTGCCGTACAGGTTGCCGTACGCGTGTGCAACGTGTGGCGACTCGCTTTCGGGCAAAGAGAAACAACTCATAGCGTTAGCGGCCCAACGTGCCCAAGATGCGCAAACAGGTTATTGCAGCGATTATTGTTCCAAAAATCAGCCCATGGGGTTCCACGAGATCAAAGAATTTCAAAAAGGGCACATCACTTTACATGCATCATTAAAGCAGGCGGACGTGGATCACATTGGCAAAAGACATGCCAACCGGTTTTTAAGTGATGCCTACTGCAAAGGCCTGGTGCGCGGCCAAGTGGAATGTTGCAACCTGCGTGCCAACCACATCGATGGCTCGATTGTAGCCGCAGAACGTGTTTCCTCGTGCAACTTTACGATGTTTCCTGGGCACGTTTATTTGCAGCTACTGGAAAAGTTGGAAGGAAAAGAGTCCGGGTCCGATATAGCATATATTCGAACCCGTAAGGCGCCAGGATCTGGAGCGCGGCATGTGCGGGAAGCGGCGACTGGCCAAGCATATAGTCATCGGCCGTCGGACTCCGAGTGCTGGTGGCTGTCCCCATACGAGTTCACTATGCACTGGGAACTGGTTCCTGCGCGCATCCCGCATTCTCGCGCTGAGTGGGAAGCAGCAAATTCCGACGCATGGGATGTAGCACTTACGCCGGTCGGCGAACAAAAACTGCGAAGTAGCCCGCTGCAGGCTGCTGCCAAATTGAAGCCCAGCACGGACTACCGGTTGAAAGTAATTCGTTCCCGCGACCGCGTTTGTTTTGCGTCCACTGCGGCCACTGCAGTGCTTCGACACAACTGGTACCTGCAGCGCCGCGTGCGCCCACGGTGTCCTCATTTCGCGAATGCCCCGGTGCCACAGCGCTGGACCGAAAAGGCGGATCGGAACGCCCGATTGACGTGCGTTTATTTTCGCGCATGGACCTTAGACATGACGCGGGCAACATCACAAGTCCCGCACTTAAGTCAGTTGTTGGGACCGCATGAGACTTGGGAAGATGCTCTGCGAGAGTGGCTGCTTCGGTTGCCCTGCGCCGAAACAAAGCGCCACGTCGGCAACTTCTTGTCTGTGTATCGTGTTCGACCCAGCGCGGAAGCAGACGTCAACAGCGACGACGATGGTGTGGACGAACCGTTTACACTGCGTCCGGCCGATGTCGCGGCGGCGCTCCGCACGCAATTCCCGGCTCAGAAAGCGAGCAGCTGCAAAGCCGCAAACGACGACCGGGCAAACCGCATCGAATCAGCAATGAACACAGCAGATGGACTTTGGCAGGCACCTGCGCTGCCTCACAGACGCCCTGAAGCAAGCACACGGTACTGTGCCTTGGATCCGAAGGCAATGCAACAAGCTGCCCGGAAACGAGTCGACGCACGAGCAGTTGCTTCACCCGTACCCAGTTGCGTGGCAGCGCGCCCCTGTCGGGCATCTGTTGCGGAGGTGCGAACGTGGGCCGCTGCTTTGCCGCATGCACCATGCAACGCGGAGCAGCGAGCCTTCTGCGAGCTGGTCGCGGCACGCGTGGAAACAGAACTGGCGGCCAGCACCTCCACCGCAGGGTGTGGCCATGTGGCGTCAGAACCGCTTCGCTGGGTCTTACATGGTGGTCCTGGAACAGGAAAATCTCACACATTAAAGTTTCTGCGGCAGGATTTATTCGAAGACGTGCTCGGCTGGCACCACGGCGTTGACTTCCAGATCGTCAGTTTTCAAGCTGTTATGGCTGAACTGCTGGAAGGCGACACAATACATCATGCGCTGGGATTGGACTGGTCAGGCGACAGAACTCAGAGTTTGGCACGCGCCATGGAATGTGCAGGTCGCAGCTTGCAATGGCGATGGTTGATTTTGGATGAGTTTAGCATGGTGAGCGCTGAGTTGCTAGCGCAGCTTGAACTTCGGTGCCGCGAGCTCATGCGGGACCTCAGCCTAGCTAAGTATGACGGCAACGGGAAAATCCGACCGTTCGGCGGGTTGAACGTGATTTTGGCCGGAGATGTCTACCAACTACCACCACCAAAAGGAACATTCCTAGGGGACATCCCATGGGATTTGCTTGCCGGACGCAAGAGCACGAGACAGGCCCCGGGACATCAAGGTCAAACGCTTCTCTGGGGCGAGGCCGCAGCAGGGATGCAAGGGATGACAGAACTGGTGCGCTGCGAGCGCACGCAAGACGCTTGGCTGGCTGAGCTCCAAGGAGAACTTCGTCATGGGCAGCTATCAGACGATAACCACAAGTTTCTTCATGGGAAACCAACTACGGTGCCAGGCAGCTGGATTGCTGGGCATGCAACGTGCGAACAACCAGGTTGCGCCGCATTGCCCACACTAGGTTTACGTCCAGAAGCCATACAAGAAGCCGAATGCAGCTACTGCGCCGCTGATCGGCGTTCTCGCATACTTGTGGCGCAAGGGGATGCGGACCCCCGGTTTCAGAACGAATTTGCTGATGCAGTTGCAATTTTCGGCACCAACGACATCAAATATCATGTCAACAAGCTTCGCGCCATACAGTGGGCAAATGCCAGACAAAAGCAAGCATACTTGTTTGTCGCGCAAGATGTTGCATCATCCGTGGTCGTGCAGGAGAAGCCGAATTTGACAGCGGAGAAATTGCAATGGCTGCAGCGACACGACAAAGAATGCGGTGGGCTATACGGCGTGTTGCCGTTGTGCGTCGGCATGCCTGTCCGTGCAACAGACCACTTGGACCGGAAGCGCGGCATTCTCAAGGGCACCAAAGGCCTCGTCGTGGGTTGGTCCGAGATTGCCAATGAGACGCCTGCACCTGAAGGAGTTGTGTGCAACGCATTGCCAGCGGTGGTGTATGTGAAGTTTGACACCGCGACATCGTGGCAGATACCAGGTATGCCAGATAGCAACGTGTACCCTGTCGGACCCTGCAGACGCGTGTGGTACTTGGACCGGCAACGCAAGAGCCCCAAGCTACGTGTGTCGCGCACGCAATTTCCACTTGCGCCCCAATTTGCCATCACAGCGCATGTAGCGCAAGGGCAAACCATCAAAGAAGGCGTGATGACCGATCTTTGTATCGGCCCAATGGGCAACCCATTCACGGTTTACGTTGCAATCACCCGCGTCCAAGGCCGTGGGAAGCTGCTGATCTTCCGCCCTTTCGACGCCGCGCCATTCCAAAAGGGAATCGGTTTGGGCCGGGACCTTCTTCTGCGACACCTCCGCGGCGACGCCATCAACTGGCAGGCGTTGCTCGCAAAATATTGCGAAGAACGCGTGTGTTCAACTTGCGCAGAACGAAAACAAAGCACAGCGTTCACATCTGGCCAATGGAAGCGCAGCGACACGGACCGGGTGTGTCGCGAATGCACAAAACATTATGCAGATGCTGGAACCCCGTGGCAATGCAACGTGTGCAAGCTGTGGCATGTCGAGACCAATTTCCCAGAAAAGCATCGCCAACGGCAATGTAGTTTTTTCCGTGTTTGTTTGACATGCGAAGTCAAGAAGCCATGTTTCAAATGCGGGGTTCCCAAGGCAGAGAAAGACTATGGCCCTGCTGCCTGGAAAGCTCGCCATGCTGACCGACGCTGTTGCCGTGAGTGCGTCCAGAAGCTGCGGGGGTATTGGTCTTGCGCCGAATGTTCAGAGCGAAAACCACACGCAGAGTTTACGGCTTGGCGCGAAAGCCACGATTACAGTCAAGATGGCACGCAGTGTTGCAACACGTGCATCAGTTTAGCCTTGGTGTGTCAAATTGCCCGTCGCGCGAACGAACGGTTGACACCGCTGCGGCGGCGCGAGAAAAGTCGACGGCATCAGGCCATCATAGACGAAGTGCGCCAAGAAATTCTGGAAAGGACCAGGCAGAAAACCACGATTGCGTTCACCCAAGACATGCAAAGCTGCAAAGACCGATTGCCAGATTGCGCCACAGGTTCCGTGCGCCCTGAGGCTGCCACCGCAAGCGCAGCCAGCCACGAGGAACCACGCCCACCAGAGACGGATGTGACAGCAAAGAACGGCAAACAGATCCGCCGGTACCAATGTCCATTCTGCCAGCAACAAGTGAAAAGCACTGTGGAGACTGGGCAAATTAATCACTCGTTTGCGTGCGGAAAATTTTTCCGTGTCGTTGGCGGCTTTGTCACCGGTCGCATTCACAAACACGCATGCCCAACGTGCGCAACAATCGTTTACTCAGAAAAGGCCGCTGGCCAAATCAAAGCCAGGCACAGAAACTCTGCCGGACGCACATGCCGCCGGGAAAGCTGGAACGTGACGGCAACGCTGGACTAATAACACTGCTAGTTTCCAACTTGCTTGCGTCCTTGTGCCGCTCGCTTTCGTCTTGTCCAGCCAGCCGTCCAGACAGTGCCAAGCGTCACTAGTCTGAACCCGCAAGCTTGACCTGCCTTTCTGCACTGCATGCCAACTGCCAACTTGCTCATGGTTTCCTGGAGCTGGCTATCGTTCTGCCCAGCTTCCAAGACGTCAATTTCTGAACCAGCTAGAAACTATAGCTCCAAACCTTGACTGTATATACCTGCGTTTCTGCACTGCCAACTGCCACCCTGCTCGTGTCCTCCTGGAGCCGGCTTTCGTTCTGCACAGCTTCGGTCCAAGCTGGAGTCCAAGGACCGTGTCGCAGGGCTAAAACACCATGGCAGTGAAGGACGGATTGGGCCCGCGGCCCGTATCCCAGACTGCCAAACGTCACTTTCTGAACCGACTAGAAACTAGCTCCAAACCTTGACTTTTCCTGCGTTTCTGCACTGCCAACTGCCACCCTGCTCGTGTCCTCCTGGAGCCGGCCTTCGTTCTGCACCGCTTCGGTCCAAGCTGGAGTCCAAGGACCGTGTCGCAGGGCTAAAACACCATGGCAGTGAAGGACGGATTGGGCCCGCGGCCCGTATCCCAGACTGCCAAACGTCACTTTCTGAACCGACTAGAAACTAGCTCCAAACCTTGACTTTTCCTGCGTTTCTGCATTGCCAACTGCCACCCTGCTCGTGTCCTCCTGGAGCCGGCTTTCGTTCTGCACCGCTTCGGTCCAAGCTGGAGTCCAAGGACCGTGTCGCAGGGCTAAAAACACCATGGCAGTGA
>CAMXCT020002806.1:0-60000 GCA_947184155.2 Cladocopium goreaui
AAAAAAGGAATTCTTGGATATTTGGTCTTGCAAATTTCTTCCCGCCGTCAGCTACTTCCAGGGGATCAATTCCATCGTCGGTTCTTCTCATAGTTCCCCCAGTGTGCTTCACCCTTCACCTGCACATAGCTGAGCACGAGGCAAAATAAGCTACATGGCAGCCGCCGCACGCAACACTGCAAACCACCCGCAACACCCACGCTACACTACACGCAACACTACACGCTACACTACACGCAACACTGCCGAAATGCTGCCAGGGGCAGCATTTCGGGTCAGGACAAAAAACGTCCGGTATTTTCATTTCATTCCTTAAAAGCATCAAAGCTCCAAAATGCTGCCCCTGCCAGCAGTTCGATAGTGTTGCGTGTAGTGTAGCGTGTAGTGTAGCGTGTAGTGTTGCGTGGGGCTGCCACGCAACACTGGTCACTTTCATATACTTTCATGAGCTTCTTTGAAAAGGATTCTGCTTCCTCCCTCCTCCTGGTCTGGCAACCAGTTTCTGGCATGCCAGCGCTGCTTTGCCCAGCTTGTGCTGCAATATAGTCAAATTTAAATGCAGCAGGCTCCATGACTTTTAATTCAAACATTACTGATCTGACCGGCTACTGCATAATGGCCAAAACATCCTTCAGCTTCTGCCCACTGCTTCTTTGCAGTTCTTCACCCAGGGACATAAAATTTCAGTACTGTTGATGGAAGAAATCCTGCACCACTTTTCAAGGCCCTAAGGGCCTTTTTGAAAGTGGTTCAGGAATTTTCCTTCCATCACAGTAACTGAAATTTTTATATCCCTGGGTGAAGAACTGCAAACGAAGCAATGGGCAGAAGCTGAAAGGAATGTTTTTGGCCATTTGCTACGCCGTTCCAAGATCCGTAATGTTGAATTCAAAGTCATCAAGCCTGGTGCATTTAGATTTGACTATATTGCAACACAAGCTGGGCAGAGCAGCGCTGGCATGCCGGAAAATGGTTGACGGACCAGGAGGAGGGAGGAAGCAGAATCCTTTTCAAAGAAGCCGGTGAAAGTGACCAGTGTTGCGTGGCAGCCCCACGCAACACTACACGCTACACTACACGCAACACTACACGCTACACTGCACGCAACACTACCGAACTGCTGGCAGGGGCGGCATTTTGGAGCTTTGAGGCTTTTAAGGAATGAAATGAAAATACAAGTCAGCTTTTTCTGTCCTGACCTGAAATGCTGCCCCTGACAGCATTTTGGTAGTGTTGCGTGTAGTGTAGCGTGTAGTGTTGCGTGTAGTGTTGCGTGTAGTGTAGCGTGAGTGTTGCGTGCAGTTTGCAGTGTAGCGTGCGGCGGCTGCCATGTAGCTCATTTTGTCTCGTGCTCAGCTGTGTGCAGGTGAAGAGTGAAGCACACTGGGGGAACTATAAGAAGAACGGACGATGGATTTGATCCCCTGGAAGTAGCTGGTGACGGGAAGAAATTTGCAAGACCAAAAATACAAGAATTTTCCCTTTTTTTTCTTCGTACTGAAATTTTTATCCCTGGGTGAAGCAACTTGCAATGAAGCGGGGGGGGGATGGGTGGTGGAGTGGAAGGTTGCGGATGGAAAAAAGGGAGGGAAAAAGCAGTGGCCCCCAGAAAGCCCCTGAAGGATGTTTTTGGCCATTATGCAGTAAGCCGTTCAGTCAAAAGTAATGCGTGAATTAAAAAGTCATGGAGCCTGCTGCATTTAAATTTGACTATATTGCAACACGAGCTGGGCAAAGCAGCGCTGGCATGCCAGAAAATGGTTGCCGGACCAGGAGGAGGGAGGAAGCAGAATCCTTTTCAAAGAAGCTCATGAAAGTGACCAGTGTTGCGTGGCAGCCCCACGCAACACTACACGCTACACTACACGCAACACTACACGCTACACTACACGCTACACTACACGCAACACTACCGAACTGCTGGCAGGGGCCGCATTTTGGAGCTTTGATGCTTTTAAGGAATGAAATGAAAATACAAGACGATTTTTCTGTCCTGACCCGAAATGCTGCCCCTGGCAGCATTTCGGCAGTGTTGCGTGTAGTGTTGCGTGTAGTGTTGCGTGTAGTGTAGCGTGTAGTGTTGCGTGTAGTGTAGCGTGGGTGTTGCGGGTGGTTTGCAGTGTTGCGTGCGGCGGCTGCCATGTAGCTTATTTTGCCTCGTGCTCAGCTATGTGCAGGTGAAGGGTGAAGCACACTGGGGGAACTATGAGAAGAACCGACGATGGAATTGATCCCCTGGAAGTAGCTGACGGCGGGAAGAAATTTGCAAGACCAAATATCCAAGAATTCCTTTTTTTTCTTCGGTGGGGGGAAGAAATCCTGCACCACCTCTATAAGCTTACATTTGCTAATGCATAACTTGTACCCCCACACCCCCAAGCTCAATGTGAATGACCATGTTGACAGGTGTGCAGGATTTCCGTCATCGGACAAATCCATGTTGATCACTGCGTCTTCAACAATATTAACTTAGGAGCGCGAGGCTTAAGTGTAGGCCATTTTGAAAGTGGTGGCAGGCTTTCTCCATCAACAGTACTAAATTCTAATTTGCCTGGTGAAGAGACTGGCAACGAATCGCGGCAGAAGCTGAAGGATGTTTTGGCCATATGCATTTTTTCTTGTCAGATTTCAACCTTTGAATTAAAGGTCATCAAGCAAGGTGCATGTAGATATGACTATATTGCAACACAAGCTGGGCAGAGCAGCGCTGGCATGCCGGAAAACGGTTGCCGCACCCGGAGACAGGAGGAAGCAGAATCCTTTTCAAAGAAGCATGTGAAAGTGACCAGTGTTGCGTGGCAGCCCCACGCAACACTACACGCTACACTACACGCAACACTACACGCTACACTGCACGCAACACTACCGAACTGCTGGCAGGGGCAGCATTTTGGAGCTTTCATGCTTTGAAGGAATGAAATGAAAATACAAGTCAGTTTTTCTGTCCTGACCTGAAATGCTGCCCCTGGCAGCATTTCGGTAGTGTTGCGTGTAGTGTAGCGTGTAGTGTTGCGTGTAGTGTAGCGTGAGTGTTGCGTGTAGTTTGCAGTGTAGCGCACGTTGGCTGCCATGTAGCTCATTTTGCCTCGTGCTCAGCTGTGTGCAGGTGAAGAATGAAGCACACTGGGGGAACTATGCGAAGGACCGACGATGGATTTGATCCCCTGGAAGTAGCTGGCGACGGGCAGAAATGTGAAGGACCAAAAATACAAGAAATCCTTTTCTTTCTTCGGTGGGTGGAAGAAATCCTGCACCACCTCTATAACCTTAGATTTGCTAAAGCATAACTTGTACCCCCGTACCCCCAAGCTCAATGTTGAATGACATGTTGACAGGTGGTGCAGGATTTCCGTCAATCGGACAAATCCATTTTGATCACTGCGTCTTCAAACAATATTAAATTAGGAGCGCGAGGCTTTAAGTGTAGGCATTTGAAAGTGGTGCAGGATTTCTTCCATCAACAGTACTGAAATTCTATGTGCCTGGGTGAAGAACTGCAAAGAATCAGCGGGCAGAAGCTGAAGGATGTTTTGGCCATATGCATTTTTTCTTGTCAGATTTCAACCTTTGAATTAAAGGTCATCAAGCAAGGTGCATGTAGATATGACTATATTGCAACACAAGCTGGGCAGAGCAGCGCTGGCATGCCGGAAAACGGTTGCCGCACCCGGAGACAGGAGGAAGCAGAATCCTTTTCAAAGAAGCATGTGAAAGTGACCAGTGTTGCGTGGCAGCCCCACGCAACACTACACGCTACACTACACGCAACACTACACGCTACACTGCACGCAGCACTACCGAACTGCTGGCAGGGGCAGCATTTTGGAGCTTTGAGGCTTTTAAGGAACGAAACGAAAATACAAGTCAGCTTTTTCTGTCCTGACCTGAAATGCTGCCCCTGGCAGCATTTTGGTAGTGTTGCGTGTAGTGTAGCTTGTCGTGTTGCGTGTAGTGTAGCGTGAGTGTTGCGTGTGGTTTGCAGTGTAGCGTTTGGCGGCTTCCATGTAGCTCATTTTGCCTCGTGCTCAGCTGTGTGCAGGTGAAGAGTGAAGCACACTGGGGGAACTATAAGAAGAACCGACGATGGATTTGATCCCCTGGAAGTAGCTGGTGACGGGCAGAAATTTGCAAGACAATAATACAAGGAATCCTTTTCTTTCTTCGTACTGAAATTTTATGTGCCTGGTTGAAGAACTGCAAAGAATCAGCGGGCAGAAGCTGAAGGATGTTTTGGCCATATGCATTCGTTATCTTGTCGGCAGATCAACCTTTGAATTAAAGGTCATCAAGCCTGGTGCATTTAGATTTGACTATATTGCAACACAAGCTGGGCAGAGCAGCGCTGGCATGCCGGAAAATGGTTGCCTGACCAGAAGGAGGGAGGAAGCAAAATCTTTTCAAAAGAAGCACGCGAAAGTGACCAGTGTTGCGTGGCAGCCCCACGCAACACTACACGCAACACTACACGCAACACTACCTCTACCTGCAACGCAACCTACCGACTGCTGGCAGGGGAGCATTTTGGGAGCTTCACATGCTTTTTGAAGGAATGAAATTAAAATACAAGTCAGTTTTTCTGTCCCTGAACCTGAAATGCTGCCCCTGGCAGCAATTTCGGTAGTGTTGCGTGTAGTGTAGCTGTAGTGTTGCTGTGTAGTGAGCTGATTGTTGCGTGAGTTTTGCCAGTGTAGCGCAACGTTGGCTGCCATGTATCGTCCTTTTTGCCTCGTGCTCAGCTGTGTGCAGGTGAAGAATGAAGCACACTGGGGGAACTATGCGAAGGACCGACGATGGATTTGATCCCCTGGAAGTAGCTGGTGACGGGCAGAAATGTGAAGGACCAAAAATACAAGAAATCCTTTTCTTTCTTCGGTACTGAAATTCTATGTGCCTGGGTGAAGAACTGCAAAGAATCAGCGGGCAGAAGCTGAAGGATGTTTTGGCCATATGCATTTTTTCTTGTCAGATTTCAACCTTTGAACTAAAGGTCATCAAGCAAGGTGCATGTAGATATGACTATATTGCAACACAAGCTGGGCAGAGCAGCGCTGGCATGCCGGAAAACGGTTGCCGCACCCGGAGACAGGAGGAAGCAGAATCCTTTTCAAAGAAGCATGTTAAAGTGACCAGTGTTGCGTGGCAGCCCCACGCAACACTACACGCTACACTACACGCAACACTACACGCTACACTGCACGCAACACTACCGAACTGCTGGCAGGGGCAGCATTTTGGAGCTTTGAGGCTTTTAAGGAACGAAACAAAAATACAAGTCAGCTTTTTCTGTCCTGACCTGAAATGCTGCCCCTGGCAGCATTTTGGTAGTGTTGCCTGTAGTGTAGCTTGTAGTGCTGCGTGTAGTGTTGCGTGAGTGTTGCGTGTGGTTTGCAGTGTAGCGTGTGGCGGCTGCTATGTAGCTCATTTTGCCTCGTGCTCAGCTGCGTGCAGGTGAAGAGTGAAGCACACTGGGGGAACTATAAGAAGAACCGACGATGGATTTGATCCCCTGGAAGTAGCTGGTGACGGGCAGAAATTTGCAAGACCAAAAATACAAGGAATCCTTTTCTTTCTTCGGTGGGTGGAAGAAATCCTGCACCACCTCTTATATCCTCTTATAACCTTAGATTTGCTAATGCATAACTTGTGCCCCCGTACCCCCAAGCTCAATGTTGAATGACATGTTGACAGTTGGTGCAGGATTTCCGTCACTCGCGCAAATCCATTTTGATCACTGTGTCTTCAAACAATATTAAATTAGGAGCGCGAGGTTTCAAGTGTAGGCCTTTGAAAGTGGTGCAGGATTTCTTCCATCAACAGTACTGAAATTTTATGTGCCTGGTTGAAGAACTGCAAAGAATCAGCGGGCAGAAGCTGAAGGATGTTTTGGCCATATGCATTCATTAGCTTGTCAGATCATCAACCTTTGAATTCAAGGTCATCAAGCCTGGTGCATTTAGATTTGACTATATTGCAACACAAGCTGGGCAGAGCAGCGCTGGCATGCCGGAAAATGGTTGCCTGACCAGAAGGAGGGAGGAAGCAGAATCTTTTCAAAAGAAGCACGTGAAAGTGACCAGTGTTGCGTGGCAGCCCCACGCAACACTACACGCTACACTACACGCAACACTACACGCTACACTGCACGCAGCACTACCGAACTGCTGGCAGGGGCAGCATTTTGGAGCTTTGAGGCTTTTAAGGAACGAAACGAAAATACAAGTCAGCTTTTTCTGTCCTGACCTGAAATGCTGCCCCTGGCAGCATTTTGGTAGTGTTGCGTGTAGTGTAGCGTGAGTGTTGCGTGTGGTTTGCAGTGTAGCGTGTGGTGGCTGCCATGTAGCTCGTTTTGCCTCGTTCTCAGCTGTGTGCAGGTGAAGAGTGAAGCACACTGCAGCAACAATAAGAAGAACCGACGATGGATTTGATCCCCTGGAAGTAGCTGGTTACGGGCAGAAATTTGCAAACCAAAAATACAAGGAATCCTTTTCTTTCTTGTGCTGAAATTTTATGTGCCTGGTTGAAGAACTACAAAGAATCAGCGGGCAGAAGCTGAAGGATGTTTTGGCCATATGCATTCATTGGCTTGTCGGCAGATCAACCTTTGAATTAAAGGTCATCAAGCCTGGTGCATTTAGATTTGACTATATTGCAACACAAGCTGGGCAGAGCAGCGCTGGCATGCCGGAAAATGGTTGCCGGACCAGGAGGAGGGATGAAGCAGAATCCTTTTCAAAGAAGCACGTGAAAGTGACCAGTGTTGCGTGGCAGCCCCACGCAACACTACACGCTACACTACACGCAACACTACACGCTACACTGCACGCAACACTACCGAACTGCTGGCAGGGGCGGCATTTTGGAGCTTTGAGGCTTTTAAGGAATGAAATGAAAATACAAGTCAGCTTTTTCTGTCCTGACCTGAAATGCTGCCCCTGACAGCATTTTGGTAGTGTTGCGTGTAGTGTAGCATGTAGTGTTGCGTGTAGTGTAGCGTGAGTGTTGCGTGTAGTTTGCAGTGTAGCGTGTGGCGGCTGCCATGTAGCTCATTTTGCCTCGTGCTCAGCTGTGTGCAGGTGAAGAGTGAAGCACACTGGGGGAACTATAAGAAGAACCGACGATGGATTTGATCCCCTGGAAGTAGCTGGTGACGGGCAGAAATTTGCAAGACCAAAAATACAAGGAATCCTTTTCTTTCTTCGTACTGAAATTTTATGTGCCTGGTTGAAGAACTGCAAAGAATCAGCGGGCAGAAGCTGAAGGATGTTTTGGCCATATGCATTCGTTATCTTGTCGGCAGATCAACCTTTGAATTAAAGGTCATCAAGCCTGGTGCATGTAGATTTGACTATATTGCAACACAAGCTGGGGCAGAGCAGCGCTGGCATGCCGGAAAATGGTTGCCTGACCAGAAGGAGGGAGGAAGCAGAATCTTTTCAAAAGAAGCACGTGAAAGTGACCAGTGTTGCGTGGCAGCCCCACGCAACACTACACGCTACACTACACGCAACACTACACGCTACACTGCACGCAGCACTACCGAACTGCTGGCAGGGGCAGCATTTTGGCTTTTAAGGAACGAAACGAAAATACAAGTCAGCTTTTTCTGTCCTGACCTGAAATGCTGCCCCTGGCAGCAATTTGGTAGTGTAGCGTGTAGTGTTGTTGCGTGTAGTGTAGCGTGAGTGTTGCGTGTGGTTTGCAGTGTAGCGTGTGGCGGCTGCCATGTAGCTCATTTTGCCTCGTGCTCAGCTGTGTGCAGGTGAAGAGTGAAGCACACTGGGGGAACTATAAGAAGAACCGACGATGGATTTGATAACTGGAAGTAGCTGGTGACAAGCAGAAATTTGCAAGACCAAAAATACAAGGAATCCTTTTCTTTCTTCGTACTGAAATTTTATGTGCCTGGTTGAAGAACTGCAAAGAATCAGCGGGCAGAAGCTGAAGGATGTTTTGGCCATATGCATTCGTTATCTTGTCGGCGGATCAACCTTTGAATTAAAGGTCATCAAGCCTGGTGCATTTAGATTTGACTCTATTGCAACACAAGCTGGGCAGAGCAGCGCTGGCATGCCGGAAAATGGTTGCCTGAACAGAAGGAGGGAGGAAGCAGAATCTTTTCAAAAGAAGCACATGAAAGTGACCAGTGTTGCGTGGCAGCCCCACGCAACACTACACGCTACACTACACGCAACACTACACGCTACACTGCACGCAGCACTACCGAACTGCTGGCAGGGGCAGCATTTTGGCTTTTAAGGAACGAAACGAAAATACAAGTCAGCTTTTTCTGTCCTGACCTGAAATGCTGCCCCTGGCAGCAATTTGGTAGTGTAGCGTGTAGTGTTGTTGCGTGTAGTGTAGCGTGAGTGTTGCGTGTGGTTTGCAGTGTAGCGTGTGGCGGCTGCCATGTAGCTCATTTTGCCTCGTGCTCAGCTGTGTGCAGGTGAAGAGTGAAGCACACTGGGGGAACTATAAGAAGAACCGACGATGGATTTGATAACTGGAAGTAGCTGGTGACAAGCAGAAATTTGCAAGACCAAAAATACAAGGAATCCTTTTCTTTCTTCGTACTGAAATTTTATGTGCCTGGTTGAAGAACTGCAAAGAATCAGCGGGCAGAAGCTGAAGGATGTTTTGGCCATATGCATTCATTAGCTTGTCGGCGGATCAACCTTTGAATTAAAGGTCATCAAGCCTGGTGCATTTAGATTTGACTATATTGCAACACAAGCTGGGCAGAGCAGCGCTGGCATGCCGGAAAATGGTTGCCTGACCAGAAGGAGGGAGGAAGCAGAATCTTGTCAAAAGAAGCACGTGAAAGTGACCAGTGTTGCGTGGCAGCCCCACGCAACACTACACGCTACACTACACGCAACACTACACGCTACACTGCACGCAACACTATCGAACTGCTGGCAGGGGCAGCATTTTGGAGCTTTGAGGCTTTTAAGGAACGAAACGAAAATACAAGTCAGCTTTTTCTGTCCTGACCTGAAATGCTGCCCCTGGCAGCATTTTGGTAGTGTTGCGTGTAGTGTAGCTTGTCGTGTTGCGTGTAGTGTAGCGTGAGTGTTGCGTGTGGTTTGCAGTGTAGCGTTTGGCGGCTTCCATGTAGCTCATTTTGCCTCGTGCTCAGCTGTGTGCAGGTGAAGAGTGAAGCACACTGGGGGAACTATAAGAAGAACCGACGATGGATTTGATCCCCTGGAAGTAGCTGGTGACGGGCAGAAATTTGCAAACCAATAATACAAGGAATCCTTTTCTTTCTTCGTACTGAAATTTTATGTGCCTGGTTGAAGAACTGCAAAGAATCAGCGGGCAGAAGCTGAAGGATGTTTTGGCCATATGCATTCGTTATCTTGTCGGCAGATCAACCTTTGAATTAAAGGTCATCAAGCCTGGTGCATTTAGATTTGACTATATTGCAACACAAGCTGGGCAGAGCAGCGCTGGCATGCCGGAAAATGGTTGCCTGACCAGAAGGAGGGAGGAAGCAAAATCTTTTCAAAAGAAGCACGCGAAAGTGACCAGTGTTGCGTGGCAGCCCCACGCAACACTACACGCAACACTACACGCAACACTACACGCTACACTGCACGCAACACTACCGAACTGCTGGCAGGGGCAGCATTTTGGAGCTTTGAGGCTTTTAAGGAACGAAACGAAAATACAAGTCAGCTTTTTCTGTCCTGACCTGAAATGCTGCCCCTGGCAGCATTTTGGTAGTGTTGCGTGTAGTGTAGCGTGTAGTGTTGCGTGTAGTGTAGCGTGAGTGTTGCGTGTGGTTTGCAGTGTAGCGTGTGGCGGCTGCCATGTAGCTCATTTTGCCTCGTGCTCAGCTGTGTGCAGGTGAAGAGTGAAGCACACTGGGGGAACTATAAGAAGAACCGACGATGGATTTGATCCCCTGGAAGTAGCTGGTGACGGGCAGAAATTTGCAAGACCAAAAATACAAGGAATCCTTTTCGTTCTTCGGTGGGTGGAAGAAATCCTGCACCACGTCTTATAACCTTAGACTTGCTAATGCATAACTTGTGCCCCCGTACCCCCAAGCTCAATGTTGAATGACATGTTGACAGGTGGTGCAGGATTTCCGTCACTCGCGCAAATCCATTTTGATCACTGTGTCTTCAAACAATATTAAATTAGGAGCGCGAGGTTTCAAGTGTAGGCTTTGAAAGTGGTGCAGGATTTCTTCCATCAACAGTACTGAAATTTTATGTGCCTGGTTGAAGAACTGCAAAGAATCAGCGGGCAGAAGCTGAAGGATGTTTTGGCCATATGCATTCATTAGCTTGTCAGATCATCAACCTTTGAATTCAAAGGTCATCAAGCCTGGTGCATTTAGATTTGACTATATTGCAACACAAGCTGGGCAGAGCAGCGCTGGCATGCCGGAAAATGGTTGCCGGACCAGGAGGAGGGAGGAAGCAGAATCCTTTTCAAAGAAGCACGTGAAAGTGACCAGTGTTGCGTGGCAGCCCCACGCAACACTACACGCTACACTACACGCAACACTACACGCTACACTGCACGCAACACTACCGAACTGCTGGCAGGGGCAGCATTTTGGAGCTTTGAGGCTTTTAAGGAACGAAACAAAATACAAGTCAGCTTTTTCTGTCCTGACCTGAAATGCTGCCCCTGGCAGCATTTTGGTAGTGTTGCGTGTAGTGTAGCTTGTAGTGTTGCGTGTAGTGTAGCGTGAGTGTTGCGTGTGGTTTGCAGTGTAGCGTGTGGCGGCTGCCATGTAGCTCATTTTGCCTCGTGCTCAGCTGTGTGCAGGTGAAGAGTGAAGCACACTGGGGGAACTATAAGAAGAACCGACGATGGATTTGATCCCCTGGAAGTAGCTGGTGACGGGCAGAAATTTGCAAGACCAAAAATACAAGGAATCCTTTTCTTTCTTCGTACTGAAATTTTATGTGCCTGGTTGAAGAACTGCAAAGAATCAGCGGGCAGAAGCTGAAGGATGTTTTGGCCATATGCATTCGTTATCTTGTCAGATCAGCCTTTGAATTAAAGGTCATCAAGCCTGGTGCATTTAGATTTGACTATATTGCAACACAAGCTGGGCAGAGCAGCGCTGGCATGCCGGAAAATGGTTGCCTGACCAGAAGGAGGAAAGCAGAATCAACTTTTCAAAGAGAATGTTAAAGTGAACAGTGGTTGCGTGGCAGCCCAAGCAACACTAACACGCTTTACACTACACGCAAACACTACACGCTTACATGCACGCAACCACTACCGAAAACGGCGCAGGGGCAGCATTTTGGAGCTTTCATGCTTTGAAGGAATGAAATGAAAATACAAGTCAGTTTTTCTGTCCTGACCTGAAATGCTGCCCCTGGCAGCATTTCGGTAGTGTTGCGTGTAGTGTAGCGTGTAGTGTTGCGTGTAGTGTAGCGTGAGTGTTGCGTGTAGTTTGCAGTGTAGCGCACGTTGGCTGCCATGTAGCTCATTTTGCCTCGTGCTCAGCTGTGTGCAGGTGAAGAATGAAGCACACTGGGGGAACTATGCGAAGGACCGACGATGGATTTGATCCCCTGGAAGTAGCTGGTGACGGGCAGAAATGTGAAGGACCAAAAATACAAGAAATCCTTTTCTTTCTTCGGTACTGAAATTCTATGTGCCTGGGTGAAGAACTGCAAAGAATCAGCGGGCAGAAGCTGAAGGATGTTTTGGCCATATGCATTTTTTCTTGTCAGATTTCAACCTTTGAATTAAAGGTCATCAAGCAAGGTGCATGTAGATATGACTATATTGCAACACAAGCTGGGCAGAGCAGCGCTGGCATGCCGGAAAACGGTTGCCGCACCCGGAGACAGGAGGAAGCAGAATCCTTTTCAAAGAAGCATGTGAAAGTGACCAGTGTTGCGTGGCAGCCCCACGCAACACTACACGCTACACTACACGCAACACTACACGCTACACTGCACGCAACACTACCGAACTGCTGGCAGGGGCAGCATTTTGGAGCTTTCATGCTTTGAAGGAATGACATGAAAATACAAGTCAGTTTTTCTGTCCTGACCTGAAATGCTGCGTGTAGTGTAGCGTGTAGTGTTGCGTGTAGTGTAGCGTGAGTGTTGCGTGTAGTTTGCAGTGTAGCGCACGTTGGCTGCCATGTAGCTCATTTTGCCTCGTGCTCAGCTGTGTGCAGGTGAAGAATGAAGCACACTGGGGGAACTATGCGAAGGACCGACGATGGATTTGATCCCCTGGAAGTAGCTGGTGACGGGCAGAAATGTGAAGGACCAAAAATACAAGAAATCCTTTTCTTTCTTCGGTGGGTGGAAGAAATCCTGCACCACCTCTATAACCTTAGATTTGCTAATGCATAACTTGTACCCCCGTACCCCCAAGCTCAATGTTGAATGACATGTCGACAGGTGGTGCAGGATTTCCGTCAATCGGACAAATCCATTTTGATCACTGCGTCTTCAAACAATATTAAATTAGGAGCGCGAGGCTTTAAGTGTAGGCCTTTGAAAGTGGTGCAGGATTTCTTCCATCAACAGTAGGTCAAATTTCTGTAGAAAATTTGGAGCTCCACAAGCTCACCAACGCAGAAAGTCGGAGGCCCCTGCCTTTTCCAAGGGGGGCCTTTCCAGCGCCTTTCCCAGCCATTGGAACTGACTGAAACCTGGGATCTGGGGAAGGTGACTGAAACATATAGAACCTCCATGAACCTCCATCCGTATCATCCATATCCATCCCCCCATGGCTCCAAACGCTCCCGGCATCCGAGTTTGCACTTGCGGCGCTTGCATCACAGCCTGCGGATTGCTTTGCAATGCGACTCACTGAAAGCAACTCCCAGCGCGGCACCTGGAAGTTGCTGGTAGGAGCAATTTGTTGCCAACCTGCAGCCGCTACACTCCACTGGGATTGGAAATGGATTTGGATTGGAATCTTGGAACTTGGAGGATTTGCGAAAACCACAGCTGACAGCTGCCAACTTGAATAGGGCCGTGGCAAGGGGCAGAGGCCTGCAATGCTGAGCATCTCAACGGTGGCTTTGAACAAGCAATGTTAAACCATGTTAAACCCATGTTTTATCATGTTTTAATCAGCTACATGGATCCATGAAATATCGATGTTTCATGACTTTCGGCCAATCCATGCAGATTCAATCCATGCGGATTGTGTTTCTGGCGGTTGTAAATCTTGACATGTGCCAGGTTCGTCAGCATTTGTTTGCAGCCCTGCCTGAGGGTTGCCCTCTTTGCTGATGTGCACATCGAAAGCGATTATGTCCTGATGCATTCATTCACGGCATCGTTTATGATCACCCCCTCGCTAGTAAATATATTAAACTGTATAAATATAAATCGGCATGCCATTTAACCGGGACCGCTTCGAATATCAGAGGTTCGCTGTGGGATACGCTGGACAAGTGTCAATGTGGGCTCATGTCCGCCCGAGGTTTCCAAGCATTTTCCAACTGACCTGATTGCGCAATTCAATGAAAACCTGGCAGCTGACAAAGCAAACGACGTGAAACATGTGAAGACTGTCCTGCTCATTCAGGCCACACTGCTGCACGACACTGGCATGGATGAATGCCTCAAAGTTGGGGGATGGGGAAATGATTGGTTCAAATTCTGGCAGGTTTCTGAGCTAACTCCACTGGGGACCAAACATCCTTGCCTCAGGTGGCAGTTTCCAGAGTTATGCAATCACCTGCAGTCACCTGCAATCATACTTTCTCCACCGTTCTCCAACAAGTGCGGGGCCGTATTCAGCCGTGATCGCATCGCCTCGGTTTCAACTTTTCTGCGCTTGACGTCATCTTTCCGCCACTGGGCTCTGATATGCTCTGATGCAGCTGGGTGACACTTGATGAAGCCGTTTCCATTCGGCAGAACTCTGTGGATGAGGCCTCAAATCGTCTCAAATCCAAAGCTATCCAAAGCCAGTGCCGTGTTTACCACCTGTGTCTCACCGAATTTGTGATGTCATCCGAGGTCATCTGGGTGCGCTGCCCTGATACGGGGGGAATTGGACCTCCCTTCCTGCTTGCAAAAATCCTCAGCAAAATGCTGGAGATCATTGGCAGCTGTGAACTACCAAGCCCAAGATGGGCAAATGCATTTAGATGTATTTAGGCCAAAGCCCACCAGCTTGAAAACAGCAGTTGCCTGGACATTGCGCGCACGGACCTTTTGGAATGGGATGGGGAGGCCATTGGAATGGAATGTCAGTGGTCAAAGGTGCGTCCGCGCCTGTGGGCCTTTTTCAGTCATATGATAGGCAAAAGCTACCATGTCACCAACTGCAAAGGCCTGGCAGGAAAGCCACATTCCAATCCGTTAATATTTTCCGGACATGTTTTGCCACAGACAGCAATCCATGCCTGAGAGGTTGCCACTGCTCCACGCACATACACATCTTGCGGAAGCCTTGAATGGGCCCTAATGCAGGGGGTCTTCCTCTATGCACCGCATGCCACAAACCATGTGAACACTCACACATTGCATAGAAGGAGCCCTGTCTCTGGACATGCGATCAAGCTGAAGTCCTTTGCCTCAAATCAGAACCAGCTTGATGCCAAATCCCAACACACTTGATTCGTAAATAGATCAAACATGATCAAACATTGCGAAATTTCCCGAGGCAAGGACTGGGCGGGAAGTGGGATCGAAATTGGTAATCTTTATGGTGCCGATCAGGAACTGGGCGGCATCGTCAACCGGGAAGCCTGCGCCGCATCTGCCATGGGCGAAGGACATGACAGTCCAATAAGGTCCAACACAGTTTGCCTTGATCTGGCTCCGCCATTTGCATAGCTTGGACGGCGGCATTTCCTCAATGAACATCAATGACACCACAAAGAAGCGCACAACACTGAGAAGAAGACTCAACATGCGTACACAATGCACATGTGCTTACAATATCTTACATTCTCTTGCAATATCTGGCAATGAAAAGACATGAAAAGACATGAAAAGACATTTTATGACTGTCTTGCATTGTCAAACTTTTCAGGTGTCAGGCCATTGCCCATGCCCTTGCCCTGGCCTGGGATCGAACATGAACACACTTTGAACATCTTTGAACATCTTTGAACACTTTAGCATCGCTGATCCGTGGCATATCGTGGCAAGCGGTCGCACCACATCACCTGGATTCACCTGGATTTACCTGGATTTACCTGGTGCTGAGCCATGCTGAGCCATGCTGAGCCATGCGCCTGAGGGATTCAGGCTCTCCACTAAACGCCGGGCCTGGAATGGTGCGGCGCCCATCCCAGAATCTACGTAGAATCGATGTTTGTTAAGTAAGAGAAGGGCCCTTCCGAAGGGCAAACACCACAAAAACACATGGAATCCTGTCGGCCAGCTGGTTTGCAAGCTCTTCTTTTGCTTCAACACGCCTAGCGGCCTAGCTGTCTCGAGCTGTCTCGCTTCGAGATCATCAGGAATCAGACTCAGAACCTCCTTGAAGCAGCTCTGCAACATCCGAATCATCACTTGATCACCACTCCTAGTCTTTCAAATTGGTCCGAAAGCGAAGCCATCGGTGAATCATGTGAATCTGAAAACAATGTTCCAACAGTGTCCAATCATTTGGAATGAATCAATTTAGGAAGACTCGGTATGGCCTTCAAAAATCCTGGAGCTCAGCTAAGTTGAACTTAAGTAGAAATTCCCCCACAAAGAGAAGGCAAAAGATGGCAAAAGTAACTCAAAAAGGTGACTCCCACAGTGTGGACCCCACCACCAAGGCTCACTCTGCATGTAATCCTTCAGGAACCAACCCCAAGGTGGACCCTCAGAGCCATCTGTCAACCCCCCCGCCATGGCTCCGCGCTTTTTGGGTCGACCCACCGTGGACCCCGTGGATCCCATTCCAACCAACACAGGATCCACAATGCGAGCAGCTGCATCGATTTCATCGATGGGTGTCTGGAAGTTGTGGCTCTCAGCAATTCGTTGGGCTGTGGGCAGCGGATTCTCATCGTTGATCCAGCCGGTGTCCACACTATTCATATAGACTCCGCTGTTCATTGCGAGATCCTCCGCGCATGTGCGCGTCATCATGCTGAGAGCGGCCTCAGGGAATTCTTGTTTGGTTGGAATGAAATACGTCTGGAAAACACCTGGGACAGCTAATAATTGGGGAAAGAAAATGGGTAGCTGCAAGAACACAAGATGTCCATTGTGACAGTTCTGCCAGGACAACACTCATGCGCTAATTGTCTGCCTGAAAATTTAAATGCCTGAAATGCATCAAAGAGCATGCGCTAATTAAAATAATATACATGTCGAGTCTATACGTAATTAATCGTAATTATATACATACTTATCCAATCTTACAGTGATATCCAAGCCCATGCAGCTGCCCAAACGCACAAACACATTCATGGGCCCGATCCTGAACCCCCCCAAAAATGAACGAAATAAACGAAGGGGCACCTTGGCCATGTTCGTATGTGGGTGGGTGGGCTGCTTGTATCGGTAGAACTTGCCCTCCATGGCAGAGACATTCACGATGTATCTATCTGGGTTGGGGGATCTTTCCAGCAAAGGTCTCAAGGTGCTGTTGATGATGAACGGAGCCAGGGTATTGATGCAGAAAACCTCTGCTGCCTCAGGGCTTTGAATTTCTCCCAACTTCAGCAACCAGCTGTTGCTGCTGCGAAGGTCCAGCTGCTGCCCATGCACATCACGCTGCCCCGAGGGCAGGGCCATGGCAACTTCTTCTGCTCTCATACGGTCCTCGCTCAACACGGCGAGCTGTGACAAAGCCGCGCTGCTTTGATCCACGGCATAGCCACCAGAATCACCAGAAAAATCTAGGGCTTGAGCTGCTCGAGCCGTTTGAGCTGTTGAGTCCGTCACTGCTTTGGTCGCTGCCCCTGCTTCACCCTCCAACAAATGCGCATAGTATGCAGCTGGCCGGCGAATGGTTTGGCACGCGTTGTTCACAATAACATCCAAATAGGGCTCTTTCTGACACAATTCGTGGCACATGGCTTCAACACCACCCAGGAAACGAAAATCTGCACCGATGATTCGAAGTCGATCCATCCACTCAGCGGCATCCGTCTCAGTCGCATAGCGACCAAGGGCATCGCGTGGAAAGCGACTCGTCACCAGAACTCGTGCACCCATACGCAGGAATTTCAATGCAACTTGGAACCCAATCTTTACCCGTGCTCCAGTCACCAAACAAACACGGCCTGTCATGTCTCTGGTTTGATTTCGCTTTTCAAAATTCAAGGCCGCGCAGGCTGGGCACAGATGGGAATAGAAGTGATGTCTTTCAGAGAAACGAACTTTACAAATGTAACACGCCTGCTGTCGCTGGTATTCCACAGATTCCTCGGCTTCTTTCAGTTCTGGCACCGTTGGATACTCTACATCTGCAGGTCCATCTGGGATCCGTTGAGACTGTTGAGACCCCTGCAGAGCCTGGCTGACTTCAGCTCCATCTGCCAGCATCGAATCAGCGGCTGAGCCTTCCAAGGCTTCAAGTTTTGCAAGTCGCGAAGCGCGAAGCTGCGCGTTCTCCTTCCACCGTTTGTCCGCTTCCAGTTGTCGTTGTCTTCGTTCCCTCTTTCGTTCCTTCTCCAACCTCTTCCGCTCTTTGTCATCAATGACATCTTTCTGTGGCAGGTGGCTGAAGTTCTGCCGCAGGTGGAGAGACAAAGCCTTCCGCAGCGGTCTCAAACAGGCTGCGTTGCGGTCCAACGTCCCCGTTTCTTCTGCCTCCTGCAGACGCGACAGCACGGAGATGCACAAAGCGAGCTCCTCAGGCGTGACACCTGCGGCTGCAAGGGCTCCGTCCACCGGAGATAACGGAGCCGAGGACTCATCCAGCTGTTCATCCAGCTGTTCATCCAGCTCATTGTCCATGTTGAGCACCAATAAGCATGTTGAGTCGTAACATGTCGTAACGCAATGCTGTGGATATGAAGGATGAGAGCAAAAAGGTAATGCGTGCTTGCAAGATTTGCTTCTGAATTCTCTGGCACAGCACTTCACCGAAATTCAAGCAAAACAAATCGAATTTCATGGATGTTCTTGTCAACATCAATCCAAAGCCGGCGAACTGGTGGTCCAATCTGGCTTAAGAAAGTATGTGACAGCTTGGAAAAGGTATTTGAATTCGTCTTTGCATATTATGTTGCTTGAAAAGCTAGCTGACAGAGGTGGAGCTTCGACATGCAGACAACATGCAAAATGAAATTGAGTTGTGGTCAATGTTGGTAAAGCAATTTATAGGATCCACACCAATTTGACCATAAAAATCATAAAATTTAAATGGTTGGTATAAACCATGAGCCCATATGAGTTCATCCACCGCCTTCACCACTTCACCACCTGGACGTTGCCAGGCACCTGGGTCGTTGCAAAATTCTGCAGTTTATCGGGGATATGATCTGCTGATAAAACGACAGGACTTTAGGGTTAAAACATGTTGAACATTGTTGAACCACGTTCAAGATATTCTTGAATAAATGGTCAATTATATGTATCCTCTGGTTAGTTAACATAGCCATGGAAAATGGCCCATAGAAATAGATGATTTATGATGATTTATGATGATTTACCTATTAAAGATGGTGATTTTCCATAGCTATGCTAAATAACCAGGTGGTATCATTGGATTTAATCCATCCCTTCGCCGGTGCTCTGGGCTTTCGACCGCTTTGTCCCTTCGCAACGCTTTTCCCGCCATTGGCGCCTTCAGATGGCAAAAATGGGGCGAAAACAGCAGCCCCATGCAGCCCTGATGCCTTGGATACCGCCAAATCCACCAGCCTGGCATGACTTCAACATGTCAAGGGCATGTCAAGGACTATCTGACTATCATGCTACAATCAAAGAATATATACATATAATTCATATATTAATATTAATAATTATATATATATGATATAACAAGATCAAAGATGTCACAGGTCATGACACATTGCCTGCCCTGTCAGAGGCCGCTTCAAGCCCTGTCTTCTCTTCCAGCCTAAGTCCCAGAGTTTTCATCAAAGAGGAGGATTGTGGTGAGGCCAACGTTGCCATCGTTGATCCATTGCTGTTTGGTCAGTGGATGGTCAGTGGTCAACCCTAAGAGACCGGCATGGGGCTGACACCTGCAGCGGACTTTTGTGGGCAACGGTCGCTCGGTTGACTCGGTTGCTGGAAAGGTTTGGGGGACAAGGAACCAATCCGGTGAATCTCTCGCGCCTGTGGTCTGCCAGCGCTGCTCACATGAACGTTGAAGCAAATCCTGACATGGGAAATGATTGGAAAGAGATGGGAAAGGCACAAGTATTTCAATGTGCTGAATGGTGTCCTTCATCCAGATTCACTGATCCTGTCATCAAATCATATCAAGATCGGGCCCGGACTCTTCCCCAGGTTGAAGGGAGCATTGCTGAACGACCTCAGAATGAACTGTCCGAAATTCTCACTAAAAAAAACTTGTTTTGCAGATGTCCGATGCTGGTGTAATTCGATGTAAGACAATGGCGCTGCTGTGAACGTAGGCATCCACGTCATAGAGGTCCTGGTCGTGCAAGACGAACGAAAACTGCTGGGGTCTCTGGTGCCATGGTGCCATAGGTGCCCAGCCTTCACCTCCTGGCACTTCACAAAACAACAGCCGCTGGGTAGAACCGCATCTACCTGCGAAAAGGGAACGATTTTTCGCAGGTTGCTATCCAAAGATCACAATCCTACCGCAATTGATTGACCTTTATTGCATTTTTTCGCATTTTATCATATTTCATCCAAAACAGAAACCAGATGAAACAAGTTTGCAGGTTGAAAAAACATCGTCTGGTGCCCACTGGTGCCTGTCCCACAAATTCTCCGAAGCCTGGGTCCTGACAGGCTCTCAATCCGAATGATCTGCCAGTTGTTTCTGCTTATTTCCTGCTTCACATCATCCATCATCCTCCACTTTCATTTTCTTGTTTCTACTTTCATTGGAAGTTTGGTCTCTCCTTGTTCTGGGGGCAAAAGCCCGCCATCTCCCAATTCTCATCCTGGCGATGCACGAAGCCCGCACGCACGACACAACTTGTACATCTCATGGCCTGACGCCCTGAGGCCCCTGCATCGTTCATGGCGGTACTATAAATCCATGCCTTCCCACTGTCCCACTGTTTGAGCTGAGCTGAGGCAAGGCCCAATCTCGAAAGGATCCAAATGGATCATAGATTCGAAGCAAGGGTTGACAACATGCTGATGTTATGTCCATAAAATGTCTTACAAAAAAACAATTTCCGTAAGTCCTGAGTAATTCCACACTAATCGTTAGATATGCGCTTGCTGTCTACTTCAATTAATTATGTCCTTTGGGGTGTATGATCAAGGTTTGCCGTGGTTTGCCATACCATACCATTTGCCACCATTTCCAGTGTGCATCTTCTCTCTGGCAGTGGCTTCATCTCTCAAGTTCGAAGATTGACTTCTACACTCCTTCAATAACAATCGTAACATCATTTTGTTCATGAACATGGTGATCATTTTGAAAATCTATAAATATCATTACATATCTACACATTTGTCACACGCATCATTGATGAGAACAGCATTTTGGACCTCGCACAACGTACTCCTGAAACCTCTTGATGTTGCATGAAGTGCACAATGTTCCACTTTGTGGAATGTGCAATAATTCTGCGCGACGGGCGCATTCGCGAGACCCTAGCCTAGGGAAAGGCAGCAACAAGAAGAACTGAAAAAATGTATAATGTATCGAGTCTTTGACCCTCATCGGCATCAGAAAAAAGAACACTACAGCGTTGCGGTCACAATTTTTCCGAGAACAGGGTCCTCCTTCCAGTCGTCCTCCTTAAGAGTGACTCCTTTGTCAATTTCTGCGATGTGTTTGTAGCCATCCCTATCCTCAATGGCTCTCACTTTCTCAGCCAGAGGTGTCAGGATGGCCTGAAGCCTCCCAGCTGCTTGATTGGCTCGAAGCAGCAAATCTTCATGGGTGGAGGAATAGTTCTGCGGCACAAAGACTACTGCAATCTCTTGGAAAAGAGCCTTGATGACCATACAGTAGCGCTGGAATTCTTGCTGATCAAGCAAAGAGGTTGGACGCAGCTCTTCGTACATGCTTGGTGATGGTACCAAGAAGTTGTCTTCAGCGATCACTGGAATCACTCCGCAGGAAGGGAGCTGGCTGGTCTGCAACAACCAGCGCTCCACTTGGGCTGACTTCCAGCAGTTGGAACTGCAAATCATCAACGCCACCTGGGCTCCGTCGCGCACGTCGTTGCTTTCCTCCAAGACGGAGGTAAGTGGCAAACGGGTGCCAATCAGTTTGGGGTTCAACATTGAAGACAGCACCATGGCCGTGGCCATTGCCTCTGTGTCTTCAGGGTTTGCTAACACTGGGCAATCTGTGGAATAAAAAGATGTCCTTCTGCGAGCTGACAATGACTGGCCACACAACATACTTACCAGAGGAAATGCCGAGCTCGGCGTGAATTTCTCTGGCAAATTGTGACTTGCGACCGTGTGCAGCCATCTGAAAGTTTTCGCCACATCTGACAGGCCAATGCCATGGTTGGCGAGCTCTCCATAATCTGGGACGAGGGTTGGGAAGTGCTCAATGAACTTCTCATCTGGTTTCAGGAATGCTGGCCAAGAAAGGAGCAGAGTCTTCACGTTGTTCCGATGTGCTGTCACCATCTCACCCACACACCATTTGCGCGTGAGAATTGCCGGACTGCCAATGATGAGGAAAGTTTCCGTGTCCTGGCACGTTGCAGGTTGGAGATAAACGATTTAAGCACTGCAACCGCTCGGAGACTGCACACGAAAACGTTTATACACACACATATTTACACAGAGAAACCTTTTACACACGAAAAAAATACACACAGAAACTTTCACACACTAGCAAAAACTTGACCACCAGTGTGCCCCTGCCAAACCCTATCTCTACACTACACCATCTACTGTATCTGAGCACTTTGAAACGTAGGAATTCTTAACTACTGCAAGTTCTCAAAACAGGACTACATATAGTCTCGCCATTTAGCCTGGGTGTATGTACTGTACGATATGTGGATTGAACGTTGGCGACGGCCACAATGACAATGAGGCTGTACCTCCTGAAAATCCGCCCACACCGCTTTGGCGGTGAAGGCGTGCTTATTGGGGGGAAACAGCTGCACTAAATGCTCAATCACATTTGTTAATATAGCAGTCGCTATATCAGCTTTAGCTGGGGGGGGGGGGGGAAAAAAGGGTTTCCCCCCGAAACCAGAATTCGGTGATGTTTTCCATTTTTCGAGGGATTTTTGGGTGTCTGAGCGCAAGAGGGTATTGAAATGGAATTTTTGGTTCATTTTGGTGAGCTTTCCGGCAATGGAAAAAAAACGGCCAAAAAAATGAAAAAAACATGTACATAGCGAGATTTTGCAGGGTTTTTGGATGCCAGAGCATTGAAAACACTGCAAAAACAAGTGTTTTGGACTGACGTTATAGCAAAAAACGTGTAAATTACCGTATGCTTGACTGGAAACATTACAAAAACACTGTCAAAAGCAATGTTTTGGAAGGATTTACTGCCTTTATGGCAAAAAACGTGTAAATTACCGTCTGTTTGACTGGAAACATTGGAAAAACACTGTCAAAAACAATGTTTTGGAAGGATTTCTTATATAATATATATATATGTTGGAGTTGGCTACCGGCATTGGCACATGGAAAAATTGAAGAAAACACAGTAAATAGCGGTATTTTCAACGGTTGGGGAGATAAGGGAATTGGAAGCATTGTCGAACATGATGTTTTCGACCGGTTTTATGGCGACAAAAGTGTAAAGTACCGTGCTTTGAAGGAAACCATTGCAAAAACATGGAAACACATTCAAAGAACACGGGCTTTGGGGGACTATCTAGGCGTCGTTGTCTAGCTATTTGAAATTCCGCAGCTTGGAGAGCCTCCAACCCCACGGAGGGGAAAAGTGAAAATTCCCTAGCTTGGGGAGCCCCCACAGGGGGGGAAAATGAAAATTTCTTCGCTTGGGAAGCCCCCACGGGGGCAAAGTGAAAATTCCGTCGCTTGGGAAGCCCCCACGAGGGAACGGGGGGGAAAAGCGAAAATTCCCTAGCTTGGGAAGCCTCCACGGGGGGGAAAAGGTGAAAATTCTCGCCTGGGAAGCCTCTACGGGGGGGAAAAGTGAAAATTGCTTAGCTTGGGAAGCCCCACTTGGAAGCATTGTCGAACATGATGTTTTCGACCGGTTTTATGGCGACAAAAGTGTAAAGTACCGTGCTTTGAAGGAAACCATTGCAAAAACATGGAAACACATTCAAAGAACACGGGATTTGGGGACTATCTAGGCGTCGTTGTCTAGCTATTTGAAATTCCGCAGCTTGGAGAGCCTCCAAGGGAGGGAAAAGTGAAAATTCCATAGCTTGGGAAGCTGTCACGGCGGGGAAAAGTGAAAATTCCCTAGCTTGGGAAGCCCCCACGGGGGGGAAAAGTGAAAATTCCCTAGCTTGGGGAGCCCCCACGGGTGGGGAAAGTGAAAAGCTCTTCGCTTGGAAGGCCCCAACGAGGGAACGGGGGGGGAAAAGCGAAAATTCCTTAGCTTGGGAAGCCTCCACGGGGGGGGAAAGTGAAAATTCTCGCCTGGGAAGCCTCTACGGGGGGGAAAAGTGAAAATTGCTTAGCTTGGGAAGCCCCAATTGGAAGCATTGTCGAACATGATGTTTTCGACCGGTTTTATGGCGACAAAAGTGTAAAGTACCGTGCTTTGAAGGAAACCATTGCAAAAACATGGAAACACATTCAAAGAACACGGGATTTGGGGGACTATCTAGGCGTCGTTGCCTAGCTATTTGAAATTCCGCAGCTTGGAGAGCCTCCAAGGGAGGGAACAGTGAAAATTCCATAGCTTGGGAAGCTGTCACGGCGGGGAAAAGTGAAAGTTCTCTAGCTTGGGAAGCCCCCACGGGGGGGAAAAGTGACAATTCCCTAGCTTGGGGAGCCCCCACGGGGAAAGTGAAAATTCTACTCTTTGCTCCCCTTGTTCTACTCTTGGTTTGCTCCCCTTGTTCTACTCTTTTGCGTTGGGTGCTGCTGACATGTCCAATTCATGCGGCAAAAAAACATATTTTCAGTCCACTTAAAAAATATTCACGAACCCAGCAGTTATGTATGTCAATTCTCCTGTGCTGCTCTGCTCCTCATATTCCACACCACCCTTAGCCCTCTCTCACGGACCGAAATAAACCTGCGGTGTGGGCGGCCACCCCACGCGAAGCGTGAATACCACTCAGGGGTCCCAGAAATCCCAAAACAATCACAACCTGTTTGAAACGTGTGAGGGCCGCCTAAAGAGTGATTCCCAGTGACTATCAAGGCCAGCCTCATTTCACAAGCACTATACTTTTCTCATGCGTCGACGTTGCAGTGATGTTGGCACTACAGGTGCAGCACTTGCGAGGGGTGCAGATCCCCTTTGTGTGGCAGGGCAGCGCTTCAGACAGCCAAATGTCTCTCTTGCATGTTTAACAGGTTTGGTTTTTGCGTGTTTCGCACCCTCGACCGTGCCATGCGCGAATGTGTGCCATATGGTTGCGCCTTCCTGACTAAGGGGAATGCTGCAAGGTGATGCGTTTTCAGTGGAAATGCATTATTTATACATACCTGCTGCCCTGCCCAAACAACCATTCCTGTCGAAGATGCAAATGGTAAACTATTTGTGGCAGTGATTGGAAGTTCACGGCCATGAACGGTTATTTATGTTCAAGATCGTTCAAGAGGTTTCCCCGATGGTATTTTACGTCCAAGTACGGTTTTTTACGTCCACGAGGTTTATGCCAAAACAAACTCCAAAATAAGCACCTTTTTTAGGTATCTGTTCCCTTCCTATGCCCTTGGCCTGGTTTAAGTTGCACAATGTTTTTCCCTTTCCAGCAAGGCAAATCACACATGCGTCCATGCACACTGAAATAGACACAAGTAGCGCTGCAGTGTGCGCTTGGCCATGATCCTAGCAGCTACACAACGGGTGATAGCAGCTGTCCTTCCAATGAAGTCCTCGTCAATACTACAACTAAATGTTGCAGGGTT
Organism: Cladocopium goreaui; assembly: GCA_947184155.2. Classification (NCBI taxonomy): domain Eukaryota; class Dinophyceae; order Suessiales; family Symbiodiniaceae; genus Cladocopium; species Cladocopium goreaui. The sequence goes on from CAMXCT020002806.1 coordinate 25,056, forward strand.
GATGCAGATGCCACATTTGTGGCACTGCCATTTCATGGTATAAGCTACTTCGTGTAAAAAATGAAGCTTTGGATACATTGCAAAAGCTGACACCCCCTTGTTGTAAGAGGCATGCGCTTCAAATGCATACACCTTGATGAAGGCATAAAGAGCATTGCTCAATTCCAGCCCTTGAGACCTATCAATGAACACATCATTGCTTTAAATGCCCTTCATGAACTGATTGACCTTCTGGGTGCCATAAGCCTTAGCGCTTCAGGATTTATCAGGGTCATAATTTGTCGTATCCAAACGGAAGTTAAGTTCCAGGGCATTGGGAATTTAATAACATGAAATCACTATTTATTCGAAGGAAGTTTAGAAGTCAAACTTCCGACAATATGGACAGATGAAAAGCAGAGATGGGAAGAGTCAGAGAGAAGAGAAGAGTAGAAGAGAGAAGATAGAGAAGAGAAAGAGTCAGAAGAAAGAAGATGCAGGTGCGCGAAAAGGTAGGAAAGTCGCGAAACACTGTGTTTTTCCAATGATTTGTGGCTCCGGAGGGTCGAAAAGTAGGCTCGCTAAAGCGGCGGGTGCGGAGCCATCTGGCTAGATGAGAGATGAAAAATTGCACGCCGTTGTGGCGCAAACCACATTTCGAAGACTAGGAAAAATTGAGGAGAGAGGGGGAACAAGGGGGGAGGGACACGGAGAAGAGGAGTATCTAAAAGAAAACAAAGCTGCTGGAAGGGAGTTTATCCCCCATTCTTAACCAAGCACACCAGCTCCGGACCACTTTTGGAAGTTGCGACGTCGAAAAAGTGCACGCCGTTGTGACGCGAAGCAAATTTCGAAGTCAAAATGTACAAAAGACACCAGGTTCGGACCACTTTTGGAAGCTGCGACGTCGAAAAAGTGCACGCCGTTGTGACGCGAAGCACATTTCGAAGTCAAAATGCACAAAAGACACCAGGTTCGGACCACTTTTGGAAGTTGAGATGTCGAAAAAAGTGCACGCCGGTGGCACGAAGCACATTTCTAAGTCACAATGTATAAAAAAACACCATGCTCGGGCCACTTTTGGAAGTTGAGATGTTGAAAAAGTCCATGCCGTTGTGGCGCGAAGCAAATTTCGAAGTCATACAAAACACACCACGTACGGACCACTTTTGGACGCTCAGATGCGCTTTCGCGTGGCAGGCGCAAGGGATTGTGCACCTTGTCAAAGGTGAGCCAAACGTGAGGGTTTTTAGCATTCAAAAGCGATGGCAGGCGTGGGACATTTGAAGAAGGTCTTCAAAGATGCATTTCGCGTGGTAGGCGCAGTCACAAAAGACATGTTCATCAGAGATGTTAGGAGGTCAGGGCGCTGATTTCTTGAAAGGGGTTGCATTTTGGAGCATCAGATCTTCAGGTTTGCTGAGATGATTTTGCGTGACAGGTGCAAGGACAACTATTCTCGTCCAAATGGCAAATGATATACCATCAAGACTTTGGACAACAATAGTTGTTATACAAGTGGACCAGGTAATTTTTGTTCACGCATGACTTCATTGGTCGTGGAGTTTAAGTTTCGCTGTTTTCGAAATTTCCACCTGTCCGAACCAGTGTCTTCCAAGAGAATACTGCCAAAAAAAGCGAGGGATGTTTCGTAACAATGTCCATCAACAAAATTGTTTTAGAGTGTCTATCAATATCTTCATGAAGAGCGTATTCCAAAGGAACAGTGCCCTGTAAGGGTATCCATCAAAAATGTCTACCAAGAGTCGGTTTTCACCTGTGTTTTCAACGTTTTTCACAGAAACTCCTGCGCAGGTTTTTTCCCCACCTGCCAGGTGAGGGTTGTTAGATTTTATGTCAGTTGCTTCCTCCTCGTCCTCCTCGTCCTCGTCCTCCTCCTTCTCCTCCCTCTTCTCGTCCTCCTTCTCCTCCTCCTCCTCTCCTCTCTTCTCCTCTCCTCTCCTCGTCTCCTCTCCTCGTCTCCTCTCCTCCTGCTCCCTGCCGGACTTCAACCACGACCATCCACGCCCAGTGTGCCCTGCCGGACCTCAACCACGACCATCCCCGCCCAGTGTTCCCTGCCGGACCTCAACCACGACCATCCACGCCCAGTGTTCCCTGCCGGACTTCAACCGCGAGTATCCCCGCCCAGTGTTCCCTGCCGGACCTCAACCACGACCATCCACGCCCAGTGTTCCCTGCCGGACCTCAACCGCGAGTATCCACGCCAAGTGTTCCCTGCCGTACCTCATGTAGGAAGATATGGGACAAAGAATGTGCAGAAGAAAGTTAGAAAGAATGTCAGAAAGAATGTCAGAAGATATGCCAGAAGATATGCCAGATAGAATGCCAGAAGATTTGCCAGATAGAATGCCAGAAAATATGCCAGAAAATATGCCAGATAGATATGCCAGAAGATATGTCAGAATATATGCCAGATAGAATGCCAGATAGAATGCCAGATAGAATGCCAGAAGATATGTCAGAATATATGCCAGAAGATATGCCAGATAGAATGCCAGATAGAATGCCATAAGATATGTCAGATAGAATGCCAGAAGATATGCCAGATAGAATGCCAAATAGAATGTCAGAAGATATGTCAGATAGAATGCCAGAAGATGTGCCAGTAAGAACATGTATAAATGTCATGGTGGGGATCACACGAAGTAAAGTAATTTTCCAAAAATTCGCTGTCAGATTCTATTTTTTATTTATCTACACAAAATCTCCTACATTCTCTACATCACCTAAATATACCAAAATCATCTACATCAACTTCATCTACATCACATACAGCATCGCATCTCTTACTAGTATATCCTTCACATCACCTACGTCATCTACATCAACTTCATCTACATATCCGCCATCATCTACCTGGCGGTTGATCTAAATTCCTTATCTGCAAAGCGGCCATTCTTCGCGAATAAACAAATTATTTCGCAAATCTTTTGCGAACTCCATGTGTTTATCTTTCGCGGGACCCATGTTGAGCAACAACTCCTCTTATGATGATATCATCATTCATCACCTGCCAAATGACACCAAATTATCACGGATAACTTCTTCATAGCCTTGTAAACATGCAGCTAGCATCACGGAATCCCCTTCTCAGGACAGGCTGTTGCCGCTGATTAGGCATTTTTTGCAAGGCTTACTGGGACGCACAAAGAGGAAAAGGTATGAGTTGACATTCACGTTCAAGCTGCAGGGTCGCAAATCTGCTTGCACAACATGTGCGGGCAGCAGCGAAATTCTCTGGGCCACTCCCTTCAAAATGCGCTTTGGCTTTCGCCCACTCCTTCGCAGAACTTTTGCGAAACTTTTGCGAAAATATCCGCAGACCCCAGCCGTCAGCAGGGGGCGCATCAGAGGAAACGCAAACACCAGGGATCTTGGTGTTTGGCTCTCGCAAAGCCTCACTTTTGGAAGCTTGGCTGCTGCATTTGGAGCTTGTCTCTTGAGACTTCAGAAAAAGCAACGTTAGGCATTACCAGCGGCAGGTGCAAGGATGCGCTTCAACGCCATGGTATTTGGCTGTGGCGAAGCCTCGTTTTCGGAAGCTTGGCTGCTACCTATGAAGGGAAAGGTAAATGTACGGTACCATTCTCCTGCCGGAACTCCGGGCGGCGGGAGTGGTAGCCCTTAACAAGCTGGACTGTACACAATGATAATGATTCATAATATCCAACTTTCGCGAAATAAATAGATATCTTTCGCAAACTCGCATAAAAGCCTTTCGCGAGGGTTCCCAGCATAACATGAACGGTCTTCGTAATAAAAACTCTTCACAAGGACCTTTAGATCGATCACCACATCAACTACATCATCTGCATCAAATTCACATACATATCTCCTACAAAACTCCAAAAACGTCATTTGCACAGGAGTTTTTACAAAGGAGTTCTTGGACAGGAGTTGCTGCACAGGATTTCTTTCAGAGGACTTGTTACACAGGAAGGAACGTCTAGGTGATCTACTCTGTATCTGAACTCCTATACTGCCCGAGTTCTTCTAAATTCCCTCTTTTCAGGGGCAGGGGCTGCGGACATCGTGCACGTCGGGGGCAACCCTCTGCGGAAATCGTGCATGTCAGACACCTCAACGTGTGATGAAATGCGAAGGTGTCTTCGTGACGCTCTGCGGAGATCCCGGGCACAAACGGGTGGTGAAATGCGAATTCTATTTGTCCGGTGTGCGGAGATCGTGCGGGCCGAACGCAAAAGTGTGGTGATAGTGAAGTGCGAATTTTTCTCTGGCCGGTGAAACCCTCTGCGGAGAACGCGCGCGTTGGACGCACAAACGTGTGGTCAAAGTTTTGGTGGCCCGGCATCGCCCGTTCGCACGACATGATGGCCGAACGCCAAAAACTGAGAGAAAATTGCAAGTTTGAAATCATACGCGCAACCATTTCGCACGAAATGAAGGTCAAACGGGAAAACCCAAAAGATCAGGTTAGGCAATTTCCTGCCTAATAGTTAATTCCTTATTTCCAACCTAATTAGGAAATTTTTAAGGTAAAATGTAACCTAATTTTAAGGTAATTCGGCACGTGGGGTTGAAAGTTTGCGTGCAAACTTTCGAGTCGAAATTTGCATGCAAACTGCTGCAAACTTGCGAGACGAGGTTGAAAGTTTGGATGCAAACTTGCGAGGGGATGTTGAAAGTTTGCGCGCAAACTTGCGAGGCGGGGTTGAAAGTTCGCGAAAACTTGCGAGGCGGGGTTGAAAGTTTGCAAGCAAATTTGCGCCCTTGGACACACACGCAAGCATTTGCAGGCAAATGGTGGTACAAGTTTACCCTCAAACTTGCGAGGGGGGGTTGAAAGTTTGCCTGCAAACTTGCGAGGGGAGGTTGAAAGTTTGCATGCAAACTTGCGAGGCGGGGTTGAAAGTTTGCGTGCAAAATTTCGTTGAAAGTTAGGTAAAAAAAATAGTTAAGTTTAAGGCAAGAGCAATAACTACTAATTTAGGTAAGAAAAGAATAAACTAACCTGTATCATCAAACAACCATTAAATTTTGGTCGTTTTGGTTTTCTGCCCGTTTCAGAAAATAATGGTAATTCGGCCCAGTTTGGGCCATTTCTGCCCGATCTCAACCTTTTCTGCCATGTCTTATCTCCACACGTGGAGTCTCTTGCCACATCACATCAAATCACTCAACCTTCAGCAATTCCTGCCGGTAAAGGTACAAACACTTCTGTATTGTTGTATAAAAAAGCAGGTGGTGACTTGAACGTGACAACCATGAACATCTTCCGATGTGATCTTCGTCCTGCCAAAACCCCCAGCCTCAGTCACTGGGCCATGCCAAAGAAAATCATCTTAAGATATCCCTAACTGAATAGCACTTCTATACCCCCTGCTCAAACGTAGAACAGGGCCTCATGAAGAAGAATCTGATCCACTAAGTGTGTTGCAAAGCATCCCAAGAATGGCTACAACTATGCAGTCAGCAATCAACCTATTGGTGTGTCTGCGAGTGGCTGACCCACTTTGCTAAATCAAAAGAATTTGCCATTTAAACCTAGCCTTGCTGCGAGAAAATATGTTTTGTCAAAACACATCAGGGCAGAAATCCTGATTTGCGGTTGTTTGCGGGTTTTTGCGTACGAATTGCGGGTTTTTGCGCACGATTTGCGGGGTAGTTTTGGTCCGAAAAAACTTGAAAATTGACGATTTGCTGTTTTGCGGGGAGTTGCTGTCCCAAATCTGCGGCGTGAGTACTTGTGAATCATACGTGTTTTACATGACTGCCTTAGGTGTTGCGAATAACGCCAATTCAATAGTTGTATGCGTGAAGTCCCACACGCAGACAAACACACACCTGTCTCAGATGGTACAGCTTTGCGAGCCAGAATCTGAACAACACGTGTCATACAGCATTGAAATTTATGCCAATTAGCATCCAATCCCTGAACAATGCACCAACCCTGCAAAGAATAAAAGAAAAAATAGAGCGGGGGCTCAGGCCTGAAAGCGCAGGCCGCATGGATCCAGTCAAACACGTCAGGGGTCAATCAGTGCACAAGTGTAGCTATGGTGAAAAAAAGTGACGTTATGGGATGGGACACCATGGAAACACATAGAAAATTAATGAAAATTAGATTTCAGCCAGATTTCTGCCATTTTGGGTCGTTTGGGTTGAATTGCCCGATCTGACCCAAAATAGGTCAATTGGCTAAACAATCTAAAAACAGGGTCATTGACTAAAACAACATTTTTTTCTGCTCGTTTGCTGGTCCAGGAATCGTTATTTTTTGGTCTAAGATAAGGAATTACCTTTTCGGCAGGAAATTGCCTAACCTGATCTATTGGGAAAGTGACGTAAAAGTGCGATTTTTTGAAATCGCAGATGCAACCATTTCGCACGACATGAAGGTCAAACGGCAAAAACTGGGGTGAAACTGCGGTTTTGCAACATCACAAAGTTTAGTCTGTGTAAGAACTTCTCTGTGTAAAAGCTTCTGTGCGTAAAAGCTCCTCTGCGTAAAAGTTTCTGTGGGCCAAAATGTGCGTAAAAGCTTCTGTGCATAAGAGCTTCTGTGTGTAAAAACACCTGTGCGTAAAGGCTTCTCTATGTACAAGCTTCTGCGTGTAAACACGTCTGTGTGTAAAAGCTTCTGTGGGTGAAACCTTCCGTGTGGCCATGCTTCCTCTGTGTAAAGACTTCTCTGTGTAAAAGTTGCTCTGCGTAAAATCTACTTTGTGTAAAAGCTCCCGTGCGCAAAAGCTTTTGCGTGTAATTTTTTTCTGTGTGTAAATGCGTCTGCGTGTAAAAGCTTCTGTGTGTCAATGCATCTGTGAGTAAAAACTCCCCTGTACAAAGACTTCTCTGTGTAAAAGCTCCTCTGTGTAAAGCTTTCTCTATGCAAAAGCTTCTGCGTGTAAAAGGTTCTGTCTGGAAAAGCTTCTGCGTGTAGACGCGCGTGTGTGCAAAAGCTCCCCTGTGTAAGGCTTCTGTGTGCAATCGTCTTTGTGGGTAAAAACAAGATGAAGCCCACGAACCCGAATGCTCACACGTATGTTAATGGTACAGATGTCAAAACACATGGTTATAGAGTCACGCACAATACCTTTCTGCAATAGTTTATATTTGAACAGTCTTGTACATGTTTCCCTTGTTACCAGTCTGCAGTGTGGGGTGGAAAGTGTAGAGTGTGGAGTGTGAAGTAAGGAGTGTGGAGTGTAAAGTGTAGAGTGGGGAGTGTAGAGTGTGTAAAGTGTAGAATGCGGAGTATAAAGTGTAGAGTGTGGAGTATGGAGTGTAAAGTGTAGAGTGTGGAGTGTGGAGTGTAAAGTGTGGAGTGTAAAGTGTGGAGTGAGGAGTGTAAAGTGGAAAGCGTGGAGTGTAAAGTGTAAAGTGTGGAGTGTAGAGTGTATAGTGTAGAGTGTAAAGCGTAGAGTATGGAGTGGAAAGTGTGGAGTGTAAAGTGTGGAGTGTGGAGTGTAAAGTGTGGAGTGTAAAGTGTGGAGTGAAGAGTGTAAAGTGTGGAGTGTGGAGCGAGGAGTGTAAAGTGTCGAGTGTGGAGTGGAAAGTGTGGAGTGTGAAGTGTGGAGTGTAAACTGTGGAGTGTGGAGTGAGGAGTGTAAAGTGTGGAGCGAGGAGTGTAAAGTGTGGAGTGAGGAGTGTAAAGTGTGGAGTGTGGAGCGAGGAGTGTAAAGTGTGGAGTGAGGAGTGTAAAGTGTGGAGTGTGAAGTGTGGAGTGTAAACTGTGGAGTGTGGAGTGGGGAGTGTAAAGTGTAGAGTGTGGAGTGTGGAGTGGAAAGTGTGGAGTGTGAAGTGTGGAGTGTAAAGTAAGGAGTGTGTGGTGTAAAGTGTGGAGTGTGGAGTGTAAAGTGTAGAGTGTGGAGTGTGGACTGTAAAGTGTAGAGTGAGGAGTGAGGAGTGGAAAGTGTAGAGTGTGATGTAAAGTGTGGAGTGTGGAGTGTAAAGTCTCAGGTGAGGAGTGAGGAGTGTAAAGTGTGGAGTGAGGAGTGTAAAGTGTGGAGTGAGGAGTGTAAAGTGTGGAGTGGAAAGTGTGGAGTGTGAAGTGTGGAGTGTAAAGTAAGGAGTGTGTAGTGTAAAGTGTGGAGTGTGGAGTGTAAAGTGTAGAGTGTGGAGTGTAAAGTGTAGAGTGAGGAGTGAGGAGTGGAAAGTGTAGAGTGTAGTGTAAGGTGTGGAGTGTGGAGTGTAAAGTCTCAGGTGAGGAGTGAGGAGTCTAAAGTGCAAAGTGTAAAGGGTGGAGTGTAAAGTGTAGAGTGTGGGGTCTAAAGTGTAAATTGTGGAGTGTGGAGGGGTGTGGAGTGTAAAGTGTAGAGTGTGGAGTACGGAGCTTCCCCCATAGACACGGCGACGCCACAGGAAAACCAGAGACTCGAAACGAGACACGTGGGTGCAAAAAAACGAGCATTTCGTGCGAGACTTCCTCCAAGCTTGATATGTTCGACACGTTATCAAACAGGTTGGAATGTCACAAAGTGCCACGCCTGCCACGCAAAACGACATGACAACCTGCTTGGAAACATTCGAAAAGGACATGTTTTCCAGCTTCCCCCATAGACACGGCGACGCCACAGGAAAACCAGCGACTCGAGACAAGACACGTGGGCGCAAAAAAACGAGCATTTCGTGCGAGACTTCCTCCAAGCTTGATATGTTCGACACGTTATCAAACAGGTTGGAATGTCACAAAGTGCCACGCCTGCCACGCAAAACGACATGACAACCTGCTTGGACACATTCGAATCGGAGAGGTTTTCCAGCTTCCCCCATAGACACGGCGACGCCACAGGAAAACCAGCGACTCGACACAAGACACGTGCATGCAAAAAAACTAGCATTTTGTGCGAGACTTCCGGCAATTTTCACAGTTGGCAACATGACAAAAGGACAAGTTTTGCAGCTTCCCCCATAGACACGGCGAGGCCACGGGAAAACCAGACACGCGAGAAGAGACAGGTGGGAGCACCAAAACGAGCATTTCGTGCGAGACTTCCTCCACTTTTCACACTTTGCAGCTTCAAAATCGACGTTTTCCTACGAGTTTTCCTTAGAACCTGAAAATTTGCAACCTCAAAATCGATGTTTCGTGCGAGGCTTCCGTCAATTTTCAACACATGTGAGAAAATGCCACGCCTGCCACGGAATTTGCACCTTGTCACCACTTGACGCAGCCCTGCCAATGCGATTTACAAAAAACACGCAACGCGACACGTCTAAAGTGCTGCGCCTGCCACGAAAAATGACGATGGACGCGTCCAAAGTGCTGCGCCTGCCACGAAAACTGCAACACATCTTCTGAAAACGTCGCAAAAGTATTGCGCCTGCCACGCAAAACGACTTTCGACATGTTGCAGAACACGTCTGAATGTCACGAAGTGCCACGCCTGCCACGCGAAACGAAGCAGAACCAGACGTCTGAAACCTCCAAAAAGGACCACCTCTGTAAAACTTCCCATAGGCACGGCCATACGGTCCTCACGCGAACGGTTGCGGACGGTTGCGAACGGTTGCGAATGGTTGCGACCACAAACGCAACGTCGAGCGAACACACCCTCAACCCCCAGACCCCCAGAGTGAAACGGGAACCCTTGCTACGCATTCGGGAAAAAGTTCCTCTGGAGTTCTCTGTGCAAAATCTTTTGTGTGAAAAGGTGCCTCTGCGTAAAATTCTCTGTGCAAAGGCTTCTCTGTTGAAAAGCTTGTGCGTGCAAAAGCGTCTGTGTAAAAGCGTCTGCGTGTAAAGACCCTCTGTGTCGAAGCTCCTCTGTGTCAAGATTTCTCCTAGTTTTCCAAGGTGTCCACCCAGCGATAATGTCTTCCGACTGCCCTCCAAGAGTGTCCTTCAAACTTCTCTACCCGGTTACCCAGGGTGTCGCACACAAGTGTCTTGCAAGAGCGCTTCGGTCTCTTTAAAAAGAGTCTCTTAAGAATATGCCAGCAGATTTTCACAGAGCTCATTAGTGTGGCAAATCTTCGAAAAGTGCATCCCAAAAAAGTGGTTCGCAATCCTCAGTACATTGGGAAGCTGATCCTTGGATTACATTTCACCATGTTTCACCCTATATTTCACCCTCTCCAGTCCTGTCCCACATAGCTGAAGAGCCTTGTGAGATCGGTAAGATCATCACAGTCGATAAAGGTCTTGGTGCCAGGGTTGCGTAGTTCCAGTTCCATCTTCAAGAACCTTGGCTGGAACTCCTTGAACTATCTGCATGGGAAAACCCAACTCTGGAATGAATCATCATGTCATCCTTACAGTATCTGCTCAACATATTTGGATGTTGATGCCACAACATTTTGCACAACCATGGGACCTTGCCATGGACCCAGCTGCGTTCTTCTGATGGCAGGTGAAGAAGCGAAACTGCTTCCGATATTTCTGCTGGAAATAACGATAGCCGCCGTTAAGCAAGTTCAGCAGGATTGACAACAGCATGATGACCACAGACACCATTACCATAGCCATGCTGGCGGCTGGGTTGGAGTCTGTCACAGACACAGTGCCCACGTGAAGTATCACCAACATCCCAAACAGCAGCATGCAGTCCAGCAAATTGCAGGACATGCTTCGCCATGGCTTGAAAAAGGAGACTCCAATCAAGTTGACCTAGGTGGGCGTGCAAATCCCCAAAAATCGGCTCCCTTTTGTTTAATATGGATTATGGAAACCCTATATCTTTGGTATCCGGCTAGTCCGGAATCGCAAAAGGTACCTGACCATGTTTTCTACAAGAGCTTCCCTTCTCCTCTCCAATTACTTGCTGCTGTCAGTTTCTGCCGCGCCAAATCATATCTCAGTCCAGAAACAAAAACGGTACCGTCGGAATTTCTACATTGTACGCGCGCGCACACACACACATATATATTATTACTATTATTATTACCTTATTATTACTATTAAATGTTACTATTACTATTATTATTGTTGTTATGATTACGATTATGATTATGGATTTGCTTATTATTGTTATTATTATCATTATAATTATATATAGCCTATATAGCACACGTTTATGCAGACGGATCTTTTATACTGGCCCACAAAAGTGAGGTTGCGGGCAGGGTGGTTCATGTATATGTTCATACATTACTAACTTCACAGAGCCGCCACGTCTCTCGCAGTGCCACGCTAGCTAAGCTATACGTCACAGGTACGGTGTTGGGGGTGGGGCAGTAACGTTCATGTACATGTTCGTACATTACTGACTTCACATAACCGCCACAAATCTTGCACAGGTTGTTTGATTGATTGATTGGTTGATTGATTGACTGACTGACTGATTGATTGACTCATTGACCGATTGATTCATTGATTGATTGATTGATTGATTGATTGGTTGATTGATTGGTTGATTGATTCGCTGCAACCTTCCGGTGCAAACACCGTGGATTGACAGCATGCTGAGCTGGAAAAGCTCTGGCGAAGGGAGCAAATCACGAGTCGGCTGACTTCATGATCTGGACCAAGTTCTGGTGGAAAGGCAAGGTCACGCTGTGCTGGCGATCCACAACTTGTCGTGCCCACTGGTGAGCTTGAGAAATATCATGTTTATGCGACAAGAATTACTCTTTCAAGCTTTCGGTGACTTCAACTGCAGCAGCATCAGCCACTGAACCAAGTGTCTACATTGCTTGGCAGTGAGGCCCCGGTCGAGGGCCGGCTGCCAATCATATCTTTTGTGGTGGGACGGTACCCGCATCCACACCAAAAGATGTGAGGCGAGCAATGAAGCTCCAAAAGCCACACATTTCACCGTGCCAACAGCCGAACTGGAGGCCTGCTTGCAAGCGGCGGACCACCGCTTGGTTGTCAATCAGGAGCCGAACAGGCACCTGAGCGTCGTTGGCGGCAAGCAAGGCTTGCAAAAGGGTTCCCGCGCCGGCGGCCGCGGTATGTGATGTGAAACTTCCACTCTGCCACTAAGGTTGTCAGTGTCCGGGCAATGACTGCCCAGGAAGCTTTTTAGGTATAATTCCTGTTTTGCCGGGCTACCATCAAGTGCAAGGATCACAGGTTGGCCCTCGGAAATAAATTTGTTTCTTAAAAAGCACAAGATCCAGGCACAGGCGTGGAAAGCCGGACTAAAGGCATGAGGAATTTATTTTCATCATGAATTTTCTGCTGCGGCCTCTGCCCTTCCTGGGCTTCACAAAGAAAAGTGAGGTGCAGTCTGCCCGGGCAAAGTGCACCACACTGGCAATCTTTGGTTGCACTTTGGTTGCGCTCAAATGCAACCATCAGTGGCAGCCGGGATCAAACCGGTAAATTTGCATCGTTCGCCACATTCTTGGGCAGCATGGCAGTGGAAGCCAGTGAAAGGAGACATGTTATGTTCCAGTTTATTGGGGGCTTGGTGTCATTGTTATACAAAAACGCTCCCGTGAGAGCCTGACAAGCTTTGCAAGAGCAGCATCGGAGATGCATCCCAACCGTATTTGACAGAAAGGAGCGTCCAACTAAGATTTCGGAAAGCGTCCTGAGCATTTTTGTTAGGCTGTCTGGCTGCTGGGCGATCCAGCCACATGTTCACCTGGCAGCACCATTCAAATTTGATGGCTTCCACATCCATGGCACAAATTGGATGAATGTCAAGAGTGGCCAGGGTTGACCAGAAAAGAAATTTGGATCGACCAGCTTTGGGACGGCTGCCAGATGGCCGACTCAGTGGCAGAGATCCAAGCGGTCTGCTTGCTGAAGCGGTGCCAAGGGTCCATCCACCCGCGCAAGGCAACACCCCAGGATCTGCATCAGATACTTTCGAAGAGACAAGTTGTCAGTCACAAGCCTAATTTTCCGGCATCTATGCAAAATGGTTTTGTGCAAGGTGCTATCTTTGTGACGCTTGACAGGGGACCCAGCAAAGTATTGAATGCCCAGCTTAGAGTTAGTTTGACAGGCCCAACCAGATCAGCAAATTGCTGTAAACTGGTGCGTGTAAGGAAAACCCAAAAGCTTTATCCGCTGGCTGCGCGCTCTCCATCGCAGTTGTAACATGATGGATGGCTTTTGGGCCGGCTGCCCATGCCCATACCGTTCTGTCATCCAAAAAGGGACTTGATGTTTGAGGACCCTATCCAAACTGTCAGTAATGCATTTAACAAAGCCGAGCTGGCGGGACAGCCCTGCAACAAACTGGGCGCTGCCATGACAAGTTGCGCCGCAGAACAGTCCCGCATGGCATACCACCGGCACTGCTTGTCATAAAACTGGTTCAGGACATGGAGAACACCTGGCGGGGCTCCCAAATGTTTCCAGACCGGCAGGGCAGCTTGAGGACTGGCTGAATCAAAATATTTGCGGATATCCGCTTTGGCTCCCACTAGCCCACGGCTAGCAGCTAGAGTTTCGAGAGCCACAAAAAGGTCATCAAAAAGTACTGCATGGGCATCGTGTATGCCCTGCGCAGGCACAGCGCCAAAAAATTCAGATGGCAGCCAGGTCGCAAGTTTTTCAATACTGCTGACACATCGCTATGCTCAGCGGTCTCTGGCTTTGATCAGGCTTGGGAATCAAGGTAACTCTCACTTGCTTCCATTGATTAGGCAGCGGGGTACCTTGAAGGCAACCGTCATCATTTGGGCTAAATAGTCGAAAAAAGGAAGTGGCAACTGGTTCCAGCTGGCCGGAAACCAGTTGTCCTGTCCAGCTGCTTTCAGCAAGACTTGCCCCGCCATGTACAAGTTCAAGGAGAAGGACTTGATCGGACTGGTACACGGAGATGACTTTGTGGCTGTGGGGACTGATGAGTCTCTTATGTGGTTGGATGAGGTCCTCAACAAGAAGTACACGGCGAGGTGGGAGGCAAAGCTTGGTGATGGCGAGAAGGACGACAAGGAGGCGTTCTTCCTCAACAGACTGATCCGCTACGTGCCGGATGGAGCGGACCAAGATGGAGAACGACTGGAGGTTGACTCTGATGCAAGACATGCGGAGTTTCCGGGCGGCTTTTCACACAATTTGCCGCCAAGCGTTGGTTGGTCAAGCGTTGGAGGCATGGAACTAGCAATTTAACAAAAGGAAAGGGCGCATTTGCGGCCTGTGTACTTTAAGCTTGCACTGGTTTGGTTCTGGGACCTTACATGACAATTCCATGGGGCCTTTTTTCAACTTTCTGCACTGCAGTGTATGTTCATTGAGCCGTGTCTCTTGCAAAGATAAAATATCAATATTTTGGGAAACAGCGGTATCGGAAACAGCACCTAATTTGCATCTCAAAGTTCGCACGTTGAGTGTGGCAATTCGGAACGTCTCTGAAGAGCTTCAGTCATGTTTTCCATTATTAGGTGTTGGAATTTCCGCATGTCCTGCCAAGATGTTTCGGGAAAAGTGATTGCATCACTGTTGGCCCCTCTGGCTTTTTGTAAGCTTCATCCAGCTTTCGGATTTAAGGATGCTTTTTTTGGCCCCGATCCACTGCTAGCGGTGCATTTTGACTTCGCAATGTGTGCCCTGCGAGTGGGCACCTGGCGGCATTTTTGGCATATGATTTTTTTCAAGTTGCTGCAGAGGCCAGGGCAAGGCCGCAATGTCATGCTCACCCTGCGCGGCATTGTAAGGTTCGATCCAGGACAAAGTTGTACAAAACTATTTCTTCAGCTCATCAGGAATAGTTTTGTCATCAATCGCTGCTCTGATCCGCACCAAAAGTTTGCAACTATTGGGCCCGCCTCCGCCGGCCACATCGCATCTCATTTTCTTCAGTCCTGGCAAAGAGTGAGAGATGGCTGCACATTTTTTACACATCGCGTTGGTCGTGTAATGGCCTTTTTTCACTTTTGTGTTCCCGGGAGTTGGAGGAAACCTGGGAAAAATTACATCGTGGTCTCCTTGACCGCCGGCTTTTAAGGCCAGTAGCCAGTAAACGTTTGGAGACGCCAGCGCTATTTTTGGCCAACGTGGCCTTGGCAAACCCTTTATTGCTCCCTTGGAGGAGGAACATTTTTGAGCCAGCCTTGGGGTGATCAGCTTCACGATGCTCCATTCGCATGCTATAGTGCACATCTCTGTCAATCATGTCTTTGCTGATTTCCAGATCACACAGTGGGCATTCCACTTGATCAGCTCTGTTTTGGCTCGCAGTAACACCAGTGAAACGACCACATTGATCATCGCAAGTCCAGGAGTTTCTTGCGGCCCGTTTCTTTCTAGGCCTTTCATCTGCCACAGGTGGTCGCATTGGCAAATCATCATCGGTTTCCTTGGGTGCAGGGCGGCTATATCTACAGGCACAGGACGTGCAAAGCGAGCCCTGACTTGCTTCGCTGTAGTGTGATGAAGGCGGGAGCCACAAAGCGTGTTGTGCCCCACACTGACAGCAGTCCCCCGTCTTTTACCGGAAGAGCTAGATGCACTGCTGGCAGGTAGCCAACTCGTAAAACTCTTTTTGCTCTTAGCTCCTCCACGGTGGTCATTGGCACTAAAGTTATACCGCTTGGCACTTCGGCATTTCAAGAAGGACGCCACATCCAATGTTCGTTGGTTCCAAGCCAAAATGCTTGCCAACGGCGAAGGCTAAGAATTCCACACGTGGTGCAATGAAGGCAACCCTTACAAGGTCGCGTTTTAACCTGGAAGAAATCCCTATGAGAGTGTCCACAGACCCATCTGCCCGGTCGAGCTCTGGCTTCGAGCCACTCCTCGTAAGAGGTTGGTATCGGCCCCCCCTCGGTTTGTTCGGTCCAATAGGGTCTGGGCACCATGCCTGATTGAAAAACAGAGCGGCACCCAGTTTCTTGGCATTTCAGGTCCCTGCCTGTTGCTATTGCATAGCTCACGGAAGCGGCTCTATAGCAGCAGTCGCCTTGGCCACCCCCATCCAACATTGGATGACCAAAAGGCTTGTCAGGGGCTTGCTACCCATTCTCTGTCTTAAGTCGTTTCTTGTCGGAAAAAGGTCTTTGGCTTCAGGTGCTTTCTTTGCTTCTTCGGGAGTTCTCTTAGTTTCAGCTCCCATTTTGTCATCATCTTGCGTGGGTTTAGTAGCTTCATCCTGTGTGAACAATAGCGTTGCTTCCACAGGAGGCAGCGCTGGTTTGGCATCCGCACAATTAATGATTTTGTTCCCCAAAAGAGGTAGGTTTGGGAAGAAGGTCGGTGCCTGCCTTGGCTATGTTTTTTTTTGCTTCCTCTTGATAGGTCGCCGGCCAGCATGGTGGACAATGATTGTATATTCACTGGTTTCATAAATGTGACAAACATCGTTGTTGGGAGCGGTGGCACGGACCTGCCATCCTCTGGCATTTGAGAGTGCAGTGACATCTTTCCACTCTTGTTTTGTCAAAAAGTTGCAAACTTTTTCAACTGACCATGCGCGAGGTGCTCCTTCAACTTGCCAGTGAGTGGTTTTTGGTGCAACTGGCTAAGCAGCATCAGCTTTGGATCTGCGCGCGCCCAAAGTTGTGCCTTTACCATGTCTAA
This sequence comes from Cladocopium goreaui, assembly GCA_947184155.2. Taxonomy (NCBI): domain Eukaryota; class Dinophyceae; order Suessiales; family Symbiodiniaceae; genus Cladocopium; species Cladocopium goreaui. The sequence goes on from CAMXCT020002806.1 coordinate 41,440, forward strand.
GTGCGACCCCGCCCCGCTTCCTTCTGCTTCAGAAAAGCATCTTTCGTAACATTGGATCCGGGATTCCCCAATCAAAGGTGTGACCCAATTGACGGCGGGTTTTGGTCCATGCCGGGCCAGGTTGTCAATAAAGAAGAACCTTGGCCACTTGAGAGACCTAAAGCTAACTTTTGCAGGTGCTGACATGACTATTTTTAAGAATCCAGTCGCTTATTGATGTCATCAGTGTGATTTGCGGATAATAAACGCCACCCATATGTGCTGATGAAATTTGGCAATGTTACCTCACAGGTCCGTACAGGTGAGGTGGGTTGGGGTGGGGCAGTAAAGTTCATGTACACGTTCGTATATACATTGCTGACTTCAAACAAACCCACTGACTTCATATAACCGCCACGTCTCTTGCAGTGCCTTGAGGAAGATCATGGCTTAAGACAATTCGCGGCAAAATTGCATTGGCCAGCTCGCTGCGCTTTTGGGAACCAAAAAAAAATCAAAAATTCTGCAAGGGCTCACGTCCCCAAGAAAAAACATAAACATCTATGATGCATTTTGCACGACCAAAATCAAAATTTCGCCATGATGAAAGCACCATTTTCTTATAATTGTGGGACGGTGACAGACCCGCCGGAACATGTATGAAAAATATGAGATAATGTTTGCACATACACCTGGCCCGTCCAGTTCTGCAAAAATCACTGACAATCTATGCAATGCTAATTCGCAACCAGGTACATAAAAGATCAAAGTCATCATGGCCAGCTGCCCAGGTGTGGAGGTGGCTAAGGGGCACAGCACCACCAAAGCATTTCTCACAAGAAAAAGCACTGAAGCAATCTCAGCGCCAGGTCGGAAACGGCGGATCAGGAAGGAGTAGCTCTCCAAACATTTTGCATCTGACCTCGCAGTGAATGCTACCCCGATCCCACCCCGTCATCGCCATCATTAGGTAGTTGGTCAACGGGTGGGTGAGGTGACATCCCAAGTCTTATAATCAACCGATACCCAGGTAGCCCATTCAATCCAAACGCTATTTTCCCAACACAGGGTATCCACACTGAGGGATTCTTACGGTCAGGGGAAAGGCCGGTGCTTGATCAGGGTGCACCAGCTGTTGGTCGGCTTTTTTCCTGCAAATTTTCGCAAAAAATGCGATGTCCAAGTGCATGTCGATTGCGCAGGCTCGCACAAAGTCTGCCCCGCTAGTTTTACTTGCTTTTGGTCTGCGGGTCTTACCTTAGAATTTCCGCATGAAATGGCTCTTGTGAAATGTCCATGTGCATTTTGACTGCCCGGTCTCGCACAAAACGTGCAGCTAGCGCCTGGGACGCGGCATTTTTCGTGAGAATTCTGGCAGCCTTTCGGCTGCGCAGGCTCGCACAAAGTCTGCCCCGCGAGTTTTGCTCGCTCTTGGTCTGCGGCATTTTACTCTTTGCGCATTTCTACTGCGCAAGCTCGCAGAAAACCTGCGGCAGACTTCTGGGGCGCGGCACTTTCCTGGAAATTCTCAACAAAATAGTTATTCTCAGATGTCCAAATGATTTTCGACGGCGCAGGCTCCAACAAAACGTGCGGCTGATTTCTGGGGCGCGGCATTTTTCCTGTAAATTCTCACAAAACATGCACCTTCTGAGATGTCCAAGTGCATTTCGACTGCGCAGGCTCGCACAAAATGCGCGGCTAATAAAATGGGATCTTGTACAGGCCCTTGTGAGAAGCTCTTGTGGAGATCCTGGCAAAGTCCTCCCTGAGAGGTCCTTGCATGATCTTGTACAGGTCTTGTGAGATTCTTGTGGGGATCCTGGCGGGCTCCTCTCCGAGAGGTCCTTGCATGATCTGCACAGCTCCATGTGCGAAGATCTTGCGGAAAATCCTCCCATGTACAGATCCTTCTGAGAAGATCTTGTGATCCTGCTGAAATCATCTAAGAGGTCATTGCATGATCTTGTACAGGTCCCTGTGAAAATATCTTGTGGACATCCTGGCGAAATACTGTCTTGCGTGATCTTGTACAGGACATTGTGAGTAAAATCCTCTGGGTGTCCTTGCATGACATGTACAGGTCCTTCTGGGAAGATCTTGTGGAGATCCTGTCCAAATCCTCCCTAAAAGGAGGCCTCGCGTTAAGATCTTGAATGCTCTGCATCATCCTGCGCAGGTCCTTCACAGAAGATCTTGTAGAGATCCTGGTGCGATCCTCTCTAAGAGGTCCTTTCATGCAGATCTTGCAGATGCCATGTCTTACAGGTGCTTGTATGAAAGCTCTTGTGGGGGTTTCTTGGGAAGTTCTTGCGTCAAGATCTTGTGAGATCCGCTCCAGCAGCAGCAGGTCCTTTCATGACGATCTTGTCACTTTCTCTCAGGGGCCCTGGCATGAAGATCTTGGTCCAAGTCTTTTACACGTCCTTGTGAGTAACTCTCGTGTGTCCCAGCGCGCTGCTGTCAGAAACCTTTTTGCATGACCTTGTACAGGTCCTTGTGGGAAGCTCTTGAAGAGGTCCCGGTGAAATCCTCTAGGTGTCCTTACATGGTCTCGTGCAGGTCCTTGTGCGCAGATCTTGTGGAGATCCTGTTGACATCCTCCTCGGGGTCCTTGCGTTAAGATCTTGAAGATCCTCTGCGTTGGTGCTTGTCTGAAAGTTTTTCTGGGATGCTAATAGGAAGTTCTTGTATGAAGATCCCGTGAGCTCCTCTAAAGAAATCTATATATAATATAGAAGGTCCTGCTGCTGCAGTTGCGATCATGACTAACCTCATCTGTTGCTGTTCCACACCTACTGTTGCATGTATATGGTACATTGACTTCCTAGCCCCCACACTGTTTGGGGTCTCTTTCCGGTGTTGTTATGAGTTTAAGTAATTGCTTTCTTTGAAAAGCATTGTCGTGGATGCCCTCCCAGCCCCCGTCTCATTGCACACAGCGGTCTATTTTGGCCGGAGACTCACCTGGCCAAGCGGGCGGGAAGATGCACCAGAACCACCCATGTACAAATTGCCAAGAACAGCACGGGCATCAAGCACGCAAAACCTGCCCACAAAAACATAAATTATAGGACCGGATAACCCCACATGTTACCAACTTCTCTAGACTTAGACTGAGCATAGAAAAGCAAGAAGGGAAGAGGAAGTATAAGAGTGATGGAGGGGTGATGGTGGGTGAGTTTGTGTGTGTGTGTGGAACATCTGAAAAGATGTAAAACTTCTAACTTTTGTACTGATTGACATGGATGGTTTCCTTTCATTTCGGCTATTTTCCGTCATTTCATTTATCAGATGCAGGGGAGTGGTGAGCAATGATGAAGTCACCACTCAACGAAGACGCTTCATCATTTGCTGTGATATGACGAAGGGACGCCTTTGTCACGTACCTGCTAACTTTCAAAAATGGGAAGAGGCTCAACCCAAGAACCTCCTTGTCGTCAATTTTCATTTTTCTGCACTGTTGTCGCAGTCTGTACATTCTATGGTTTATTCTAGACTGAGCTGCATCAGAACAAGTTGATCCTTCGAGCAAGGACGTAGAAAGCATACTTCGCACTGAATATCACGTTGGGTCATCCAATTTTTTCCTGTCAGGTTTAACTGAGGTGATTTTGCACGTACGATGCATTCCACATCAATAATTCGATAAGCTATTTCTGAGCAAGTGTGTCCTTCATACCGATTTTCGTCAAGATGGTATGAACCCTTCGGGGAAAGCCTTTCCAGGCTAACAATTGACGGTAAAACGATGTCCGAATTCACACTTTTGAATTAGTAATTCGTTTAAGTAAAGTGAAACGGCTGGCCTTACTTCAAGGTTTCACCTGTCGATCGTCAAGTATGTGTTGAACAGTGGCCCGCTGTGCCTGGGACTCACTTTTTTGCCGAGGGCTCAAGGGTTGGTAGACTGAAGCTGCGTCAACATCCGTTCTGTTACCTCAAGAGACTGACCGCAGCCTTTCACATGAAAAATCAGGCAAGAGGACATGCTTGCAGGTATGGTGCTTTCTTCTTTTTTGGTCGTTGGTGAGGTTCAATTGTGCACGTAATTCAAGGGTTGAATACTTCAGCTGTCTACAGGGTTGATTTGAACTCTGGCCATTGAGCCTAACGAGGGGAAACTTGCACGCTAATGTGGATGCTTCTGTTTTGAACTAGTTTTTTCACTTAAACAACCTGACAGTGCTGCCATGTTTCCTGGACGGTTTCCCAACGTCCCTGACACGATGTGGAACTTTGGATGGAGTCCGCAACCGATGGGACTTCAAGGTCAATTTTATGGTGGTGATGTGATGAATCAGCAGTCTCAAGCTCAGACTCAGGCACAACTTGCACACCTCCGAGAGCAAAATTCCATCCTCAATCAGCAACTTGCGTCACAGGCTCAGTCTCACATCCAACACCTTCAACAGCTCATCCCTTTCCATCAATCCACTCCCACTCCACCTCCACCGCAGCCCACAACACAAGCGTCAGAACCACCAACACCTTTGGCACCTCCATCCACACAACCTGGATCCAGTGTATCCTTCAATCCGGAAGAGATGATGCAGCAGATGAAGAACACGGTCGAATCCAGTATCCAGGCCTTTGTGGACAAGACTCAAGACCGAAACATGAGCCACCTTCCACCACCTTCTCATCCACCAATTCCGGTCTCTCCACACACTTCCAGCCATCCCCATCCACCGGATGATATTCCAACATCACATCAACGTTCCCATCGACGATCCCGATCCCAACGTCATCGCTCTGGATCCAGGAGACATGACAAACGTCCGGTCTTCATCCCTCGCAGTCCTCTTCGTCATAGATCCACAAGACGAACCCGTCGTTCGTCTCGACCACGATCCTCATCCAGAAGAAGACTTTCCACATCGAGACATGCTTCCAGACGACCAAGCAGGGCTACGTCGATCACTCTGCGTTCAGCCTCCCCACGACATCGAGAAGTACAACATCGAGGACAAGATGACCATCCACCACAAGAATCCACTCATACGCCAGCCAATCTCCAACCTGCAACGTGGGAACACCACCCACAACAGTCCTTCCACAACACAAACACTCAGTCACACTCCTACCACTACGACCAACACACCACCAACAAGTGGCAATCCTGGGGACAATGGAAAGACTATCCCAAGTCCTCCAATACATCCAACGCTTCAGGTTGGATTGACTACACAAAACCACCAGCCAGCTATCACAGCCAATACGACTCCTCCACCAAACCACTCACAGCATTCTCCTCTGATTCCAACACTACATACCACCAACCACGCAGACCACCACAAAGGTCAGGTTCAGTCCAATCCCATGGCTCTACCAATGTCCCTCCAGGACGTGTTGCCATCAACCTTCAAGATGGTTCGAGAGATGAGTGGGCTCGAAACATCAAATTTGCCTTGAGTCATCCTGACAGGATGCGTGCGGCCAATGAAATTCCTGCTGCCGAACGACTCAAGCCGTCAACAACAATGGACCAGGAGGACTACGAAAAGGCTTGTGAACAGCTTCATCAAGTTGACCATCGGATCCCTCCGGATGTTATCAAGAAGTTCAAGAAGGCACTCTTTTTCAGCACCAACCTTCTGCCCGACTACGATCTATCAACTTGCCACGTCAGAGAACTTCCAGTCACCAACATGCTTGCACTCATCATGCCATTACCCGATACCAGCCACTTCCAGATGCCATCTCCCTTCGGCAAACGTCAAAATCACACATGGGCACTCCTCCATGGGACGTCACTTCACACTTCTCAGCAAATCCTTCTTGAAGGCAAGATCAGACCAGCAAACTGGTCCTATCAGAAGAACCCTCAACGTTGCGACTTACCAACCTTTGGGGCATTTTACCTTGGCAGGGAAGTATCCAACAGTGACAAAACGATCCCACCTTGGGCGGAAAGAGAGCTACTTGATACCATCCAGAAGAAAGGAAAGGGACAGCAAGACATCGTCATCGGGGCGATGTATCGAGGGTCCACCGACCATACCGCCTACAAAGCTGGAGGCAACGAAACGGCGCAGATTGGTGTGATGGAAAAAGGAATAGTCACCACTTCCGAGAAGTACACGATTGCCCACAGCAACCATGTGGGATTGAAATTCGTCGCTCTCAAGTGGCAAAACCTTACCATGAAGATCGACGTCGCCGACACATCCTCAGAAGATTATAACTATCGTAGCAATGAGGAACGTCACTCAGGTCGTCGTTGATGGCAGGCACTCAGCACTGAGCAGTTGTTATCATGTATGATTAGCTTCCGAATCTGACTTTTCTAGGGACAACCTGGACACGCTTGTGATCAAAAAAGCACGGTTGCCCCAATCTGAATTTTCCACTTACTTCAGGAATCCAGGTGATGTCAATTCCGATGCACTGCGTTGTAATTGTATCTTGCTGGAAGAATTTGTCATGTTTGGTTTCTGAATTTGCTTCTTAATTGTTTTCACTTTTCGTGTTCCTGACTTTGATTGAATCTTCGTGAACTTTTGCAATTTTGGTTTGCCTCACAGCCTACTGAAAAGACCTCGTTTCGTGATTCAATGGCGGACTCGGATCGATCTCGATCCCCAGTGCCTGGACGAAACCGTGCTGAACCTCGTGGCCCAGTTCAACCGGTACGACAAGAACTACCTTTCTTCCCTCGCTGGTGTGGACCTATGCAAACGGCTGTCTGGCACTCACAGCAAATGTCACGACCTCAGTCTCAACCTCAGTTTCGACCTCAGTTCAATATGCCACAGTCGGGAGCTTATCTTTCGAATCAATCCACAAGCCTGAATCCTTCCATCCTGCCGGGCACATGGCCCAATCCACGTTTTCCACCTGCACCTCCATCATCACCTCCACCAACTCTTGCATATTCAATTCCACCTCGCCTGGCCACTCCACCTTGCTCACCTACCTTGCCGTGTCCACCAACTCAAGCTGTCTCACCCAGCACTCCATCCGTTCCTTCGTCCCAGCCTCATCATGCCGGTACTCCACATATGACTTCACCAGGAGGTCACACAACATTTGACGACAACCGGACATATGGCTTCGATCTCAATCCTCATTGGCAAGAGGACAAAGATCACTACGACAATCAGAAGATCAACGGCTTGACCTTTCCACGAAGCATTCGTCAATCCGCCTTCACGCAAAAGTTGGACATTGAAGGATGTGATCCTTTGAAACTGCCAGTAGCGGCCTTGCTGTATCAGCAAGCCAACAACTTCTGGCTTCGCAAGCTGGCTCATGGACGTGAACTCTACTTGATCCCTACAGGAGACATCGCAGCAGTTGTGTTCATGACTGAGCTCTTAACGCAGCTCAGAAACAAAGGAGTAGATCTGGACAAGGTCTCCTCCAGCCGGGCCAGACAAGATGGAAAGCTCTTGGACAAGACCAACAACACCAAGTATGCGGCACAACAAGTTGCTGATCTCATCCACAGCTGGGTTCCAACCCGCACAGCAGATCCAGACACACAGCATGAGCTCACCCAACTCAGGAGCCAGCTGGCACAGCTGCGTCAGCAGCTTGGCGAAGACACGGGCGAACCATCAACCCCAGGCAACACGGGTCCCTCAGCTTCGAGCCCTGCTTCAACACCCATCCAAGCAGCCCTCATGAGGAATTCTCAAAGTCCAGCACCTCCTGCACCACCAGGCTTCGATCCATCCTCCCTGCTGGTCGGCACCACCACACTCAACCCGTGGTTAGCCCAACATATGCCAACCGCTCTTGCAGTGCGAGCTTTCAACAAATGGTTCAAAGATCTCCCACTATCGGAACCCAAAAGGAAAGTCCTCATGGACAACATCGCTAAAACCGAAGAATGGTGGGCGAATCAACCGTCAGAGGCCATTGAAACGGTTGAACGAGTCGCAGTGATGATGGGCATCCCTGTCAGTTTCATGGGGAAGAACTACGATGCACTCAATCTCCTCAGGGCCATGACAGCGGCCATTAGCCTTACCAATTGACTAGCGCCTCACTTTCGAAAACTCAAGCACAAAGTGCTTCAATCCCACTTGCATGTCCTCCATTCGATGATCCTCGTCATCTACCTTTTGACTTCCTTCACCATGACTCACAGCATCCACCTTTTTCAGGGCTTTCGCATCATCCAGACACGCATGATGGTGTTAGCAATCCTCCATGGTCTTCGACCCAATCCCAAGCGGAAGTCAATTTTGGAAGGGTGTGCAGATCTCAAACACCTGTGGGGCACCACCCTACACTCTCACAATCTTTTTTCAAGACCTTTTTTCCAGCCTCAGAGCGTCTACATCCGTTTCACCCATATTGCCAATATGCAACCCAAACTTTATGTGGGCTCTGCAATGCACAATACTCTCGACAGAGAGTACAGTCGCTCAAGAAAATACTTTCAACTCACAAACGAGAGACTTGTTCAAGCAGAGCTGGCACTTCGCTATTGGCAGGATCATGACAACCTGTACATTTGGGCTCCAATCCCAATCTATACAGACAGGACGGACTACCGTAGCCTTGAAATGGCTCTCATTCAGGAGTGGCAACCCAGAGTCAACTATCCCTTCATTTGTCAATTCTTCCACCCAAAGAAGGGTATTCTCAAAAAAACCCTTCTCAACACCAACGAAATTTGGCCTGGCCACCCTATGGCGTCGTGCCAAACACAAATTCACTCCACAACTCGTCCGCCAAATTTTGACTTCATCACGGTTCCAGAACCGTCTGGAACTTTGGACCATCATTCACGCCTTAGGTTCAAATACCAAGGCAAGGTTCGAACAAACAAAGATACTCAGATCGAATGATGGTGGCCTTACTCTATGCTATGCTCTTCGCCGTTTGGCAAACAACATCCAGGAGCCTTTCCGCACTCTTTCCTTGAATGCCATCGATGCCTCCATCAAATGGTGGCACGGAAAACCGGCCCCACGGGCCTCCGCCTTACGAGCTCCATGGTCTCTTACCCCCAATCTCCAACCACAATTGAGGAAATTCTTGCGACAGTGGCATTTCCAAATGCTCGAACATCAAGTTCCGTGCCATACTCCATCCTTCAAGATGGTCTTTATCAAGCACGCTGCTGTCCTTGATCAACTTTGCAATCACAAAAAAGCCATCGACGACTGGTCCACCTCCAATCCAGCGATTCGCTGCTGTCAACACTGGTCATCTTACAAGTCCGCTGCTCTCAATCCTTCAGACTCACATTGGGTCCTATCAGGCTCTCTCCTTCACTCCTTGCTTCCACCAGAACTTGCAGTGATAGCAGAAGGACCCCTATCCAACAAAGTTTTTCCTTCCAAAAAGGAATATCAAAATCAGATGCGACTTGGTATGAAAAATTGGACCAAGAGAAATGGCTTACCGTCCATGCCACATACGAACATCTCGGACCTGTGCCACCACCTCTGGTCAGAACACACTCATCAAATCACCAATCACATCACGAAGTCCTCCATCACTCAACTTCAAACCACCTTTGAAGGTGCCATTTTCCATTGCGAGGACAAACATTTCTCCTCTCTTCGCATTTACTGCCCATGTCTTTACTACCAATCCATCGAACAGACCTTCCAAGACCCTTCGATCTTTGAACAGCTTCCGGACGAACCTGCGTCCATCCTGACATCACTCGTTGAATCCCTTCAACGACAACATGGAAAAGCCTAGCCGTGGGCAGTCGGCTCTGGCCGTCAACTTCCATCAGGCTACATTCTGGCCAAACGAAAGAAAGACTTCCGTAGTGGCCGACCCATCATTTCTTTCGTGGACTCACCATTCCGGCCCATGCTCAACATCCTTGCCCGTTTGATTTTCCAGCTCATTCCGGCCGCCTGTCCCAACCACTTTGCCACTGGAGATGTTTACACACTCCTGTCCATTTTGAAGTCGGCGCCTGTCGACGCTGATCTAATCTTGGTCAACCAAAAGACCTAGCGGGCTTCTTCACCAGCATCGACCAAGACAGATTTGTCAGATCCTGGTTCATGCTTTTGGACTTTCTACGTCCGAACATGAACGTCTCCGACAATGAAGCTTTCTCAGTCTATCCGGGAAAATCCAACAATCCAAGAGACATCATAAAAGGACGTACTTTCCGTCGTCTCAATGTCACCCGGAAGATCATCATCAAAGATGTCCCAGACCTGATCAAATCAGCACTGAACATGCATCGCACTGGGCCAAAAGTGCGTTCGTCAATGCAGAGGCAGTCCCATGGGCAGCCCTCTGTCGCCTGCCTTATGTCTGATGGTGGTCTCCATCAGTGAACAAATCTGGTCCATCACCTTCAATCAACTTCTTTCCAACCATAACTTGTTCATCCGTCACATCCGATACGTCGACAACCGCCTCATTTTTGGGGACAAACGCCTCACAGAACTTGCACCATATGAAGTCCTTCTTGACGATGGCTTCTGTGGAAAACCCATTATTCTTGAAACTGAACCTGACCAAGAATTTCTTGGCTTCATGCTCGAAACAAAACCACTGGAGCTAATATATCAAGGACCGACGAATGTGTCTCAAGTCCTTTCGCCGTTTTCAGCTTCCCCTCCAAAAGTTCTGCTCAGTGGTTTCCGCTCACGCTGCCACATTGTCATCAAGGGTGCCTTCCCTGAACCTCGCGTCCAACAAGGTCTTGACCAATTAATTCATTTGTACACACGTGCTGGATTTCCCAAGGAGGAACCCCAAGCCATTGCCAATCACATTTTGATTCAGCATCAGAACCTTCAGCCGCCAAGTCAAATATGCGCCTCATGACTGCTTTGTTGCGTTTCTGCTTCTGTTTTGGTCCTTTTCTTTTTCTTCCTTCCTTTGCTGTTTCTTTCTTCTGTTTCTTCCTTGTCTCCTCCTCCTCCTGTTGACTTTGGTGATTCTATGCAGCTAATTGGCTCAACTTCCGCTCCACCCCAGCCTTCTCCAGTGTTTATTTCGATCATCATGGACCACGCTCAAGGTCGTGCCTTTCATCATCACTTGGCTCGGGCCATTATGCATCTGAACCACTTGGCGGGTCTTCTTCCGTTCTTCGAACCGTCCATTGAATGGGACGATTCCATGCCTTCATCACATTTCCGCTTGGAACGTTCAACATCAAGAGGCCTCCACACGTTCGTTCCCTTACCTCCTTCATCACATCTACCAACGGTGGTATCACATGGAGGCATTCCATCACAAATGATTTTGAATCCTGAACCGAGCCTGCGTCCTACCACAACGCATCACCCACCTCATAGGGATGCTGACCACACTCCAGGTTCACACAATGAAGCCCGAAATCCAGTTCTCACAACGGAACACGCCGTCGATCCATCTCCAGGAACCTCAATTGTTGCTGAACCTCCTCGGGCTACGACCAGGACCACAATACCAGTCCCTGTTCGGTCCAAACAACGGGCCTCATCAACTGAGGACCCACAGCCGAAGAAAAAACAAAAATCGGCGTCGGCTCCAGAACCACGTGTCCCTACCACTGAAAGATTTGGCCGCCCGCTTCCCATCATTTCCGAAATACCTCCCGAAGGCTTCAACTCTGATGATTCAGATTATGATGCAGCATCTGGAGCTGCTTCCACACATGATCACCCGGACACAGACATCAATTATCGCATCACCTCACCACCCAACACCGCTTCCACCACACCACCATGGCAGGCACTTCAACGCTTACCTTGACACCGAATCCAAATGCACCACCACCACCAACCATCCGAATCCTTCAACCAAACCCTGCTGATCCTCCTCGTGACCCACCATTTCGTCCATGGACTAACACAGACGATCAAGAGCTGATCAACCTAAAACAGGACACAAAGTCCCGTCCTTCGTGGAAGACGATCGGAGCCCGACTTCGTCGTGATCCGCAGGTGTGCAAACTGAGATGGGGAATCTGGAAACAAACGGACCAACATGGTCGCGTTCACCCGCCTCATGAACCAGAGGCTGAGGACTAAGCAGCATTGATATTCCATCCAAGCAGAAAAAGTGTGCACCTGCCGTTTGCTTGCCTTCTCTTTCCTTTTCTTTTGTCCTTTCTGGTTTCTGCATTCTCTTCCGTTCCTGCCTTTTCTCCCTTTCGGTTTTCCTCCTTTCCCTCTCCTTCTTTCTTCCTCTTTTTCTCCTGTTTACTGGCATGTCAGGTTTAAATGGTTTCTCCAGCAAATATGGCTCATTCATCCGATTACGTACGAATTGCCCCAGATCGTTCCCGCTCACGGGACGAACCCATGTGGCAGAATCGAAACCAACAACATCGCAGTCAATATCGGGACGCATGGCATGAGGTACCTCCAGTACCTCGACTTCGGAAAGTACTCGTCATTGTCAACCTCGACGCAGTTCGTCCACTCATGAACAAAATCCATGCTGATGTCATGGATTCAGCAACATGCGATGTGTTGCCTACTCCTGGCAGAAATGAAGAACTCGCTCTGTTCACCTACCATGTCCTGATCCACACATATCAAATCGAAACACTCACGGTGAACAACCCGCTGTACTACATCAGCCAACACATCTGGTACACGTGGGACCGCTACCTGCCTCCTTCTTCTATGGATCTCCGTTGGCAAGATCAGACTGGAGACACCTTTGCCCTTCGCAATGAGGACCGCCTGGTTGAACTTCTCCATGAATTTCGTCCTCATTGGACTGAGGGCCAAGAATTTGGCATCCTATTTCCGAGCAACATTCGATATTTCACGTCTCACTATCAGCCATATATCATGCGCATGAGCTGCCATGAGGCTCTTCCAAACCGCAACATGCTTCCATAAAGCGGATAAAAGGTTACTTTGCTGCACGTTGCATCTTCCTTTTCAATTTTGTGTTCGTTTCCACTCTTGTCATTTGGTTTTTTCCTTTTACCTCTAGCACATGTGTCATCCCTTAGCTCTTGGCTTCAGCTTTAACATGACAAAGCGTGATTCCTGTCTCGCCGGTATCACCTCACCTCGAGCACCGATGAGCATGCAACGTCGTCATTCCCAGTTCCAGGGCCAATCTAGCAGTGGTGCTACATCCTCAGGTCAAAGACCTCAACCGAGCAGTGTCATTGACAATTTGGCCCTACCATCCCTTCCAGGGATAGATCACAGTGGCAGTTCATCTCACTACGGGTATGCGGCAACGACTCAGTCCGTTCCCTTACCTGATGCTCCTGCCCATCAGATCCCAATACAACCTTTACGTGAGGAAGCCTACCCACTCCAGACGGAGATAGAACAAGAGCATCGAATCCTCCGTACTCACATTTTCACAGAGGTCCTTTCTCCTCACCCGACAAGGGCCAGTCGCCTCATGGTGACGGAAGTGGACCGTTTCGGTGTGAAACGAAACTGTCAACCGGAGTTCTTCTTCAATGGGATTGTTGGTCACATCCGTGCAGACCGTCACGGGTGGATAAACTCTTGGGAACAAGCCACCCAACTTGCCAACTATTGGCGTCGTCACTTCAATATCCCTGAAGTGTACCATGAGCAAGACTCCTGGCAACATCACCCACAAGAGTCTGACAATGCTGACCAACTTGAAGAAAGCCAAGAATCAATACCGGGATCAGGGATGGAGGACACCGACTCCATCACAGCCAATGCCGGCGCGGCATCGGTTCCAAGTCAGATCCACCAGCTGGCCGCACTTCTTTGGGACATTCTCAACAATGACAGAAACTCCAATGCTGCGATCCTTGAGAAGCTTGAAAATCCAGGAGATGACTTGAGCACCAGCCCGGTCCAGGTCTTTACGGCAACAGACTTGGCCCACCTTGCCAGCCATTTGGCTCTGACGACTCATGTCCTTTCTCAGCAAGCCCAGAATATGGAAGAATTGTCCGAAATCGATGACTAACGACAAGCTGAACTTCCTGCCGATGTCGTTCTGAGCAGACCGGATAATTCAATTGCAGATTTCCTCCCTGTATTTTGATTTTGCGTCAATCGCTATATCCTGTTTCAGGGACTAGATAAGAGCTTCGCTAGCTACTACGCAGTCGCCAAAACAGCCTCGCGGCAGCGAGGCGTGTGTGTGGAACATCTGAAAAGATGTAAAACTTCTAACTTTTGTACTGATTGACATGGATGGTTTCCTTTCATTTCGGCTATTTTCCGTCATTTCATTTATCAGATGCAGGGGAGTGGTGAGCAATGATGAAGTCACCACTCAACGAAGACGCTTCATCATTTGCTGTGATATGACGAAGGGACGCCTTTGTCACGTACCTGCTAACTTTCAAAAATGGGAAGAGGCTCAACCCAAGAACCTCCTTGTCGTCAATTTTCATTTTTCTGCACTGTTGTCGCAACCTGTACATTCTATGGTTTATTCTAGACTGAGCTGCATCAGAACAAGTTGATCCTTCGAGCAAGGACGTAGAAAGCTTACTTCGCACTGAATATCACGTTGGGTCATACAATTTTTTCCTGTCAGGTTTAACTGCGGTGTTTTTGCACGTACGATGCATTCCACATCAATAATTCGATAAGCTATTTCTGAGCAAGTGTGTGTATGTATGTGCATGTACAGGTGAGTGAGTGAGAGTGTGAGTGAGTGATGTGAGTGTGGTGTGTGTGTGTGTGTGAGGGATGTGAGAGTGAGTGAATGAGTGAGTGAGGGAGAGTGAGTGAGTGAAAGTGAGTGAGTGAGTGTGAGTGACTGAGTGAGTGAGTGAGTGCGTGCGTGAGTGAGTGAGTGAGTGAGTGAGAGGGAGTGAGTGGGTGAGTGAGTGAGTGGGAGTGAGTGAGTGAGAGTGACATCCTTGCAGAGCACCAAGTGCCGCCCCTGCCACGCAAAAGGCACCGGCGGAGCGGCAGAGACCAAGGGACACCAGGGCGTACATCCGACCCCTTGCAGAGCACCAAGTGCTGCGCCTGCCACGCAAAAGCCACCGGCAGAGCAACGGAGACCAAGGGACGCCAGGGCGTACATCCGACCCCTTGCAGAGCACCAAGTGCTGCGCCTGCCACGCAAAAGCCACCGGCAGAGCAACGGAGACCAAGGGACGCCAGGGCGTACATCCGACCTTTTGCAGAGCACCAAGTGCCGCGCCTGCCACGCAAAAGCCAGCGGAGACCAAGGGGCGCCAGGGCGTACATCCGACCCCTTGCAGAGCACCAAGTGCCGCGCCTGCCACGCAAAAGCCACCGGCAGAGCAACGGAGACCAAGGGACGCCAGGGCGTACATCCGACCCCTTGCAGAGCATTAAGTACCACGCCTGCCACGCGGAGACCAAGGGACGCCAGGGCGTACATCCGACCCCTTGCAGAGCACCAAGTGCCGCGCCTGCCACGCAAAAGCCAGCGGAGACCAAGGGGCGCCAGGGCGTACATCCGACCCCTTGCACAGCACCAAGTGCCGCGCCTGCCACGCAAAAGCCACCGGCAGAGCAACGGAGACCAAGGGACGCGAGGGCGTACATCCGACCCCTTGCAGAGCATTAAGTGCCACACCTGCCACGCAAAAGCCACCGGAGACCAAGGGACGCCAGGGCGTACATCCGACCCCTTGCAGAGCACCAAGTGCCGCGCCTGCCACGCAAAAGCCACCGGCAGAGCAACGGAGACCAAGGGACGCCAGGGCGTACATCCTATATACCCCTTGCAGAGCACCAAGTGCCGCGCCTGCCACGCAAAAGCCACCGGCAGAGCAACGGAGACCAAGGGACGCCAGGGCGTACATCCGACCCCTTGCAGAGCACCAAGTGCTGCGCCTGCCACGCAAAAGCCACCGGCAGAGCAACGGAGACCAAGGGACGCCAGGGCGTACATCCGACCCCTTGCAGAGCACCAAGTGCTGCGCCTGCCACGCAAAAGCCACCGGCAGAGCAGCGGAGACCAAGGGACGCCAGGGCGTACATCCGACCCGTTGCAGAGCACCAAGTGCTGCGCGTGCCACGCAAAAGCAACCGGCAGAGCAGCGGAGACCAAGGGACGCCAGGGCGTACATCCGACCCCTTGCAGAGCACCAAGTGCTGCGTCTGCCACGCAAAAGCCACCGGCAGAGCAGCGGAGACCAAGGGACGCCAGAGCGTACATCCGACCCCCTTGCACAGCACCAAGTGCTGCGCCTGCCACACAAAAAGCCAGCGGCAGAGCAGCGGAGACCAAGGGACGCCAGGGCGTACATCCGACCCCTTGCGGAGCACCAAGTGCCGCGCCTGCCACGCAAAACCCCTTGCAGAGCACCAAGTGCTGCATGTGCCACGCAAAAGCCACCGGCAGAGTAGCGGAGACCAAGGGACGCCAGGGCGTACATCCGACCCCTTGCAGAGCACCAAGTGCTGCGCCTGCCACACAAAAGCCAGCGGCAGAGCAGCGGAGACCAAGGGACGCCAGGGCGTACATCCGACCCCTTGCGGAGCACCAAGTGCTGCGCCTGCCACGCAAAAGCCACCGGCAGAGCAGCGGAGACCAAGAAACGCCAGGGCGTACATCCGACCCCTTGCAGAGCACCAAGTGCTGCGCCTGCCACGCAAAAGCCACCGGCAGAGCAGCGGAGACCAAGGGACGCCAGGGCGTACATCCGACCCCTTGCAGAGCACCAAGTGCCGCGCCTGCCACGCAAAAGCCACCGGAGACCAAGGGACTTCAGAGCGTACATCCGACCCCTTGCAGAGCACCAAGTGCTGCGCCTGCCACGCAAAAGCCACCGGCAGAGCAGCGGAGACCAAGGGACGCCAGGGCGTACATCCGACCCCTTGCAGAGCACCAAGTGCTGCGCCTGCCACGCAAAAGCCACCGGAGACCAAGGGACGCCAGAGCGTACATCGGACCCCTTGCAGAGCACCAAGTGCTGCGCCTGCCACGCAAAAGCCACCGGCAGAGCAGCGGAGACCAAGGGACGCCAGGGCGTACATCCGACCCCTTGCAGAGCACCAAGTGCTGCCCCTGCCTTACAAAAGCCACCGGCAGAGCAGCGGAGACCAAGGGACGCCAGGGCGTACATCCGACCCCTTGCAGAGCACCAAGTGAGTGAGTGAGTCAGTGAGTGAGTGAGTGAGTGAGTGAGTGCGTGAGTGCGTGCGTGCGTGGGTGGGTGAGTGAGTGAGTGAGTGAGTGAGTGAGAGTGAGAGTGAGTGTGAGTGAGTGTGAGTGAGTGTGAGTGAGTGTGAGTGAGTGTGAGTGAGTGTGAGTGAGTGTGAGGGAGTGTGAGTGAGTGTGAGTGAGTGTGAGTGTGAGTGAGTGGAGTGAGTGAGTGGAGTGGAGTGAGTGAGTGGAGTGAGTGAGTGGAGTGGAGTGGAGTGGAGTGAGTGAGTGGAGTGAGTGAGTGGAGTGAGTGAGTGGAGTGAGTGAGTGAGTGGAGGGAGGGAGTGGAGGGAGGGAGGGAGGGAGTGGAGGGAGGGAGTGAGTGGAGGGAGAGGGAGTGAGTGGAGGGAGAGGGAGTGAGTGGAGGGAGAGTGAGTGAGTGGAGGGAGAGTGAGTGAGTGGAGGGAGAGTGAGTGAGTGGAGGGAGAGTGAGTGAGTGGAGGGAGAGTGAGTGAGCGGAGGGAGAGTGAGTGAGTGGAGGGAGAGTGAGTGAGTGAAGGGAGAGTGAGTGAGTGAGGGAGGGAGGGAGTGAGTGAGTGAGGGAGTGAGGGAGTGAGGGAGTGAGGGAGTGAGGGAGTGAGGGAGTGAGGGAGTGAGGGAGTGAGGGAGTGAGTGAGTGAGGGAGTGAGGGAGTGGTGGAGTGAGTGGAGTGAGTGGAGTGAGTGGAGTGAGTGGAGTGAGTGGAGTGAGTGGAGTGAGTGGAGGGAGTGGAGGGAGTGGAGGGAGTGGAGGGAGTGGAGGGAGTGGAGGGAGTGGAGGGAGTGGAGGGAGTGGAGGGAGTGGAGGGAGTGAGTGGAGGGAGGGAGTGGAGGGAGTGGAGTGGAGGGAGTGGAGTGGAGGGAGTGGAGTGGAGGGAGTGGAGTGGAGGGAGTGGAGTGAGTGGAGTGGAGTGAGTGGAGTGAGTGGAGTGGAGTGGAGTGGAGCGGAGCGGAGCGGAGCGGAGCGGAGTGGGGCGGAGCGGAGTGGGGTGGGGTGGAGTGGAGTGGAGTGGGGTGGAGTGGAGTGGAGTGGAGTGGAGTGGAGCGAGTGGAGCGAGTGGAGCGAGTGGAGCGAGTGGAGCGAGTGGAGCGAGTGGAGCGAGGGGAGCGAGTGGAGCGAGTGGAGCGAGTGGAGCGAGTGGAGCGAGTGGAGCGAGTGGAGCGAGTGGAGCGAGTGGAGCGAGTGGAGCGAGTGGAGCGAGTGGAGCGAGTGGAGCGAGTGGAGCGAGTGGAGCGAGTGGAGCGAGTGGAGCGAGTGGAGAGTGGAGTGAGTGGAGGGAGTGGAGGGAGTTGAGTGGACGGGAGTGGAGGGGAGTGGAGTGGGAGTGAGTTATGGAGTGAGTGGGCGTGGAGTGGGTGGCTTGCGTGGCGTGTAGTGGATGCGTGGAGTGGAGTGAGTGAGTGGAGTGAGTGGAGTGGCGAGTGGCGTGAGTATGCTTGGGAGTGCGTGGCGTGCAGTTAGTGCGGTCGTGAGTTTGGTTGGGTGTGTGGGTGTGAGTGAGGGGATGGGAGGCGGGAGGAAGGCGGGAGGAAGGCGGGAGGCGGCGGTGAAGGCGGAGGAAGGCGGAGGAAGGCGGAT
>CAMXCT020002806.1:65000-86081 GCA_947184155.2 Cladocopium goreaui
TACACACTTGCAACACGTGAGATACTATCATATTGAAATCTCAACTTGAACGGTGAAATCTGGTTAAGTTTTGACAAGTGTCTCGACAGAACCGCAAGAAATGAGTTTTTTAAAAAGAACGTCAAACTGACATCTTTCAGTTTGGAGAATTATCGGTACTCAATTGACTTCTGCTGACTGACCCGGCTCTCCAAACTGCACTTCCGTGAACGCAGGTGTTTTAAAGATATTTCCACAACTCAAGGATTGAGATTGGAGATTTCTCCAAACTCCGAGGTTGGGTTTGGATATTTTCTCCACGCTCGGGGGTTGAGTTTGGAGATTTCTCCAAATTCGGCGGTTGAGCTTGCAGATTTCTCCAAACTCGAGAATTCTCCAAATCTCCAAACTCAATTCCCAAGTTTGGAACATGAAGTTTGAGGCGTGGGAGCTGGAGAGTAGTTTTCAACTAGCAAACATCGCACCCCCGCTAAGCGTCACTGATAGCGCTATTGCTCCTGCCGCAAGGATGCTCTTATAGCAGTTGCTTACCCAGCTTCTACCCAAACACATCCCTTCACTTTTCTTTTTACTCTTGCCTTCAACTATCCTTCAGGGCCCTACTCCAATCATCCTCCAAGTCCTTTAAAAGTTGGAGCATGAAGCTCCTCAAAAATTGTGAAAGTCACATTGACGCGTCCCATTCACGGCAACCTTCAGTAAAAGGCAAAAGATTGGCGCGCAATGAAGTGAACGCTGTGATGATAGTGCTGCTCAAGACAGCTTGTTTTTGGTCACGCATCTTTGCTTCTGCTTGCTCACACTACCTTCTGCAATAAACTTACATCCAAATGTGCGATTCAGAAGACATTCTGGGTTGGGCCCACTGCCTGCCACCCCCTTCTGGAAATTCTCAATACAAAAAATGCTAGCCATATTTAACTCCCCCGTTTTTCGGTTCCGGCGACTTTTCCAAACTGCAGATAGCAGATAGCCACTCCAAATCCGGCTTTGACAAAAATGTATCGAAGCCCGACAGACCAAATGAATCAATCTGTTGAAAATTTGTATTGTTTGAAATCGCCCTGAGCTTAATTTTTATGCGCAAGTCCAACCGCCAAGTTTGAGGATCCGTGCAGGCTCAGCCTCTTGACTTTGGAGACATTTGCAAGCAGCTCCAAATATGTCATCCAAGACAATAGTAATTCTTAAGTTCAGGGCTTGGAGATAGTTTCAAATCTTAAGTTCAGAGAAAAAAGATAAAACATATCTGACATCTAGTTTTAAAACCATTCAAAATCCACGATCGCGCGCGCCAATACCACTGCAAGTGTGCATCAGTAAGGGAAAACTGAAGTTTCTGGGTTATTTCAAACCAATTTTCACTTGAACAGTCGCACCAAGACGCCCCGAAAAAGTTGATCACGCATATGGCGCGAAGACCATCCGCCCGTGCAAGTCTATACAAAGCCAGGCTGAATCTTTACTATGCGACTAAAGGCTTCCCCCTTTCACCGCGGAAGGTCCGCGAAAGAGGTTGTTGTAGCAGGGTTTTCGTGAAAGCCATCGTTGCGACCACGAAAGTAAAATGAAAGGATTCGCAAAAGACCCTTGTGAGAACAAAGAGTTAGGATACCGGGTTCAAAAGGAAACAAAAAATTTGCAAGGAGGCTTCAAAAGGAAACAGCAAATTGGCTTACTTGAGGCTCACTCACCCACTTAAGATCTGAACTCACCACGCAAGTCCACTTATACTTATATACTGAATCTCACTGATTTATGGACAGTCAGTGACTCACACGCTATTGCTATTGAACCGTAACTGACGCGTACGTGAACCTCAGCGGGCTTGCCGCACAACTCACATGGTCAACACTTTGCAAAGGGGCTTTGAGGCGTGGAATGGCACGAAGTCGAGGGGGGTGTTGTGGGTATAGGGTATTGATATCATATCGGAAGCCGTATGGTATGCAAGAAATCTGACAGTGCAGCTGAGGATTGTTGGCAGCATGGGCTACCAAGGCATTAGTGGTGATTGGTCTGCAAAGTTTTGACTTTTCCCCACATCACTGTGTGGGGTTCTTGTTCCCCACATCATTGTGTGCGGTTCTTGTTTTTCGCTTGGATCCCGCCGGGGCTCCGCTCCGCCCCCTCCTCCTCCGCCGCCTCCTCCTCCCTCACTCACTCGCTCGCTCACTCACTCACTCTCTCTCTCTCTCACTCACTCCCTCACTCCCTCACTCCCTCACTCCCTCACTCCCTCATTCCCTCCCTCACTCACTCACTCACTCATCCCTCACTCACTCATTCCCTCACGCCCTCACTCCCTCCTCACTCCCTCACTCCCTCACTCCTTCACTCCCTCACTCACTCACTCTCACTCACTCACTCACTAACTCTCACTCACTCTCACTCCCTCACTCACTCACTCACTCACAGGCGCAGTACACAGAGCCTCCTGGAGGCGCGCCCCGCGACTGCCTTTTGCGTGGCAGGCGCAGTACACAGAGCCTCCTGGCGGAGCTGCGGCGCGCGTGGGCGCCGCTGGCCCGCAGCTGCCTTTTGCGTGGCAGGCGTGGCTGCCTTTTGCGTGGCAGGTGCAGTACACAGAGCCTCCTGGCGGAGCTGCGGCGCGCGTGGCGCCGCTGGCCGCGGCTGCCTTTTGCATTCACTCACTCACTCACAGCTCGAGTTCTCACACCTCACTTATCCCACGATCCATCCCACAACTCATCACACCACAACCTATCACTCGCTCGCTCGCTCGCTCACTCACTCACTCACTCACAGGCGCAGTACACAGAGCCTCCTGGAGGAGCTGCGGCGCGCGTGGGATTTGCGTGGCAGCGCAGTACACAGAGCCTCCTGGCGGAGCTGCGGTGCGCGTGGGCGCCGCTAGCCCGGGGCGGCCTTTTGCGTGGCAGGTGCAGTACACAGAGCCTCCTGGCGGAGCTGCGGCGCGCGTGGGCGCCGCTGGCCCACGGCTGCTTTTTGCGCGGCAGGCGCAGTACACAGAGCCTCCTGGCGGAGCTGCGACGCGCGTGGGCGCCGCTGGCCCGCGGCTGCCTTTTGCGTACAGGTGCACTACACCTGGCGAGCTTTTGCCGTGGCAGGCGCAGTACGCAGAGCCTCCTGGAGGAGCTAGGCCTCCTGGCGGAGCTGCGGCGCGCGTGGGCGCAGCTGGCCCGCGGCTGCCTTTTGCGTGGCAGGCGCAGTACACAGAGCCTCCTGGCGGAGCTGCGGCGCGCTTGGGCGCCGCTGGGCAAGCGGCTGCCTTTTGCGTGGCAGGCGCAGTACACAGAGCCTCCTGGCGGAGCTGCGGCGCGCGTGGGCGCCGCTGGCCCGTGGCTGCCTTTTGCGTGGCAGGCGTGGCTGCCTTTTGCGTGCTCCTGGCGGATCTGCGGCGCGCGTGGGCGCCGCTGGCCCGCGGCTGCCTTTTGCATTCACGCACTCACTCACTCGCAGCTCGAGTTCTCACACCTCACTTATCCCACGATCCATCCCACAACTCATCACACCACAACCTACTCACTCACTCACTCACTCACTCACCCACTCACTCACTCAATCACTCACAGGCGCAGTACACAGAGCCTTCTGGAGGAGCTGCGGCGCGCGTGGGCGCCGGTGGCCCGCGGCTGCTTTTTGCGTGGCAGGCGCAGCACAGAGCGTGCGGCGCGCGTGGGCGCCGCTGGCCCGCGGCTGCTTTTTGCGTGGCAGGAGCCTCCTGGCGGAGCTGCGGCGCACGTGGGCGCCGCTGGCCCACGGCTGCCTTTTGCGTCGCCGGGTCAGTACACAGAGCCTCCTGGCGAGCTGCGGCGCGCGTGGGCACCGCTGGCCCGCGGCTGCCTTTTGCGTGGCAGGCGCAGTACACAGAGCCTCCTGGCAGAGCTGCGGCGCGTGTGGGCGCCGCTGGCCCGCGGCTGCCTTTTGCGTGGCAGGTGCAGTACACAGAGCCTCCTGGCAGAGCTGCGGCGCGCGTGGGTGCCGCTGGCCCGTGGCTGCCTTTGCGTGGCAGGCGCAGTACACAGAGCCTCCTGGAATCAATTTGGGAAACACTTCTGTTCGACCTTTACGTTTAACAGGGAACATACAGACGACAGTGTATCACTCTGCTACTTTCGGGCACATAAATTCATCAGTTCATTTCTTGTTTCCTTTACCGCATCACCTGTGCCAGGTACCCTACACTGCACAGAATGATGACGCTTGAACTTGCGCGGCCTCTCTTGAAAAAGAGCTCGTGTGCTGCATGTATCATGTGCCGGGCTCTTGTTTTTCACTTCCGCTCCTGTTCCCGCCTCCGCCGCCGTAGACTTATCAGCACCACTCATCACAGCTCCACTTATCACATCACAACTTCTCATCACAACTCATCACAACTTATCACATACCAACTCATCACAGCTCCACTTCTCACACCTCACTCATCACAGCTCCACTGCTCATCACAACTCATCACAGCTCCACTTCTGACAGCTCCACTTCTCATCACAACTCATCACAACTTATCACATCCCAACTCATCACAGTTCCACTTCTCACACCTCCCCGAAGTTCACATTAAGCTTAGATACATAAAGGCTTGACATGTGGGGTTATCCGGTCCTTTTATGGATCTTTTCATGGCTTACACTTTGTAATGTTGGGGCATGAGAGGCAGATTTGCCTTGGTCAAGCGTCCTACAAACGACCACGTGGTTTTTCTGTAGTCCCATCATGAGAATCCCAAGAAGAATGATGTGGAAAATCCATGGCGTTCTCAGGAAACAAGTGCCATTTGATCCACCCCAACATCTTGATGCGATACTGTCAATACAGTGATTCACATCCCTCCTGTCCGTTTTGCCAGAGAGAGCTCCCAGTGTTCTAAGACATAGGCCGCTCCCTGATGATAGAAACGCGGAAAACTGTCGCACTTGCACACCCCAGACAGTCCACGATTGATCACGAGTGTCAATTTTCTGCTGAGTTCCAATGCACCTTGCCTCCAAACATATCCCTGTCATCGCTGTTTCCCCTCGTGGGCCGCTTGTGACATGGACCTTTGCCTCGCAACATGTGAAGAGATGCTAAGGTCAGTACATCTCTCACGAAGTGATTGAGACTGCCTACGCTCAAGCATCTCGTCAGATCTTGTCAGTACACCTCAATGCATGTCAGAAAACCGACGACTTGCGGGGAGGCCTGCAGTTGGAAGTTGTTTGCCCCACGATGCATGGATTCCAAATGGGCCACAACCTATCTCTCCAACATGTTGGAATTCGGGAATCCATACCATGCACCAGCAGCAAGATGAAGGGTTCCCTGGTTCCCTCGATTCAGAAGAACTAGCTGCTATACCTGTCGAACTCCTGGAATAGAAAGACAGCTCAGACATGCTAAGACCCAAAGTCGAATAGCCAGAGGGTGCTTCCACAACACAAACTGCCGGTCCATTGTAATTCTTTGGGGGGGATCTGCCAGTACAGGCAATCTGTGTTCATTTTGTTTCCAACAGCCCAGCCTCAACAAAGATTGTGCAAAGATGCTAGCTGAATGAGCGTTTCTTGATAAAGGGCATGTAAGAGGAGTCTCCCAGATTGCTGTTGCGACTGTCCTGTACAAAGCTCTTAAGGGCAGTGATCCTTCAGCCGCTTCCATGAAGTGGTAAAATGCACGACCAGTAGATTCTATTGGTCGTGCGTTTTACCACTTCATGGAACAATCAGAACTAGAGCCTAGGTTTCTCAAATCATACAACTTCAAACATGCCCAGAGATCTTAAATTGACAGGATTATCGAAGGAAGTTTAGAAGTCAAACTTCCGACAATATGGACATGGAAAAAGCAGACGTCGGAAGAGTCAGAGAAGAGAAGAGAAGAGAAGAAGAAAGAAGAAAGAATATCAGAGAAGAGAAGAGAAGAGAAAGAGTCAGAAGAAAGAAGATGAAGGCGCGCGATAAGGTAGAAAAGTCGCGAAACGATGCCTTGGGGCTCCGGAGGCTCGAAAAGTAGGCTCGCTAAAGCAGCAGGTGCGGAGCAATCTGGTCAGATGACAGATGAAAAATTGCACGCCGTTGTGGTACGAAGCAGATTTCGAAGTCAAAATGCTAAAAACGCCTCATGCCCGGAGCAGCTTTGGAAGTTGAGATGTTCAAAAAGTGCACGGCGCTGTGGTGCCAAAGCACATTTGGAAGTCAAAATGTAAAAACACTGCGGGTTCGGAGCACTTTTAGAGGTTGAGATGTTGAAAAAGTGCACGGCGGTTTGGCGCGAAGCACATTTCGAAGTCAAAAGTGTTAAAAACTGGCGGTCTCGGGCCACTTTTGGAGGTTCAGATGCCGAAAAAGTGCACGGCGATGTGGTGCGAAGCACGTTTCGAAGTCAAAACGTACAAAACACACCATTGTCGGAGCACTTTTGGAAGTTGAGATGTTGAAAATGTGCCGGCGTTGTGGCGCAAAGCACATGTCCAAGCCAAAGTAAAAGCACCACTTGCTCGGACCACTTTTGGACGTTCCAGCGTCGTTTTGTGTGGCAGGCGCAGTGGGTTCTGCACCTGGTGAAAAGTGAGCCAAACGTGTGGGTTTTGTAGCAGCTTACAAAACGATGGCAGGCATGGGACATCTGAAGAGGCGCTGCAAAGATGCATTTCTCGTGGCAGGCACAATACAGGAGACATGTCCGTCAGACATGTTAGGAGGTCAGGGCGCAAATTTGCTGAGAGGGGTTGCATTTTGGAGCATCAGTGCTTCAAGTTTGCTAAGATGATTTTGCATGACAGGTGCAGCACCTCGTATGACCTGGGCTCACACTGTTTCGTTCCAGGCGCGATACTTTTTAGACACATGGGATGGAAAGATCGCAAAACGTATTGGCACGAGGCCATCAGCTCTGCACTCGACTTTCCATTTTTGAAGGAAGTCTCGCAGAACTGCTTCGTTTTTGATCATCAATTTCGAAAATTGAGAAAGTCTCGCTGAAAAGCTTCGTTTTCAAGGTTGCAGGCACACAGGTAGAAAGATAAACAGACAGATAAAAAGACCGCTGAATAGATATTTAGATTGAAAGACAGATGGATACTGTAGATAGACAGATAGATAGATAGGATAGATCGATAGATAGACAGGATAGATTAGATAGATAGATAGATAGACAGACAGATAGATAGATAGATAGAGAGAAAGATAGATAGATAGATAGATAGATAGATAGATAAGATTAGATTAGATAAGATTAGATTAGATTAGGTTAGATTAGATAGATAGATAGATATTAGATAGATAGATAGATAGATAGATAGATAGACAGGTAGGTAGGTAGGTAGATAGGTTGATAGGTTGATAGGTAGATAGGTAGATAGGTAGACAGGTAGACAGGTAGATAGGTAGATAGATGGATAGATGGATAGATGGATAGATGGATAGATGAATAGATGAATAGATGGATAGATGGATAGATGGATAGATGGATGGGTAGGTAGATAGATGGATAGATCACATAGATCACATAGATTACATAGGTTACATAGATTAGATAGATTAGATAGCTTACATCGATAGATAGGATAGGATAGGATAGGATAGGATAGGATCGATAGGATCGATAGGGTCGATAGGATCGATAGGATCGATAGAATAGAAAGAATAGATAGAAAAGATAGAATAGATAGAGTAGAACGGAACAGAATAGAATCGAATCGACTAGACTAGAATAGAATAGTACAGAATGATAGATGGATGGATGGATGGATGGATGGATGGATGGAAAGATCGATAGGTAGATAGATAGATAGGTAGATAGGTAGATAGATAAAATGTATAGATAGATCGATCGATCAATCGATAGATAGATATTAGATAGATAGATAGATAGATAGATAGGTAGATAGATAGATAGATAGATAGGTAGAAGGATAGATGGACGGACAGACAGACGGACGGATGGATGGATAGATAGATAGAGAGAGAGAGAGAGAGAAAGAGAGAGAGAGTGAGAGAGACAGATAGACAGATAGCTAGATCGATAGATGGATAGATGGATGGATAGATAGGTAGGATAGATAGGTAGGATAGATAGGATAAATAGGATAGATAGATAGGATAGATAGGAGAGATAGGAGAGATAGGAGGGATAGGAGAGATAGGAGAGATTGGATAGATCGATAGACAGATAGATAGATAGATAGATAGATAGGGAGACAGACAGATAGGATAGATAGATCGATAGATCCATTAATCGATAGATCGATAGATCGATAGATCCATTAATCGATAGATCGATAGAT
Source organism: Cladocopium goreaui (assembly GCA_947184155.2). Classification (NCBI taxonomy): domain Eukaryota; class Dinophyceae; order Suessiales; family Symbiodiniaceae; genus Cladocopium; species Cladocopium goreaui. The sequence continues at coordinate 73,249 of CAMXCT020002806.1, forward strand.
CGATAGATCGACAGATAGACAGATAGACAGATAGACAGATAGATAGATAGATAGGTTTGATTAGATTTGATTCGATTTGATTAGATTAGATAGATAGATAGATAGATAGGTAGATAGATAGATAGATAGAAGGATAGATAGATAGATAGATAGATAGATAGAGAGAAAGATAGATAGATAGATAGATAGATAGATAAGATTAGATTAGATAAGATTAGATTAGATTAGGTTAGATTAGATAGATAGATAGATATTAGATAGATAGATAGATAGATAGATAGACAGGTAGGTAGGTAGGTAGGTAGATAGGTTGATAGGTTGATAGGTAGATAGGTAGATAGGTAGACAGGTAGACAGGTAGATAGGTAGATAGATAGATAGATAGACGGATAGACGGATAGACGGATAGACGGATAGATGGATAGACGGATAGATGGATAGATAGACAGATAGATAGATAAAATGTATAGATAGATAGATACATAGATAGATAGATAGATCGATCGATCGATCGATAGATCGATAGATCGATAGATGGATAGATAGATAGAGAGACAGACAGACAGATAGGATGGATGGATAGATAGATCGATCGATAGATCGATAGATCGATAGATAGATAGATCGATCGATAGATCGATAGATCGATAGATAGATAGATCGATCGATCGATAGATCGATAGATCGATTAGATCCATTAGATAGATAGATAGATAGATAGATAGAGAGAGAGAGAGACAGACAGACAGACAGACGGATAGGATGGATAGATAGATAGATCGTTAGATCGATTTATCGATTAGATCCATTAGATAGATAGATAGATAGACAGACAGACAGACAGATAGGATGGATAGATAGATAGATCCATCGATAGATCGATAGATCGATAGACAGATAGATCGATAGATCGATAGATCGATTAGATCCATTAATCGATAGATCGATAGATCGATAGATCCATTAATCGATAGATCGATAGATCGATAGATCGACAGATAGACAGATAGACAGATAGACAGATAGATAGATAGATAGGTTTGATTAGATTTGATTCGATTTGATTAGATTAGATAGATAGATAGATAGGTAGATAGATAGATAGATAGAAGGATAGATAGATAGATAGATAGATAGATAGATAGATAGATAGATAGATAGATAGATAGATAGATAGATAATAGGTAGATAGATAGATAGATAGACGGATAGACGGATAGACGGATAGACGGATAGATGGATAGACGGATAGATGGATAGATAGACAGATAGATAGATAAAATGTATAGATAGATAGATACATAGATAGATAGATAGATCGATCGATCGATCGATAGATCGATAGATCGATAGATGGATAGATAGATAGAGAGACAGACAGACAGATAGGATGGATGGATAGATAGATCGATCGATAGATCGATAGATCGATAGATAGATAGATCGATCGATAGATCGATAGATAGATAGATCGATCGATCGATAGATCGATAGATCGATTAGATCCATTAGATAGATAGATAGATAGATAGAGAGAGAGAGAGACAGACAGACAGACAGACGGATAGGATGGATAGATAGATAGATCGTTAGATCGATTTATCGATTAGATCCATTAGATAGATAGATAGATAGATAGACAGACAGACAGATAGGATGGATAGATAGATAGATCCATCGATAGATCGATAGATCGATAGACAGATAGATCGATAGATCGATAGATCGATTAGATCCATTAGATAGATAGATAGATAGATAGACGGATAGACGGATAGACGGATAGACGGATAGACGGATAGATGGATGGATGGATGGATAGATGGATAGATAGATAGGTAGATAGATAGAAAGGTAGATAGGTAAATAGGTAGATAGGTAAATAGGTAGATAGGTAAATAGGTAGATAGGTAGATAGGTAGATAGGTAGGTAGATAGTTAGGCACATATATAGATAGATAAGCGGATAGATAGATAGATAGATAGATAGATAGATCGATCGATAGATAGATAGATACATAGATAGATAGATAGATGGATAGATAGATAGATAGAGAGACAGACAGACAGACAGACAGACAGACAGATAGGATGGATAGATAGATCGATCGATCGATAGATCGATAGATCGATAGATCGATAGATCGATAGACAGATAGATCGATAGATCGATAGATCGATTAGATCCATTAGATCCATTAGATAGATAGATAGATAGATAGATAGATCGGTAGATCGGTAGATCGATAGATCGATTGGATCCATTAGATAGATAGATAGATAGATACATAGATAGATAGATAGATCGATAGATAGATAGACGGATAGACGGATGGATGGATGGATGGATGGATAGATAGATAGTTAGATAGATAGAAAGGTAGATAGGTAAATAGGTAGATAGGTAAATAGGTAGATAGGTAGATAGGTAGATAGGTAGATAGATAGTTAGGCACATATATAGATAGATAAGCGGATAGATAGATAGATAGATAGATGGATAGATAGATAGATAGATATAGATCAATAAATAGATAGATAGATATAGATCAATAAATAGATAGATAGATATAGATCAATAAATAGATAGATAGATAGATAGGTAGATAGGTAGATAGGTAGATAGGTAGATAGGCAGATAGGTAGATAGGTAGATAGGTAGATAGGTAGATAGGTGGATAGGTGGATAGGTGGATAGATGGATAGAAGGTTAGATGGATAGATGGATAGATGGATAGATGGATAGATGAATAGACGGATAGGTAGGTAGATAGGTAGGTAGATAGATGGATAGATTACATAGATCACATAGATTACTTCGGAATATTAGATAGCTTAGATCGATAGATAGGATAGGATAGCATAGGATAGGGTAGGATAGGGTAGGATAGGATACGGTAGGGTCGATAGGATCGATAGGATCGATAGGATACGATAGGATCGATAGGATCGATAGGATGGATAGGATCAATGGACTAGATAGAATAGATAGAATAGATAGAATAGATAGAATAGATAGAGTAGAACGGAACAGAATAGAATCGAATCGACTAGACTAGACTAGAATAGAATAGTACAGAATGATAGATAGATGGATGGATGGATGGATGGATAGATAGATAGATAGATTAAATGTATAGATAGATAGATAGATTGATTGATAGACTGATAGATAGATTGATAGACAGATAGATAGATAGGTAGATAGATGGATAGATGGATAGATACATACATAGATAGATAGATAGATGGATAGATAGATAGATCGATTAGATCCATTAGATAGATAGATTGATAGATAGATAGATTAGATAGATTAGATAGATTAGATAGATTAGATAGATTAGATAGATTAGACAGGTTAGATAGATTAGACAGATTAGATAGATTAGATAGATTAGATTGCCCATAGAGTTTTTATAGCTCAGATAGGGAGATAAATACATAGATAGATAGATAGATAGATAGTAAGATAGGTAAGATAGGTAGGATAGGTAGGATAGGTAGGATAGGTAGGATAGGTAGGATGGAAAGGATAGATCGGATAGATCGGATAGAGAGATTGAAAAGAAAGAAAGAAAGAACGAGAGAAAGAAAGCAAGAATGCTAGAAAGAACGAAAGATAGGTAGGTAGCTAGATAGGATGGATAGGATAGATAGGATAGACAGGATAGATAGGGTAGATAGGATGGATAGGGTAGATCGGATAGATAGGGTAGATAGGATAGATAGGATCGATAGGATAGATAGAACAGATAGAACAGATAGAATAGATAGAATAGTTAGAATAATTAGAGTAGATAGATTAGATTGATTAGATAGACTAGATAAAATAGATAGAATAGATAGGTTAGATAGGTTAGATAGATGGATAGATAGATTAGATTAGATTAGGTTAGGTTAGATTAGATAGATAGATAGATAGGTAGACCGATAGATAGATGGATAGTTGGATAGATGGATAGATAGGGAGATAGATAGATGGATGGATAGATAGATAGATAGATAGGTGGATAGATAGATAGATAGATAGATAGATAGATAGATAGATAGATAGATAGACAGATGGGTGGATAGAAAGATATGTAGGTGCATACATAGATGGATAGATAGGTAGATAGATAGATAGATAGATAGACAGATGGACAGGTGGACAGGTAGATGGACAGATAGACAGATAGAAAGATAGGTAGAAAGATAGATAGATAGATAGAGATAGATAGAGATAGATAGATAGATAGATAGATAGATAGATGGATAGATAGATAGGTAGACAGACAGACAGACAGATAGATAGATAGATAGGTAGATAATTAGGCAGATAAATAGAAAAACAGACAGACAGATAGATAGATAGCCCGACACTGCAACCACCTTTCCATCCGTCAGTGGATTCGCTTTGCCATCCATGCGTCGCACCAACTCACCTCTCCTATAGTGTCCTATCTTTGAAACTTCCACCACCGCCTTGTGTGGTAGTACTGGTAGTGTTTGTAGTGGCTGGCAAGAATTCTTCGACCAAGTAGGCAGGAAGTACCAGGACCAGTACCATGGGGTACCCAGATGACTGGCAATCCGCCAAGGAGGGTTTGACTTTGGTTTTTTACCGCAGCTTGGCATTTGTGTGATAGTGTGAGGAGAAAACAGCGAGTTTTGCTGGGATGATTTGTCTAAATCAAGCGGGGTTGTTCGGTTGTTGCCCCATAGGTTTGTCCTGACCGCTCAATTGGTTCTAAGCCAAACGAAATAGCATGATGTGGCAAGAATGCGTTGGTACTTTTCAACCTGACGGAAAAAACAACCGGCTGGCAGAGACTTAATTGGATTGCAGAACTGACTCTTCACGATTGGCGATCGTATGTTTCTACCTTGAAAACCGGAGAAATTGGAATTGAAAGAGAGTTCGAAGATAAGTAAACAAGTCTTGGCTCTAGTGTAGTTGCAGTAGATCAGGCGAGGTAGTTTTAGCCAGAATTCCCAATCTTGGGAAGTTTTTGGCGATGAATGTCCGACAATTTCCCCAGGTAGCCACAATGCTTCATGGTGCCTTGGCAGACAAATAGCATCAAACTTGAACATGTTTAGGGCAGTTTGCACCATGATCGCCATGTCTGATCATCTAATTCACCCGTAGATTCGCCTCAAGCGAGTTCCGCTGAATTGGCGGCAGTTTGCCAACATGGCCCATGATTCAAGGAATAGGTGTCATGTGATGACATGTGATGCCCTATCTTTGAGTCGATAGCCAAGGACTAATCCATCCAGATACTTCGATAATATCAGTGCCTTCAACACCGAGCAACTTGGTGCAATTGCTAACCCAGGGGGAGTCAAGCGTCCCAAAAACAACAGAAGCCTCAGCAAGGGGAGATTCGAAAACAGCTAACTCGAAGCAGCAACCAACGTCGCTATTTGACAACTTGTTTTCACGTGTTTTGACAACTGTCCACTAACTTTGGAAAACTCTGCGATGACACCATGGTCGCCTGACCCTTGCGCTCGGCCCCAGGAACATCAAATTCTGCAACGAAACCCGCCTGATGAACAGCAAGGTCAATTGATCGTATTCCCCATGATTCAACATCCTGCAACATTCCCAGCATTCCCGCAATGACGAAACTCGCAGTCCAGTTGCGGTAAAGTTCTGTTCATTCTGTTCACTGTCGCTACTTGGAAATGATTTCACAGTGGTACTTGCATGACTTGGGACATCTTGGGACCTCTTGGGGCCGTCCTCATGTAGGCCATGGAGCAATACGCTCGTGTCACTGGAGATTGGGATGGCATTGACAATAGCAACCTGACGGCAACGACCAGCATTGGATACTGCTGAGACATGCTGAGACCATGCGGAGCTGAATGGTCAGCCTGGTCTTTGGGAGGTTCTGGGAGCCGGTCTTGCACCTCGTGCAACTCATATCAACACACTGTCTTCTGCTATATTGTTGAAATATGTTGGAATGTTTCCTCCAGATGTCCCATCGATCCCATCCAGGGCCTCCCTTCACGGTGCCAGCGGTGTCAGTGATTCTCTTTTTTGAGAAAGTATTTGTTCGCCTGGGTTGAAGGGGCATGGTTTGTCGGGCCCCTTTCAGCTTTACAGCAAACGCTGCCGAAGCTGGCTCACCCACGTGTTTTTTGCCTTTACGTTCCCTTTTGACTCCCGAGGCTTTTTTCATCACCCAAGATCATGTAGATGCTTTATGCTATGGGACCAGCAGATTCCTTGGTTTTCTGTCTTTTGGGCAACACACCATTTTCTTATGTGTCCAAAATGCAGCGTTTCTTACGTGTCCAAAATGCAAAGACAAATGGTGAACAATACCTTCGTCTCCCATGTTTCAATGTGTTTTAATCAGGAAACCTACATGCCATGCAGTTCGGGAATTGCAACCATATTTCCAGTTACCCAGCATAGTCTGGGTATCTAAGAGATTTGGATTGTTAAGGTTCTGAAAGATTTCGTTCTGTGCCACCAGCTGGCCATCAGGACTCTCGAAATCATGACCAATCAGAGTTGTGGCAAGTTCTTGGTGGACGTGTTTCCAGCTTGTCTATGGACAACCTAGAAGTGAAACTTCCAAGTTGTGGAAGACTAAAAATACAGAGCAAAGCCACATTGACAACGTAACACACAACCAAGCAGCACCACTAAACGCTAAATGATTGAACTGAACATTACCCTACAACACTCTCACACCTCACCCCAGCGCAAGTCAAGACAACAGAGTCGACTGAGCACAGCTCAACACCACTGTAACTCAACGCAAATAATTTTATTCGTAAAATCTCGTAAATGTGTGTTTCATATGCGCAAGAAAAGTACAATGGGCTGATGAGGGGGGAAGGGCACGGCATATGGTTGCCAGCACGACAGCCACATTTTGTAAGTGCCCCTGGGCCAAGCCAACCATAGATATGTGGAAAGCCTTCGTTCTTGGGAAAATGTTAAACAATGAATGGATTCTCCAAGGCTATATGAATAGTTAGTCAAGGCTGGAATCAACAATATGGCGCATGCCTGCAGCGTGACAGCTGAACGCCAAGAAAAGAAAGATTTGGGCCCAGGCACCGTCCGAGAACAGCACCGCCCCAGGTCCCGGCCGGAGGCTCATGCCGTGAACACCAATGGACTGCCGCGGCCATAGCCAGCCAAGCAATAGGACAAGCAAAGCTTTGCGACCCGGGCGCCGCCCCAGCTAGTGCCAAAGCGGGGTCGGCGGATTTTTCAAAACACAATGCTATGTGCTACTGGCGCTGTTAATGGACCCGCTGTTTTTGTTGATGCATTGCACAATATTGCACATCAGTTAGAAACTGGGCAAGTCAGTTAGAAGTTGCGCGGGACAGTTAGAAGTTGCGCACGTGAGTTGGAAGTTGCGTGTGATTTTCATGGGGAACTGGGTGGGGTGGGGCGTGGGGAGGCAAGGGGCATGCACGTTGATGCTACGCTGAAGAGAAAAAAGTCAAATCAGTGGAACACAAGCCCTTGACCAGGTCTGGCGTCAAATGAAGCGCTACGTTCCTTTTTCTCTGTCTACCAAAGACAAAAGACCAAAAGAAATAATTATGAATGGTTTATTGACTATCGTTGGAACAACAAGCAAGACTTGAAAGGAAGTCTGGCCAAATTGGCAGCCAAGGCAAACCAACGCAAACGATGAGGCTAGAAAATGAGGCCGCAAAAAGCACTGGGAAACAAATGTTCGAAATCCAACTTTGGCAAATACTTCGACCGATGTCATTCAATGATGAATGACAAATTTCCTATCGTAACCTGGGACAAAATAACCGTTCCCATTTCAAGAGAAACAAAGGAAATCGCGACGCCACCACAGTTTTACACAAATCCATGCAAAATGGCACAAATAAAACACGTAAAGAACAGTTAAAAACAGTGGGGCCGCAATTCGCGCCGGAACGTAGTTTGTGCATGATGGGGTGACAAGGTAAGATACATGACAAGCCAATTGAGCACGTGATTTTCGTGATTCTTTCAGGTGCGGTGTGTTCCCTTGAATTGTGTGTGTGTTTTGTGCAATTTCATAGTTTTTGTGATCCCGGGTTTAAGATGAAGCGCGCTGAACGAAGCGCAATGGCTGCATTTGAGCTCTGTCCTTGGGTTCGGAAGTAAATGGAAACGGCTGCGCCAAAGGTGTTTCTAGCTGCTAGCTATTGTTGCCTGGGAAATGTCGTTTTGTTGGAGGATGGGGTGGTTTGATGGATCTTTTCTCGCGGACGCCTTGTACTTACATGTCTTTTGTTGGTGAACACAGCCACAAATATACAAACATATTACAAACACTGCAAACAGATTTTTGTTCAAGTCAGTTGGATCACATTAGGTCCAACGACGGGCTCAGGTTCTGGAACGGTGGTGGGCAAGTGCTTCCAAGGATCCGTCAGACTCGTCATGAAACACATGTGAACACCGATGGGGTTCAGTGACTTCAAGATTCAGCAGAGCTAGGCATGAAGACAGCACGATTTCGAATGGGATCATACATCAATTCCAAACATATCTGAACATGTCCTGTTTTTCCAGTTTTTTTGCACTTTATCCACTTTGAATTTGTATATAAGGCCTTTTGGCGGTTGGAATGGATTTGTGATCTGCGGATGTGCAAAAAATATATTATGTTTTCCTCGCGTCTAGACCTTGTAAGTGAACCGGCCTTGGCAAAGCAGAAGCTATTGCCGATTGGAATTGTGAAGACAGGGCACTGCAAACACCAAGATGCCATCCCAACATCAAGATAATATGCACCACCGGAGCTCCCATGAGCAGGACACTATTGGTTTGCCCCTGTCTGCCGGGCCAACCCTATGACTTGCTATCCAGTCATTACAGCAGGCAGTGATGGGTCAGCAACTGTTCTTTTTAGAGAAACTATTAGGAACTCCCTCCGGATGGAGATGTATAACCCGGAAGACCTTTCCATTTGAGTTTCACATCGGCGTGTTTTCTGGGATTCTCTCCTCCCAGGGTTAATCAAGATTGAAAGATTATCAGATTGCAAAACTCCAGAGTCCAATCTGACTCCCAAGTCTCAACTCATACTCTACATGCAACTTGTTCGACCGTTGTGCTGAATCGGTCCAGTTTTATCTAGTTCCAGGGTGATGAAATGTGTCAGACAGGTCCCGGCTACGCCTATGAGCATTTCATGCAAAGGGCTGCAGTGTTCAACATGCCAGTGGTGACTCGGATCAACCCGGACTATCCAATAGGACTCATTTTGGGATCCACTGCCGACACGCAGAGCGAATGGGCTATATTGGTTTTGCTGGCTTTTCTTCGGTACCAGTGAGTATTGTCGATTTTGCTTTGTTGTTTGTTTTTGGTTAATATTGGTTGGTTCACAGGTAGGCTTGTGAGGATTGGTGATTGGTAGGTGAGTTGACTGGTTCGCAAGAGACCTTCCATCGTCGATGGTGCCCACTCATGATGACGTGTGACGACCACCACTGTTGACGGGTGGGCACGTTTTTTTTCCCCGGCCAATCGACGGCTGAGTTGCTGGCCTCATCTACCGGCTGATCAATATTGATTCACTGTTTCGGTTGTTCCCGTTGTTCCCCAGGGCCTGTGGCGACTACCAGCATTTCCATCACTGGTGGAAACTCTAAGGTGATGGTGGTGGCCAAGCTTTGGAGTGATTATATAGCATTACCCACCCAGGCGAGACGGAGAGATGATGAAATATGGAGAGATGGAGATTGGAAAGGGTGGTAGCTGCAGAGCAAGGAAAAAAAGTGTTGATATTGTTTGATCATATTTGTGGATTGCCAGGACCTCCTCACCATGAAAATTGTAAGCCCGGCGTCGCAGGGGACACCCAAAGCAGTGACGCAGTACTCAGCACGAAAGCGAATGGAAACGGATCAGAATTGAAATAACTAGGTACAACCAGGTAGTGAGTAGACATGTTACGCGGAACTGCAGGGATCACAAGGGTAGAGTCAAGCCGGTGCGTGCCTAGCCACCGCTCCGGTGAACCATTTCTATCACACAACTTCGAAGTCAGACGAAGGACGACCTTCGCTGCCTTTTGAAGACTTCTGCAACTGCACACGTTACAATTTTCTTACAACTGTTCTTGTGTTGAGAAGTGCTGAAACATGCTGAAAAATGGTTTCATATGGTTCCTGAGGCTTGCGGTGAAACAAGTTCAAGCGAATGTTATGACCAGCGCGCCCCCCCCAAAATGGCTAATGAGGGGACAAGAAATCCCACAGCCATCCGAAACTCCTGGGCCTACTTGAGGCACCATCGTCAACCTCTTTCATCATCTTTCATTTGTGTACAATGCACAGGAACTCTAATTTTTGGACCCTGAATATTAGCAGATGTTTGTCACATCACGTCACCTCCACTATCCTGATCTGCTCTGGTGTGTCCAGGTCAAGTCATCCTTCTATTGGTGGGAGCCTGACCCCACCTTTCTGTCGCGCCTTGGCTTCAATAAAACCGGCTACACGTATTGCACAAGTGTCAGGTCTTGCACAAGTGGAAGGTCAAAAGCAAAAATATGAAAAGAGACAAAGATGATAAAGTTTCATAGAAAGTCATGTAAAAATTGGAATATCAAGGTACATTGAATTACACTGATGATTCCCTCATTTTTTGTGTGGTGCATGCTGCATCACGGTGCAGGCTGGACGCGCATAAAATGATTTACCCGGACTTTGATTCTTCAGCCCATCGCGCAGGAGACTCGGCATGACTCGGCTGGACCAGTTGCAGTCATCAGCTGACCATTTTTTCAGATGCGGTCCGCCTTGCTATTGCTGTTAAGCATCGTCTCTTTTTGTGGCAAAAACATGCACAAGCACCATCAAGCACCCATATTTTGGAAGCACAGGGCTATTCAGCTTAATATGCATATCACTGACATTCCAGCATGGTGTCTTTGCATGTTGTGGATCCCTTCGATATTTAACTGATAGTACGACAGTTCCAGCTTCGCAGTGTTTGAGTCTAATCTAGGCCTCTTTAAGGTTGGGGACTCTTGTAGCGGTCATCTAAAGTGAAGCAATTTGCACTGGTACAATGTACCAGGGCTCATTATCGCATGGGTGCAAGTGTGTTGGGACAAGCAACTGTGATTGCTTGAAGACTCTTGGGGTCTCTGGTCACTCATCAGAGCGCTGTTCCAATGCTATAATTTGACATACACAATGCTGTTGCTGACATTATCTGAACGAGACTTTGCCATGCATTGAAGATTCCTTTTTTGTGATGGTGATGCCAATTTGACCCACACGGAGGCATGCAATTTTGGTGCCCAAGGAATCTTGACGACCGATTACGAAGCCGTGAGTATCGACAAGTATGCAAGTGCCGACTTGAAGGTGGGGCCAAGATTGCCATGATAATTGCGACACGTTGACACGGGATCAATGGCATAATTTTTGTATGCAGACTGTAGCTTGAGCAGGTAACAATGCAATTTAGCAGCCATGTTGCCATGTCCTTTGCGATCATTGAATTGAAAGGGTACATGTTTCAGCATTGTTCACTCTGCACAGCTGTTGTTAGACATGTTTGGCTGTGTTCCAGCCACTCTAATGTAACCATTCAAGTTGATGCACACGATTATTTTTGCAAAAGTTCGACAGCTGGGACCACAGACAATCAATGGTTGATGCCTGGGATGGATACAACATGCCGATTGGCCAGTCGGTTTGATTTCATTCCCGGACTTGCCCTTGGCCATATTAAATGTTCTTACTCAATAGAAAAAGGGATTTTCTTCCAGACACGTTGTGGAATGCGACTGGGATGTTGCCCCGGCTTGTTTTGTACTGCAAGTGTCGAGCCAACTTTTAGGGTGCTGGGAGCATGACGCACGCGCACACACACACACCTGCTCAGAACAATCTTTGCGAATTCTGATGTGGAATGCATCCTACGTGCAAAAACACTCCAAATATACCTGACAGGAAAAGGTTGAAGATCAGATCCGAGAAGGATCGAGAAGAATGTATTTCAAGGCCACTGCTAGATGCAACATTTCCATCTGAGCCAAGTCATTACCTCCCTGACATCAAGTTTGGCTTGAAAATTGTTTGAAAAAACGACGTGCCGGTTCTGGGCTTGGCCGGATGCCATCTCGAAAATAAATGAGATTGTCAAGATAATCTTGCAAGCTATGTCCACGACATCCATGCCAAGATCTGCAGGTACAGGTGAATGATCAGTTCACCCTTCCCCCATCATACCATAGCTTCGTTGCGTCAGGTAGGTATGATGGGCCTGACGCCCCTGCCTTTGAAAACTGGAAACTGGAAAATTAGAAGTTTTACATCTGTTCAGATGGTTCACACACACGCCCTGCTGCCGCAGGGCTTTTTTGGAAGATGCACCAATCTCGTGAAACAAAGCTCTGATACGGTCAACTGGTCTCGGATCTAGAAATCAAAATGCCAGAGACCAAATGAATTATAGAAAATGGAAGCATGTCCAGGATTCAGAAGCCAAAGGCGAAAATGGCCAAGATCTAGTCCGAAATGTCAGAGATATCCTCGAGGCTATATGCTTGAACATGTTGGGCCAGAGTGCTTGCCGTGATGGCAAGATGGCTTGAGAGATGGGATAAATCTGCTGCTGACCATACCTGAATAGGATTGGCATTTGGATCAGCTGGGGAAGTTTCAATCTTCTCAAGAATCGGAGCATTGAATTCACGATCCGCAATCAGAACGCTGTAAAGGACAGTAGCCAGTTGGTTGATCTGGCTTGGAACAGACAGTTGGCCTGTTTCAACTGCCACTGAGGTATCGTCTGCCAGGTCTGAGATTTCTGCATCCTCACCACCTAAGGCAGCATT
>CAMXCT020002807.1:0-35922 GCA_947184155.2 Cladocopium goreaui
GGGGTGGGGTGGGGTGGGGCATGTTAACGTTCGTGTGAACTTGCTGAGGTTCTTGATGCTACGCTGATGATGGGGTGGGGTGGGTTGGGGTGGGGCATGTTAACGTTCGTGTGAACTTGCTGAAGTTCTTGATGCTACGCTGATGATGGGGTGGGGTGGGTTGGGGTGGGGCATGTTAACGTTCGTGTGAACTTGCTGAAGTTCTTGATGCTACGCTGATGATGGGGTGGGGTAGGATGTCACAAGAAACCGAGAAAAGCTCAAAGCGCACACAGGCACAATAGATGCCGCATGGACGTCCTGCAAAAAAAATGTGCCAAAGAGTTTGCATGCCCGGAGTGCGGACTTGATTCTTTATTGCAAGATGTGGCAATGGAGATTCATCCACACGTACAAAAACTTGGCGAAAGCCACGGTGTCCAAACTGCAAGAGATGTAAAAATGACGGTGCGGACAGTTGAGCATGCCTGAACTTGTTTGAAGCAGAAATTGCGTTTCGCCTAGGCGAAATACACATTTATCTAAAAAACCACCAAATTCAGACGTCTGAATTTCAGAGTTTTTGTGATCGCTGAATTGTGTTTTCGCCCTGGCGAAACGATGATTTTTTGAAAAAAACAGTATTTCACGACCTCACTTTCCGGTCCGCCGGGATGTTTTTGTCACCGTGGGGCTTTCCAGGGAGATCCTGGCAGGAACGCCACTTGCCAATGGAACTGGCTCAGCCCCTGGGCCAGGCGGGTCCTAAAGATCAGAGCTGCCCAGTGAAGATCATTTTATGTTAAGAAAACACGCTGTTTTTTGTTGTTGGTCAAAGAGGCTTCTTATTGGGTCAAACAAAACCTGCTATTGTACTTTTATTGTTCAAACGTGCGATCTTTTTTGTTGTTTCGTTGGCTCATAACCTATGACTGTAGATTCAAACGGCATCATTTTTGTTGATCAAAACTCCAGTCTTGCTTGGCGGATATCCCGCATGGTTGCTGTTTCAATTGGTTGTAGGGTGAAAATAACTGAAAAGAATCATTTAGTGACTTCCGCAAGGCACCCCGGTATTCTGAAAATGTCATGGAATTACACCTGATAACGTCCACATACTCCACATCAAATCCATATTGCAACCGTATGGCTGGGTTTCAGGCTTCCTACATCTACATATTGGAAATCAACCTCCCATAAAATGGCCCCAAGAAGCCTCTAGTAAATTGACAAAAAACGATATTCCGATATGGAAAACAAACATGGTGTCCAGAAAATGATCTAGATTCATGGTGGATTCCCCCTGGCCAGGAGCCGCTTCCACCGCCAACGGCTCCCATGGAACCAGGTGACTGTGATGGGAGCTGCCGAATTGGAGGGGTTTAGTCATGATTTATAGCAACCAAAAAGCAACCAAAAAGATTGACATGGTGTGATTTGTCACTATTTTCGCAGGGTTTGCAGGTTTGCTGTTTTTTCGATCCTTTTTTTCGAGTTGCTAATAGCGGCTATACAGATGACCCGGTCAAATCCTGAAAACCAACCTGGCTACTGGGAGAACTCGGTTTTTCTCCAATGGCCTAAGTAAAAACTTGGATTTGCATCCTGCTTGGCAAGAGATTAAGCATCATGAATGATATACATATATATGTAATAATCATAGCGCTGGGGATTGGGGTCCGCATTTTTTTTTCGCGCCGATGCACCGATACACCGCGCGATAAGAATCCATGTGCAACCGCGGTCCTCATCAAACACGGACTTTACAACTAAAAGATGTGGTCCCAATGCCATAATCCTACCACTTGGGGATGGTTTAAAGAAACAACCCATTTACGGTAAGCCATTGCTGGTTGATGCCAGCTTTGCCTCTTTTCGTTTACCCATGATTTTCAACCATTCTTGTTTGTTCTATCACTATTAACCATTTAACTGTTGAGCATTATTAATCAATACTAACCATTACTAACCACTATGACGCATTATAACAATCATTTTAAAACATTATTAAACATGATTTGCTATTAACAATTCTTATCCATAGTTATTTCAGCACATCCCGGCACCTCCACAAGTTCTTGTGATTCTCAGCAGGTGCAGCCTCACCCTCCGAGGTCAAGGTCAAGGTTGGCAGGGCTATGGTTTAGGGCATTGGGCCATATCTTTCTATCCCATTGTTAGTTAAAGCCAAGTTCTATGATATGGCATATTATATAAAGCATCACCAATATTCACTAATTGGATTATATATATATATACACATACACACACATATTTCATGTAAATGTATGTATGTGTATTATGTATATATATATACACATTATGTATACATATATTTCCCCACCATTTCACTCTATCACTATGTTGGGCTATGGTTTGTGGCATTGGCTTCACGGCTTGCTAGGCAACGGGTATCTGGTTGATGACCATCCCCAAGAACTGGCACCATCCTTTTGGTGCAGGATTTCGCAACCATCCACAGCATCATGAATTACTCAGTTGATATTTCTTCACACCTTTCATGACATTGATAAATTGCTACGTTTTCTAAAGAAACATTGGCTTGACGGTTTCCGAACAATGTTGTTCAACACGTTACGTCGCAGGCGAAACCGCCCCGTGGACAGGACGTGCTTTGAGGCGACTGAAACAGGGGAAACGCTTGGAAAAAAACAGGGGAGTTTCAGGGTGGTGTAGCGGTGTATTGTCATTCATGAGTATCATTTTTATGGATATAAACCTTATACATATATATATATGGGTATGGATCAATACCTATTAATACCATTTTTAGGGGGTTATTCACATCCATAAATCCCAGCTATTTTGATGTGAACTACAGGGGTACTATTGGTTTTGACACACTGCCATATAGCATTGTCAGGATTATCATCATTCAACTAGATGTTGTTCCTTTGTCCCTTCAAGCTTCATGGATCAGTGGAGACTGGCACGACTGGGTTTCATGACACCGCCAGGGGAGGTGGACACGTCGGGTTTCACCCTGAATTAGCCTAGTGCGGCGCCGGTCTTCAAAAGCAAGTTGCAATGGTTCACATTGACCCCGGTATGGTGGTTGTCTGAAAATCTCAGTGAACTTGTGTTTGAAGGATTTTTTGACATGTGTTTGGCTTGGTGGTCTTTCGATGCGTGCGATATGGGTTTGACAGATTGAGTTAGTTTCCGAACAATTTTTGATGTTTGAGATCTGACTGCCACTGGGGACAATAATTTTCCACCCTCTGCAGTTTAACCCGGAGATTGCCAAAGAGGTCCCGACCAAAAGCAGGCGCAGCGCCGAAACCTATGAGCTCTTCTGGAGACTGCTGGTATTATCCTAACATCCCTCATCTGCTCGAGGGGTTTTTCAAATACAAATGCAACAGTTGCGCTGTTGATTTCCTCAGTTCCGCTGGATAGTCCCCATTTCGGAAATGTTGGCAGGTTTCGGATTTGCGTCGTCTCGGGACTGAAGAGTGCCACGCGTGTTCCGCGCGCATGTGTGACATGATTCCGGGGATCTTTCAAACAACAGCCCATCGAGTGGGCCGTTGCTAACAACTTCGGCAGGGCTCGGTGTGTTTGATGGCAGACCATTGAAACCATTGAAACGATTGAAACCATTGAAACCATTGCATTCTCCACGAATATTTGAGCCATACAAAAAAAATGACAAGAACTTTTTTCTGGCCACAAGTTCGAACATATGTGTATACATGTAGCATATACCCACAATTGATACTGATGATAACTACCTTTATACTACTGATAGTCAGGACAATAATGCCGACAACAATGACAATACCTTTGGATATCAAAGCTGGCAATGGAAACAAATACCTCATTCCTAGATTATATATATATAAATACATATAATGTTACATATGTATATATAATATAATATAATATAATATAATATAATATAATATAATATAATATATAATATAACATATAATATAATATATAATATAATATAATATAATATATAATATAATATATAATATAATATAATATGATATATAATATAATATATAATATAATATAATATAATATATAATATAATATAAAATATAATATAATATAATATATAATATAATATATACTATAATATATAATATAATATATAATATATAATATAATATAATATATAATATAAAATATAATATATAATATAATATATAATATAATATAATATATAATATAATATATAATATAATATAATATAATATATAATATAATATATAATATAATATAAAATAATATAATATAATATATAATATAATATAATATATAATATAATATAATATATAATATAATATAATATAATATATAATATAATATATACTATAATATATACATACATACATACATATAATATAATATACATACATACATACATACATACATACATACATACATACATACATACATACATACATACATACATACATACATACATACATACATACATACATACATACATACATACATACATACATACATACATACATACATATACACAATATAATATACATATATATATATATATCCCATCAAAACCCCATTCATAGAGGATTTTCCAGCTTGCCATGTTTGATGACACAGGAGGGTAACGATGACACAGGTTACGGCCGTCACATCAACCCCACGAGCAGCCACCACGAATCCAGGCATTGGGACCTCACCCAGATCTGCTAAGTGCCGTGCCCAAAAAAAGGGGAGGCGGTGGCGTGGTGGAATTGGGGGTTGGACCCCCAGGTTATAGCTATGTAGATGGGGGGACAGAGATATTTTTTTTGGGGTGGTATGTTTTGATACCCAGATGGATCATTGTGAACGGCCCCACGGATGGCTCCACTTACACATGGTTGGGTTGCAAAGGAAACCACCCAAAAATGGCCTTATAGACAAGGTTTGGGCTGTACTGTAAAATGAAGATCACACTAAGAATGGTAACCATATCAGTAACAACAATAGTGATGACCCTGATACAGCGAAATAGCTACTAACAATGGACGTAGTAATGATATAGACGATATACATCCAACACATCCAGGTTTGGAAGGTCTGGAGGGGCCAATTTCAAGCCATACCCAAGTGGGTCACTGCCGCTTTTGGGCTTTGGTAGCTGTTTTTCACCCAGTTGCACAGGACAAACATTTGCATTGGATGATCATTGATTTTATGTCTGTTTCGATGCCAGACATAGTGTAGAAAATTTGAGGATTGACAGTTTTGTTCAATGAAATCTGTTGGACCAAAGCCATGAAAATGGAGCGCGGTCTTTCGATTCACACACTTCAACACACACATGCAGAAACACACCCACACGCATAGCTACTGTAAATGTTTTTTCAAGCCTTCTCTGACACAGAACTCGAGACAAAAATCAAAGTCAGGGCCGGCAGTGATCCATTGATCCCCTGATGCAGCGGTGTGGGACTGAGCCTTTGTCGATTTTTGTGCATTGACGTGCATCTAAAATATTCTAAAATCTAAAAGTTCCAAAGACATAGGCCAGTTTTGTCCAATGATCCATGCAAAACAAACATCAGCCCTGGGTGGTTACA
Source organism: Cladocopium goreaui (assembly GCA_947184155.2). NCBI lineage: Eukaryota > Dinophyceae > Suessiales > Symbiodiniaceae > Cladocopium > Cladocopium goreaui. Next base: position 5,550 of record CAMXCT020002807.1, read on the forward strand.
ACATGTTACAACGTCACCTTTACATGAGTTGGATCATATCATCATAACTCCTTGGGGGATGGCTATCAACCCATAGGGATTTGTTGAGACAAATCACTCAGGTCTTTGTCCTCTGGTCAGGGAGGCTGGGATCATCTTAGGATTGAAAAACGTGGGAGTTTTTTTGAGGCTTTGGTACCTGAAAATGGTCAGTATGCTCAATTTATGGTTATTTTAATGGGTAACGTCCATCCTCGTCCATGATAACAATGATGGACCCCTGAACAACTCCATCAACCTATCTGCATCTATTTTGTATCCTGGATAGACCTTGGTAAAGGTTTTCCAAGTCAAGTTCAAGACTAGGAATCTCTGATACCCAGCTAGAAAATGCATCCGAAACACTCTGAAGTTTGCAGGGTATCAACCGCCAATCAACCGCGTATCGGGTCCGGCGACATTTTGGAGGTTTGAGCCACTTGGACATCGACTGCAAGGCCTGGAGGGTCTGGATCAGCTCAGGGGGTTTGTGACAGCTACTGTAAGTACTGCCGGTTGCCCCGTCTGATAGCGAAATCAAGAATTTGGATGGCCAGTTTTCTGGAGTATCGTCAGTATCATCTTCCTTCTGGAAAACCCATCTACCTTCTGGAAAACCCAAGACCAGTTCCTGAGGCAATGTCTACATCGGGACAACATGAAACATTGGAAAAGCATGAACTTCGACCATTCAATGGCCAATGCCGGAACAACTTCTTTGGGAACTCCAAATTTTTGGTACTGGTCAAGCTTTAAGGATCACGGAATCACAGATGGCTTTCCCTCCTTTCAGATTTCAAATCCTTCAATCTTCTGGCAGTTATTGGTGGTAACAACTCCAACTTTCTTGCGAAAAATAAACTGTTGGTGAACACCCCATAATCCCATACACACACACACTGCATATTTATAAATTATATACATGTATGTAATGTACAATGCCCACATTTATATATATCCCCCCAAGCTTTGTTGGTTGAAGCTCGGCCAAGACTTCAGGAGGCTCTTCAGCAATTGCTGCGGCCCAGGCGGGGGATGCCCGCACTGCTGAAACATTGCAAATCTGCACAATTGTAGAACTGCTGGATTTTGGGACGCCAACGATTTGGATTATTTTGAGAGGATGTCTTTTTTGGCAGGATGGATTTTAGAACCCTTGAACTAGCTTTTTTTTTCTGGACTATTGGCCTTGGTTTTGAGCCAACAAGGGCTGTTCAACTTCAACACTGCTCCAGCTGCCCAGTTACTATGGGATCATCAACCCATGGATGGGTTCCGCGCAAGAAGCCTCAGATGGTGGATATTTGGATGTGTGAATCTTGAGATCAAGAACTGTCCTTTGTGGGAGAAAATGAGGAGCTGGTTTGGTAGACCGTTTGGTAGACCATTCCTAGGTTCTTTCATGGTGTTGACCCCTTTATTAAACCAACCAGCGGGAAAAGGACATTGTCTCGTTGAGATTCCGAGTCGCAATCAGAAATTCGGCTTCGTCTAGGTCGACACGCCAGAAGCAGGACATGATCTTGTTGAAGAAAAGGATGGAAGGCCAGCGGGTCATCTTAGCTTCCTGTCAAGGCTTGAGAAAAGCAAAGAAGCCTGGGGCGAGGTGAAACTGAAAGACTCTGAAAGTTGAAGGGACTTTGGTGGACTTCATCCAGGGCAACAGTTAAACCGAGTTGACCCGCGCAGTGCTGTCTCAGAAATCCTGCAAGCCTCAATCATTCTCAATCCAAAGCACATCGAAGACTGCCTCCCTGCAAGCTTTTGGATGGGTTTGCGCAACACCAGGAGACATCGGGATACCCTAAAATGGCTGCTTTTATGGGAGATACCAGGAGATAGGCACCATAAACCTTGGGATTTGAAGGCTCACATTTTTCGCAGACGATCACCTTTGTATCTACCTTTCAGCCGGCCCGCAGAAGCTGATCGACCGGGGAAGAATCCCTACCTCATGGCTAGGGAAACTCAGAGTGGCTGGGTTTCTGAGCCATGACCTATATATAAAAGGATTTCCAAAGCCACACCTTTCTTTAGCCAGCAAAGTAAAGAATGTAAAGAAGATATATACCTCAAACCTAGTGGTTTTGGTTGAACCAAAATATGTCCATTGCGATATGTCCATCTGCTTTTTTTTGGGTCTCCCGCTGCTCCTGCCTTGCAACTAAGAAAACAATAGGACACACACCTTAAGAGAATCGCCACAGGCATTTGGTCTTCGAAAGTGGCATATGCTGTTACTCTCGTGAAGTTGAATTGACAAATAGCTTATATATGTGGGTCATGGTGAAAATTGGGTGCCAACCCCAAAATGTCTAGTTCTGCTAGTGGCCAGTGATTTTGCAAGTGGGCCGATCAACCCCCCTTTCGCTCAGGCGGATGTTGGCAAGATCCAGGCACAGTCGTCTTCAGCAGTGGAAATCCGTGAGTTTTCGGACCTTTCCAAGTTTGGAATTCAGGAAGGAGATCAATGCCTCCCCAGAAAATGCCGATGGCTCTTAAAACCTTTGTACGATCTTTGAGGCATCGTTTTCAGATCAGTCCAAAGCAGGGTGACGAGATTTTTTGCATGGCCAGATCACCTCCAACCCTTGGGGACGTGAACGCGAGTCCAATGTTGCTTGGCCGGTGGTGACTTACTTGGACCACTAGTCTCACTAGTGCTGCTTTCCCCAACTTGGGATACTGTCTGGTAAACTAACATATGGAAAATCACCAGGTTTAATGGGAAAATCAACCATAAATGTACCATTTTCCATAGCTATGTTAGTTTACCAGAGGGAAGTCATTCCGACAACCAACAGCTTGACCCGAATCGGGTCCTTACGTTGGACGGACGGAGATTTTGCCATCATACATCCGGTAGGACGACCTGATATGTTGACACTGTTGTCATATAATGTATACATACATATATATATATATATATACATAATATAATATAATATAATATAATATAGTACAATGTAACATAATTTAAAATAATATAATATAATATTATAATATATTATATATATAATATCATATATATAATAATATATATATAATACAATACATATAATATAATATATTCTATATATTATCTATATTATATGATATATGATATATAATATTGGATATATTATATATAATATAATATATAATACTATGTATAATATTATATAAAATATATAAAATATAATATACAATATATAATATATAATATTTGATATATAATATATAATATATAATATTTGATATATAATATATAATATATAATATAGTATATATAATATTTACTATATATTATATGACATATGATCTAAACTATGTAATAATTATAATATACTATAATATAATATAATGTAATATAATATTATAATACAATACAATACAATATAATATAATACAATACAATATAATATAATATATTATAATATAATATAATATAATATATTAAAATATAATATAATATTATGTGATATAATACAATATGATATAATAAAATATCAAATATGTTATATTATATAATATGATATTATATACTATATAATATAATATGATATTATATAATATAATATGATACTGTAAAATATATCATATAATATGAAATTATATAATATATAATATAATATGATATTATATACTATATAATATAATATACTATATAATATAATATAAAATATAATATAATATATAATATGATATGATATAATATATAATATATAATATATAATATATAATATATAATATATAATATATAATATATAATATATAATATATAATATATAATAAATAATATAATATATAATATATAATATAATATGTAATATATATAATATATAATATATAATATATAATATATAATATATAATATATAATATGTAATACATAATACATAATAAATAATATATAATATAATATATAATATAATATATAATATAATATATAATATAATATATAATATAATATATAATATATAATATATAATATATAATATATAATACATAATATATAATATATAATATATAATATATAATATATAATATACTTTACTATACTATATGCATTATTCATGTGTATGGAAACAATGTTTCATGACTCAACATGGTCCCCATGTATTGCCACCCCCAACCCCAGCCGTTGAGGTGATTCCCGTCACGGCGGACCGTATCCAGGCGGATCTCTTGAGAAATCAGCGCCTCGGAGCTGAGCAGTTGGTTTTGCTGGTTCCCTACGAGGATCAGCCCACGAATCGTGACTTGTTACTGTAACTGAACTGGGGTTCTACCCAGTTCTACCCAGTAGATGGGATAAGCCTAGACTTACTAAGTGGAACGATCCTCCGATCCGGAAATCTAGCTATGGAAAATCACTATTTTCAATAGGCAAAACATGTTACCAACAACACATCCAAACAATATGATATACTTATCACCAGAGGATCAATGAAAACACTGGCTATACGCAGTGATTTTGACTTTAAGTTTTCATGATTTAGGCTTTTAATTTAGGTTTTAGGGTTTTAGGGTTTTAGGTTTTAGGGTTTACCGTGTTTGTTGTTTTGGAAAGTAAACAACTTAAACCCTGCGCAGGGATTCGAACATGTCAAAGGATATGCGGGATTGGCCGCGGGCAAACCTAGGGGTTGCAGCGAACATGTATAAATGAACCATGGCTTCCAAAGCTATGTCAAATTGCCAGAGGGTTTCTAATCTTTTGCATTTAGAATGTTTTTTGAGTCACCTTGAGGTGGAAGATGTTTTTTGGGATTTTTGGGATCTTAGGTAGTTTCTTTTCTTCTTGAAAATATATTCTGAATGTTACGATAAATTTGGGGAGATCCAGTCTTGATGGATGCGTTTTCTTAGATGCTGAATGTCATTTTTCACAAGTCGGGGACCCCTGGGGAGGATTTCCAGCTAGGTGACATTACTGGAGGGCACCCCGAAAAGGTGAGACAAGAGCGGCTTTTAGCAGCTTCTAAGACCTCTTGCCCCAAATCCAGCCATGGTTCGGTGATTCGGCAAGTTTGGCCAAAATAAATAGATATCATTGCAGCATACGCCAGGGATGGATATGATATGGCCATGCGCCCCAAACCGCCGACCCTAGGTCCGGGGCCGAGCAGCGCGACGTGCGAAGGGAGAAGGAGCGTCAGTGCGCCAGGGGTACTGGCGCTTGACCCAAGAAATTGGGGTTGTACACCACCTGAATTTAGCATGGTCCCTGCAATTTACGGGAAGATGATTTTCCGCAATTGTATACGGTATGATATGGCCATGTTTTGGGTGGATCCATTTAGAATTCATTGGTGTAAATCCTAGTCGATACTGACAGGGATCCTCTTCCCAACTTGGCTAAACTGATGGGTCATGTGTTTCTGTACCCGGCAAGTTGGCTACTAACTTGATACTTCAAGAAGCAGCAAATACCATCCCAAAGCGTGGAACCCTGAGAATCACTTGTTTTTAGGGGAAGGTAGTCTTCCAACACCTATTTGACAGGGTCCATGTTGGTTGCGAATGGTATCACTTTTTTTGGGAGGCTTGAACTGAACTTTTGACCCTTACCCCAAATGGGCAGTGTTCAAAACCCCTGTTGATTGATGATTGTAGGGGCTACCCCTTGTATCGGGGATTGTCATAATCCATGGGCCGGGAATCCCTAGTAACCGACCAATAGAATTGTGAGCTCGATTGGTTAATTTTTGGGGTTATACATAGTTATACTGTATATAAGGGATTGCCACATTCCATTATGAGAAATTCTACTAACCACGCAGTATTGAACAATGCTCAAATGATCAAAATGGTGAAGGTGCCTCGGTTGTGCTGGCGAAAACCGACTCGGTTGTGCACGCGAAAAACAACTCAGTTGCGTGCGGATGATGATGATGATGATGATGATGATGGTGATGGTGATGGTGATTGTGATGGTGATGGTGATGGTGATGGTGATGATGCTTATGATGATTGTGGTGATGATGCCTTTGACGAAGATGCAGATGGAGATGAGGATGAGCATGAAGATGAAGAAACATAATGATGATGAGGAGAACGACCATGATGGGGAAAATGAACTTCATGATGACAAGGATGTTTCGCTTTCGATGTAGATTTCTGCTCCCTTCCTGAAAGTTGAAGTGTGATGGTAAGTCGAAGGAAGTGAGGGAAGTCGAGTAGCGCTTGTATCTGTGTAATGAAGTTAAGCAACAGGTGTGGCTGGTAGATCCTACCCTTTCTTCCCTACCAAGGCTGTGTGTAAAAGTGAGTCAATTTTGTGTGTACAACTGAGTCAATTTTGTGTGCGCAAGTGAGTCGCCGACCTCAAAGGGGATCAAAATACTTCAGAATTTTCCGTGTAGCGGGGAAATGAACTGTGTCTCCCAATTTTCCTAGATATTTGGATATTGTGTACTGTGTCTCCCAATTTGTTGGACACACCTAAGGTAAGTAAGGTGGATCTCCTGTCAGTTACAGCATCTGGAAATATGGCCTGGCTTTTCCAATCGTTACTTTGGTGTCCAGAATCGTGAAACAAATTGGTGGCAAAACCGATGACTAAAGTCCGCCTCCAGATTTTAGAGTCTGTAGATTCTTGGTGCATCTGGAACCCCAAACTGGTTGGTTCCCCAGGCTGTATGAGAAGTCATGGAGAGTACTGCATTTATCTCTGGAAGTGGCACTTGCAAAATCACTCACATGTGCATCCCCTAACAAAGGTTACATACCCTTCGGCAATAAAACATGGCAAGTTGGAAAATACTCAAACTAATGACGATTTATAGCTGGGAAAATAATCAATCAAACTATATAAGTGTCTTATTTTTTTTGAGAATACCGAAGGGTATGCATATCTCTTGATCCTCAAACAAAAACATCTCTGTACTTCATATTATTTTAACTTGTTTAATATAATTGCACTATATATATATATCTACACACATCATACTTGTATACATCATACAGATAGATAGATAGATAGATAGATAAGATAGATAAGATTAGATTAGATTAGATTAGATAGATAGATAGATAAGATAAGATAAGATAAGATAAGATAAGATAGATAGATAGATAGATAGATTAGATTAGATTAGATTAGATTAGATTAGATTAGATTAGATAGATAGATAGATAGATAAGATAAGATAAGATAAGATAAGATTAGATAGATAGATAGATAAATAAGATACGATAAGATAAGATTAGATAGATAGATAGATAGATAGATAAGATAAGATTAGATTAGATTAGATTAGATAGATAGATAGATAAGATAAGATAAGATAAGATTAGATTAGATTAGATAGATAGATAGATAAGATAAGATAAGATAAGATTAGATTAGATAGATAGATAGATAGATAGATAAGATTAGATTAGATTAGATTAGATTAGATAGATAGATAGATAGATAAGATAAGATAAGATTAGATTAGATTAGATAGATAGATAGATAAGATAAGATAAGATTAGATTAGATTAGATTAGATAGATAGATAAGATAAGATAAGATAAGATTAGATTAGATTAGATAGATAGATAGATAGATAAGATAAGATAAGATAAGATAAGATAAGATAGATAGATAGATAGATAGATAAGATAAGATAAGATAAGATAAGATAAGATAATATAAGATAAGATAGATAGATAGATAGATAGATGGATGACAGCATTCACCAGCGCCAGCCATGTCTTTGTCCCTTGAAGCCGGCCCTTGTCGATTTTCGAAGCGTTCCAGGTACATGGCCAGATATAGCGAGATCCCGAGTACGGCCTCGGTCCGGGGACCAAGCCCTCGGCGACTTATGATGAAACGTGTATAGATAGCAAGCAAAAAAGTTGGAACAGTCATTGACTACTGAACTAGGGATATAAATGATGGTGTAACTATATATGATGGTTATATTGGGTAACTATAAATGATACAGTAACTGACTTTTCTATCTTTTTTTTTGGGTTACTTACTATGATGGTGTTAATATTGGGTCAACCGCACTGTTGGATGCCCTTGGATATACATCTGAAGCTGATCTGCTCAAAGCTGAACTATGGAAAACCACCATTTTTAATGGGAAAATTCCACTATTTCGACTGGGCCATTTTCAATAGCTATGTTAAATTACCAGAGGGTAATCTAAATCTTCATCCACTCTACTTCCAATTTAGTCTAAGTCTAGTCTAATCTGATGTAATCTAATCCATCCTAAGCTAATCTGATCTACTGTAATCCAATCGCGATGCACATGTCTGAAATATTTCTGAAATTACAATACGCGACACACTCACACATCTCCCCACCAAGAGGACTTGACATTTCCCCTGCCATGTACCGGATCCAAAAAAGGATTATCAATTTGAAATTCAAAGACATCTTATTTTAACTTTTCTATTTCTTACCGGGTTCCGGGTTCCGGGTTCCGGTAGTTTTCAGCTCAATACTTCCAGCTCCTCCCAAGACTTTCAAGCCGAGGTGGCGGACTTCTTCCAACTGAGCAAGACCCCCGTCTTGGAGCATCCTACCATGAAGGTGCTGACAGATCGCGTGCGTGGCAAGCTGAAGCACTGGCAGGTTGGGCAGATGACTGACTTTGACCCTTCCAGTGAGAGATGAAGGGCTCTTGGCTTTAAGTTGGTTTGTCAACCAAAATGGCTGTGTCACCGGAAAGTCATGTTCAAAAACCATGATATTTTTGTGGCGTAGCTTATTGTCAGACAGGTCCTGGGTCCAGAACGCAATCCGCATGAAGCAGCTGAGGCAGGGGGGTGACTTTGCGGCTGATTCCGCTTTGAATTTAGCCCTTGAAAAACCATGAAAAAAAAATGGAACTTCCAATCAAACATGAGGTGCCGGAAATGATTTCATGAGCAAGTTCCATGATTTCCTAAAGAAAGCCGGGGTGGAAACATCTTCATACATGTTGAGCTTTGTTTACTACCAGACCTCTAACATGTTTTTTTCAAGCTTGGTTCTAAACAGTCTGCGATTCGCTGCTACACTCAAGAAACCTTAGATAACCGACCTGTTATCCGACCAACGGCATGGGTCCACTGGTTCTCCCTGGCAGATGATGCGTGGATTGCAAACCTTAGCAGCTGCCTGTGAGAGGTTCCTGGAGTCGCAGGATGGTGTGAACATCAACCAAATTTTGGGCCATTGGAAGAAAGAAACTGCTTTGTTTGGGCAACTTTTGCTCTTTTTTCCCATTTCCAGCATGTCTTCTGCGTTTTGGCGGGTTTCAACTCTTCTGGAATCATCTTTCCCCATCCAGCTATGAGGCTTCCCAGTTATAGCGAGTACAGCGCCACCAGCAGCAGCAAGGCTGGGGATGATGGGTGAATTGTTGGCTTTAAAATATAGAGATGGGGATTGGACTCAGCGAAGAAAACAGTTTTTCTGCAGGGTATCTATCGGTTGTTGGAAATGTAGCCATTTTGGTGTTTTTCCAAAGTGGCAGACTCTGCAAACAACCGGAATCCTTACAAGACATGACTCATGTTACATGGTTTTAGGGTCACCAATTTTGCGTGAACCCACCATTTTCTGTTTATGTCGTAAGGATGCGTTTGAAGGATCCCTGAGCCGCCTGAGCCATAAACTACACTTGGGGTTCCAACCAAAAAAGTGGCAGGGGCAAACTGCTACTTTGAAGATCTGGATCCGATTAAAGCACCCACTGGGGTTCCAAGCTCGGGTTGACATTGCCTGCAAAATACTGGCTGCTCCACCAGCGCTTGGAATCGCTGCCTGTCCAGGTGCACGAGCGTCTTTTTGGCTACTCCCAAGTGGTGCCCAGGGGGAACAGGACCAGAGAGTAGGCTGAGTTTTGGACCACGTCCAGGTGTCAGCTCTGTTGGAAAGACGTTTTTTTCCATGATTTTTCCTGTTGATCATGATGACTTCACCGGCATTCTTTGGAATTTGGGCTGCCTTCCCAAGCAACCAACCCTCCAATATTTGCAGCCCCTTCCCCACTTTGTACTGGTCGAATTGTGGTAAATAACCCTGGTGAAGAATTGATTGTTGGGATATCCCACTTGCACGCCACTTTCCAGTTGGATCACGCAATCAGTGGCTGAGAAGACCAGACCTGCAGGACCCTGAAGTCTGTTCCCAAGTTGAGAAGGACACCTCTTTCCAGGCGATTTGAGCGGGAAAAGTGAGGTTCCCCAAGTCTTTTTTTGGGAAGCACACACAGGTGGAATTCTGCTGGACCTTAGGGATTGAAGCCTTACCTTCTCAACAGATTTGGAACCCATGCCTGAGTTCTGGGTTATACACAGGTGGGCTGGGAACCTTCACGATTCTCAGTTCAAAAAAGTGGATACATACCCCGATGACTGGAGGCTTAATACACTGACAACTGGACCAAATCTTCTAGTCCCTTGGCATTAAATTTTGATCTGTAAATCTGATCATTTGGAAGTGACGAAGATGATCTTCTAGGGCACTTTTTGGGCACAAAACTGTCAGCAGGGAGACTCACCACGGGATCTGAAAGGATTTGCCCAAAAATTGGGTACCCAACATCCAGTAGTTAATCATCACCTCATCCCTTCATCACTTTCCTCCAAAAAAACCGACATGATACGCTCATCCCCCTGGCAGTTCAGCGCCGATTCTACTGCGACCTCTTCTGGTTCTCCAAGCTGCAGTTTTATCGCTGAGTGGGTGTGTGCACTCCTTGATGCAGATATTGGAAACATGGGGACTCACCCAAGTTATGGCCATCAATGGGAAAAATGATGAGACACCATTGCTTTTTTTTAATGTTACACTGCACATTTTATGGATCATTCTTTGGGCAAACGCAAATTCTAATGTTTATTTTCATTTGCCCCGTTGTAAAAAGTCAATTACAGGATGGATGACCATAAACCACAAAAACAATGTCTTGACCCTAGCGCACATGGTGATCTACCTACCAAATCGTGATTTACCTGAGGATTTTGGAATATTTCATAGGATATCAATGAAATAGAACACACATAATTTAGATGGTCTTACGGCGTTACCCTCATCGTAATTAGTGGTTTTATGGTCAAACAATTCATAGGGCCGTAGGGCCATAGGGTTAACTATCCCCACATTGCCATATCTTAGGTTGTTGAATTACTATGCTTTTTCCAGATGTAATTTCTATCTGGAAAAATCACAGGGATTGGGGTTTATAGATATATATATATATATAACCAACCATAAGTATATAGAGCTTTTTGTGGGACTAAGAGGGAATATGATTGGCAAATTAGCCAAATGTTATACGGGAATATCATTTTTGGGCATGAGTGGGATATGATAGGGATTTGATTTGTCACGATCAGATGCTTAGTTTCATATCACTCGTGGGGGTTTGTCGAAAAATGGGATGCCATTTTGAAGCCGAGCAAGAAGGCAAAGATTGGGCAGGCTGGGTAGCTGGTGGTCTCAGCACTCAGGCCGGTTTTCTGATAGATTGAGTCAGGTTCTTCTACAGTGCAGAGGACCAGTTGCCCTATGGGTGTGGCGTAGCTTGCAAAGTCTGGACACCAGACGTTGACAACTTGATTTGGAGGTTCGACTCCTCCCTGGTCCGCTTTATCATCTTCATCCAGTGCTGCATATCGTCCACATGGGATATTGCCTAATGAACATGATTTATAGCCACAATGCATAGCCACCTTCAGTGCTGCCGCGCTGGAGAAAAACGGAAACTGTGAAGGGCAGAAGGTGAATTTGCGACTGGAAAGTCGCAGAAGCTTTGCGTGATCCAAATGTGGATGAGTAGATACCTATGGAACCATCGACATATGGGAATGCATGCATATTCACCAGGTATTTTGACATTGTCTACGACACCAGGATTTTGACCGATACCCAAACTCCGAATCGAATGGTGACTTCAGTGGCAGCAGAGGCAAATTTCTAATTCCACACTGCTCTGCAGACAGGACATGTTTATATCATACAACATCTATCGATTGTTGAGGTTCTCAGGTCACGCACGCATTCGTAACTGTACTATCTATATCTATATCTACATAGGCAAGCCTCGGAGGGAGATTTTGGGGATGAACATCCTGCCCAGCCAGCCGATCAAAACCACTCCCGAGAGCTGATTTCTCATCTGGGAGCCATGGTGATGGGTCAACATCCCCAACACAGAACCCCCTAAGAATGCGCCACGTTCACCTTCTGAGGATCCTGCAGAACTGGAGGCCATTTCAAGGCCCATCGGAGTTAGGGATGAAAACTATCATGGCAGGGAGACCAGACTCTAGGCACGCGGATTCTGTGAAAAGTGCAGAGCAAAAATCATGGCTCAGGAAGACGTGAATCTTTTGAATGCTAACAGTACTGTGTTGGTGTTGTTGTTGTTGTTGTCGTCCAAATACCAGGATCACGAATGCAACCAATATTGGATGGCCAAGTCTCCAAGTCATCCAATGATGCCCACAAGAATAGGTTCTACATCCTATTATTATCTACCATACTATTTGCCACATCTACATACCCAGTCCCAGTCAGGCCCGGTGGCACTGCAGTGCAGTTGAACGACTGCGTGGGGTCACCCAGTCGGGGTGGCGGAACTTGTGAGGCGATGAGAGAGAGTAACTTGGGACCAGTAAACAGCTGGCGATATCCAGTGAACCGTTCGATTGTATTCGATTTTGATGGTGAAATCTAAGTGAAATTTGACAGCTGTAATTTCTTCAACACAATGATGATATTTAATTCAAGGTACCCAATGTTTTGTCTTTTCTTTTCAACAGGAATACCATAAAATTCTTAAACTGAACTGGCCATGGCTTTGCACCCTCTGGGGAATTTCTCTTGAAGACTATCACGTAGGGTTGGAGCCATACCTCCAAATTCTCGTCGACGATACATTTGTAAATGCTTTATTCGACATTTAGCTAATTATGAGATATGATATTATATAGATATGGACCTGGATATATGTATATATAATTGTATATATATATACATAGAAATACACACATTGGTAAATAATTGGATGATAAAAATCATATCCATAGCTAATATACCATACATAGCCGACATGTTTCCTGCAGATCCCGGGTCAACTCGGAAGGAACCGCTGCAGCGCATGAAGAACATCGCCCGCTCATCGCAGTCGCAGGTTCTTTGGTTGCGATGACTTGGCGGTGAATATTTGTGGGTTCCGATTCCACGAATAAGTGATATGGGTATGGATCAATACCTATGAAAATACCATTTTTAGGGGGATGAACATCCATTTTAACCCAGCTATTTTGATGTGAACTACAGGGGTACTATTGGTTTTGACACACTGCCATATTTATATAAACCATAGTTACCCTCTGGTATACATACAAAAAACTATGGAAAAAACTATGGAAAGATCCACCATTTTCAATGGGTAAATCCACGAACTAAATCACCATTTTCAATACCTTTTTGTATGTTTACCAGCGGGTATAGTGCGCATATCCCCACATATGTAGGTTATTACCATGGTGCACATTGATATCCTTAACTGCACCTCCAGTATGGCTTTTCCGGCGGATGAAACCCTGGTTTTTCGGAGGTTTTAAGTGCCGTCCGTCAAGTTGCGAGCGACCATCCTGGGTGAACTTTGAGCATTCCATGTCCGACCCACTGATCCAATGATTTCTGAGACCAGACCTTTGTTTTTTTCCAGGTGCATGGCACCCCCCGACTACCAGCCAGGTGCAAATGTCCATGGGCCCCACTGATTGGAGTACCACCTCCAGGGAAGCTTGACGAATATCGGAGCAGGGCTAGACCCAGCTTCGGGTTTGGAAGGTTCTTGGGATATGATAAAAACAACTTGAGACCAAACAAATCCAAGTTAGAAAGAGCAAGAAAGACAGATGGACTCTGAGGATCATTCCAACCCAACACTGGGACTTTCAGTTCAGTTTTCCAGTCATCTCGACTGTTAAGCTGGGAAGAATGATGATGATGGTGATGATGATGATGATGATGATGATGAAGATGACGATGACGACTAAGTGACTAGCATTTTGACCACCATTTTCAATGCAGCGGTCATTATCAATATTTTCATTCTGATCATCATGATGTATGGTCTTATCATTATTGCCACCCTTTTCCAACCCAACTAGAAAGCGATGGCACCACACAACCGAGGACATGGCCAAAGATTATGCTTCTTGAGGCGAGTGTCTCACAAGGCAAGTGGTGCTTGGCAGCACTTTCCTCAACAGGGAAGCAAGAAGGAACCTGCAAGCATGTCTCAAGTTCGAGTCACTGTCAATGCTTCGTTGTTATCACCATGACCATCACCATTCTCACCATCACTGGATCCATGATTGGGAAGGTCCATTTTTTTTCGGGAAAATCTAAGATAAACAGGAACGACAGATTTAAACCCTTGGTTTGGGGTTGACATGGACTCAGATAAATCTCATCACCATCATCGCAATAGTAAACAAAATCTCATTCTTTAAACGATCATCACCATTTGATCAATCCTTAGAATCACCTTACCTCATTTGTCACCGTTGCGTCAAGCCGTCAGGCCATGCTTGCCTTCCGCGGGCCCGTTTCACCGCATCTTCTGTAGCCCGGTGATCTATCTCATCAGATCCATGTACTCAGGCACTTGTACTCCTAAATAGGAGGGTCTGATGAGTACAAGTACCTTATCTTCTATCTCATCGTGGATGGATATTATAAGTACCCCTAAATAGGAGGGTTTGATAGTGAAAACACGTAAAGCACCTGTATCTCCAGGAGTTGCCACTCAGGGTCCGGTGACAATGTCAGGAGGGGTCCTCAAAGAGGAACCCTTCGCTGTCAACGGCTTTCGACTAATTTTAGATATGTCCAAAAAGTGTCCTCCCTTTTCTGGGTGCTGCATTGACTCGATTCAATATGTTGTTGGCATTTTTTGGATTTGTTTCTAGCCAACTTTTCATCATGGGCTCTTGGTAAATTGCGCACACCGAGCTGCTGTAGAGCGAGTGCTGGAAGCCTCTATATTATAGATACTGCGTGTGTGAGAGAAGAACTGACACGAAGCATTTCGGCTAATTTAATAGTGAAGACACGTGAAAAATGCAAATGCTTGCTATTTATCCTGGACGTTGTAGAGGCCAGAAGGAATATATAATTGAGTGGAGAAATGCAGACTGTTGTGGTTTCTTAAGTTCCATATGTTTGTAATGCTCTGTCTACGATTTGCAATTCAAAAACTTGTCAGCAAGGGCAGTCATGCCAGATTGTCAGAGCCTACAAACTGATTCCTTTGTCGCGTGCTTTTTCAATATTTTTTCCACTTCAGAAACCTACCATATGTTGGGAAGCAGATTCTTGCCCCTGACCCTAGCAGCATTTGAAAGACAATCACATGATCATAGCAACAATCAGCCGACTTCTTAGCCATGTTCACATCGTTTTTTTCAATTCCATTTGGAACCTCCATTTTCTCGCCATGCCAAAGGCTCTGGGGGAGCTGGCAGGGCGCGGGGTTCCCGCAATGTATAGAAGGAAATTCCAAACATCCAAACCATTGGGATGTTCCAGCTTGACTCCTCCCAAGTCACGGAAAACGCATAGACTCAACTCATTTGGAAAACGTTGGAATTTGCAAACAGCGACACCCAAGTGCAGTGGGATCTGCTGCTCAAGTCAGTAGTGGCTGTTCGAGATGCATGTCTTCAGGTTTCTTTCATTTTGGTTTTCAGTTATCTCAGTTATCTCCTTGATCTGACCATCTCTGACGCAGAAATGCGCTGACACACCCTGGGGGTGGCATCCCCGGGCCCTGTGACCGGCGACCGAATACCGCCCTCCTGGACAGGTGTGGGCTTCGGCCTTCTCCGCCAGGTGCAGAGAAATTGGTGGGAGATTTTGGCGCAGGTTGTGCTGAAAAGGGCGAGACCCAAAAAAAACTGGGGAACAGTGGCACTTCCCTTTACATAGTGCTTGGAAGTCCGAGAATCTGAACCTTCGAGATGATTTAGATAGTGATCCAAAAGAGCATCTGTTTGTTGCACTCCTCGTTCCCATCTCTTGAACTCAAAGCCCAGTTTCCCTCAGAAGTGTCAATGGTGTCTGAAGAGACAACATTCACTCGTGCCCTTGGACGAATAATTCTCAGCTGCTCCGTCGTAATCGGCATTGTCAAACAAAAAGCAACTCAATCCCAACCTGGCCGGTCAAGAGATAAGGACAAATCGATGGAGCACTGAATTGCTCCCAATCAAGAGCCTTTGGATCGTATAGCGACAGTGGTTTGGATGGCGATTTCTTCCGATGTGTCCAAAATCAGAATGCCATATACACTAAAGCGTTTTCAATGCTATCCTATCATTTCTATCTTCCACCAGCTTCGGCACTGGAACGTCCATTTTTTTTTGCCTTTTCTATATTTCCCAACCAGATCATCGACCCTTAGGGACATGGCAAGCGCAAGTTTTCAGAAGCGCTGCGTTCGAGTGTGCTGCTTCCTGTGGCTTGTGGACATCCAGCTGCATACGCCTTCATGTGGCTTTGGTAGGACACGTCAGCAGCCTCTCTCGGAGCTGCGCGAACGCACAGGTCTTGCAATCCGAGTAAGCGCCACAGGGGCGGATGGCCCTGTACTATCAAAGGAAGAGAGGAAACTTTTGCGGCAAATAGCCATAGCAGGTGAGAAGCGAGACTGGCCATCTGCCGAATCCTACTTTGGCACATATGCAGGCAGTGGCACACAAATTTACGGAGCTGCCATGCATGCAGCGTTTAGATGTCGGGAGTACAAGAAGGGAGCCAAAGTTTATGATCAGTGCCGGCAAAATTGTGAAATCGTTAGCCAGCCAATTTTTAATCTCGGCATACGCATCTTTGCAAAACTGGGAGACACTACCCGAGTGCAGCAGATTTGGGACGATGCACTAAAGGCATATCCGTTGGATGACATCCTAGCATCAGCTCGGATTTCTGCAGCTGCTGAAGCTGGAAATGTGACAATGGCGGCTGAAACGTTGGACAAAATGAAAGATTGCAATGTCTCCGTTCAAACACATCATGTCAACTCTGCTATGCGAGCATGTTGGGGGTGGAACGACAGACCGCACAAAGCTGCGAAATATTTGTTTGACCTTCTGC
Source organism: Cladocopium goreaui (assembly GCA_947184155.2). Lineage (NCBI taxonomy): Eukaryota > Dinophyceae > Suessiales > Symbiodiniaceae > Cladocopium > Cladocopium goreaui. The sequence continues at coordinate 22,659 of CAMXCT020002807.1, forward strand.
CCAAATTTGAGCTGTCTCCAACTGTTGTTTCATTCACAGCTTTGATCGGAACTTATAACACTGCTAGTTTGCATAAGATATTGTCAGCATATGATGAGATGAAGGCTCTGCACATCAAGCCGGATACTGTTTTTGCAGAGACTTACATATTTTCCCTGTTGCAGGCAGACAAGAAGGTCCATCTCCGTGCGAGTGGTACAGAGCTCCTGCGTGATAATTCCATTGATCGTTTACAAGCTGCTCGGGATGCTCTAACTGAATTCAAAGAAGCGGGCCTGCATTTGTCCAGAGTGTGCGCCAAGGTTGACAGAGCACTAAAGAGCACGGGCTTTTAGAAGGTAGGGCCAGAGCAAAAGGTAGTTCTGACAGCTGGTGGCGGAGTGTAAAAGAGCTGGCGGAAATCCAACGGTTTGGATGCGGCCTGGGACATCACACCAACTAGTCTTTTTGCTACATAGGTTACATGGTCTGCATGAAGGTGTCAGCCAATTGATTGCAGAAATGTAAGGCCAGGTTCACCTGGCTCAATAGAACGGCATTTCAGGCATTTCCAAATTGTGTCTTTTGTTTGTCGTTTCTTCAGCTAAAACAACTTCAGAACTTGAAGAGAAACTGGGCCAAATCAAACTACTATAGCAAGTCGCAAATTTTTAACAACATAAAGCTGCAGTATAGGGTTCCCTTCACAGCAAACCTCCTTCGCCTGTTCGACATTTGCCAATTCGAGGCAATTTGCCTCTTACATCCTCTTGCTGTAAAAAAGATGGCCAGCACGGCATTGCAGAAACGCTGCATTCGAGTGTGCTGCTTCCTCTGGCTTGTGGACATCCAGCTGCATATGCCTTCATGTGGCTTTGCGAGGACACGTCAGCAGCCTCTCTCGGAGCTGCGCGAACGCACTGGCCATGCACTCCGAAGAAGTGCAAGAGGGACAGATGGTCTTGCAAGCCCCCTCAGTCCCGACGAAAAACTACTAGTAATGCATATAGCTACTGCAAGCGAGGACAGGAACTGGACTGCTGCTAAGGAGTTCTTTGGAACGTATGCTGGCAGTGCGACGCAAGTCTATGCAGCTACAATGCATGCCGCGCTGAGATGCCGCGAGTATAGGGCGGGAGCAAAGATCTTTGAACAGTGCCAGGCCAATTGCAAATTTATTGGCGAGGCTGCATATACTGCCGCTCTTCGTATTTTTGCCAAACTGGGAGATGCGACTCGGGTGCAGCAAATTTGGGATGATGCATTGAACAGACTTAAGTTGAGTGAATTCCTCGGATCGGCTCGGATTGTTGCAGCTGCGGAAGCAGGAGATGTTGAAGCAGCTGCTGACACCTTGGACAAGTTGAATTCTACCAATGTCTCCGTTCAAACACATCATGTCAACTCTGCTATGCGAGCATGTTGGGGGTGGAACGACAGACAGCACAAAGCTGCGAAATACTTTTTTGACCTTCTGCCCAAATTTGGGCTGTCTCCAACTGTTGTTTCATTCACATGTTTGATTGGAGCTTACCAGACAGCGAGTTTGTCGCAGATATTGCTGGCATATAATGAGATGAAAGCTTTCCAAGTTGAGCCAGACACTGTTTTTGCAGAGACTTACATTTTTTCAGTGTTGCAGGTAGATCGTACGGAACGTGGGCGCTTTCAAAAGAACCTGCAAGAGAAATCCATCAATCGTTTACGAGCCGCTCGAGATGCTCTAACTGAATTCAAAGTTGCCGGACTGCGTCTGTCTAGAGCGTGCACTAGGGTTGATAGGGAATTGACACGCCTTGGTCTCTAGCAGATGAGGCAAAAAATGGATGCCCGATTTGCCTTTGCGTAGCTCGTTGAAACACAAAGAAGACTTCCAGGAAAATGGACGTTAACTTCTGCAACAGCTTAGACCAAAAAACGCAGCACCAGGCAGCTTGCATGTGATGTCAAGCTGTTATGGTGTAGATTTGAGACTCCAACATTCCCCAGACATCTACATCATTTGCATCATCTACATCATGACGTCTCACATCATGATGACGTCGCAAGGTAACCCTGCAAGATTCACTCAGCGGCAACCGACCAAGTCCTCGGTCACCCCTGCCAGGCGGCGCTTTTCTCGAGGTTTGCTTCTATGTCAGGCCTGGCTAGGGGTCATGCAATCTGCCTGTGGGCCTGCAAAATGGCTGTCAAGATGTAGCTGTGGTGCAATCTATGTCTGGCTGGTGAGATTTGATTGTTTTGGGGAAAGGACTGTCGAATCTTAATTGTATGGAATCCACCACTAGATATCTAGTCTAGTAATTTGACAATTGGCTCAGTTGTCAAAAAGAAAGTAGCAACACCCAGCGCTTTCCTTTGAGGAAGTGAAACACATTTTCCAGCCCTTCAGCTGCAGGTTCTGCTGGCGATCTTGCTGGCGACATGGCTGCGGAACCCAGCTTTCAGGATGCCAACACCAACCTCCTGGAAACACAGGCCAATAGTGTTGGATTATTGATGTGGTGAATATTCACACTTCCAAATTATTATGATTTAGATTGATTTAGTTTGATTTAAGATAAATGTGGCATCGACCAGCTTTTTTGATTTTAAAGACAACTGGTGTGGGGGATAACACAGGTTGGACAGTTTGCAGACTTGGGCAGCAAGACATCTTGCATATATAATTCAGTTGAGCACTTTGGCAAACCCATGTAGTGGGAGCCGTTTGTAGAAAGATGCAGGCAGCTTGTGTTCAGTGTGGGTTTTCGCAACCTCTATGGGCGAATGAAATCACCCAGCTTTTTCTGCTAGTCTGGTACTTCAACTAACTATCCGGTGTTTAGGAGGGGAGCTCAGGAGCTATGGGGTGAGCGCAGGAGCTATGGGTATCCATCTTCCCTGTTCAATTATCAATTTAGTTCCCCAAGCCTATGAAAAATCATCTGATTCTATATGTGTCAGTGTCACATTCAAAGATGGATGATACACACATATTTGATGGTCATCAATGCATTAGATTCCAATACATCCCAGACTTGATAGATCTTGATCGGCTCCGAGGAGATTTTCCGCTTTCGCAGCGCCAAAGGTTGGTGAAAAGGTGGGGGGCCCAAGTGGATGGTGGAGAGCCCCACGAAACGAATGGTGGAGAGGGCGTCTTAATGTCCCAGGATTCATAGGGTCCCCGGTTTGTTGATTTAGGGGGGTCACCAAAATAGTGATGAGTCCAAGAGAGTCCATTAAAAAATCACCAAGTGAATCCTGGTTAATCCTGGTTTGACAGATGACAGCATGAATGACGAATTTTGTTATCAATTTTGGACCACCTCTGAGGAAAGGGTCGGGTTGGAGCCTTGTTTCACCTCATTTCAGCCGACAAGTTTCTTCTTTTTCTACTTTGCAGCTTGCTGCACTGCCAAATAGGAGCAACTCAGATTTGCATCATACTGGTAGGTAGGAGCTGAATAACATATAGAACCGGCACAAGGGAATGCACCCCCAGAGGTGAATGGCGTTCATTTCTCCACTTGATGATAGTGTCACGGGCTGTTCCCATAACTAGTGCCTCGTCGAGTCTCTGTCTTGGGCAGCTTACTTCCTGACTTCTTCGCATAGCCAATCTCCAATTTCTCATTGATCAAATCTGTGCTTCTAATCTCTATGTCACAAAGTTTTCTTAAGACACATCCACTCTTTCATGGGTGTCATGTGTTGGTGAACCTCCCCATTTTGATTTGTGGAATCCAAACTTTCGTCATTGCATTTCCCACAGTAAAATAATATATATATATATTATATGTATACATATATACATATATATATATATTTGATGTTTAGGGTTTCCCGTGCGTAGGTTTTTTATAGGGAGTGAGCTGTCTCAACCTTAGAGTAGGGCTCAAGCTAGGGTAGCACAGCAGTAGCCTAGGAGGGCTACAACGGCCCCGGGGTTGGGTGCGCCATGAGTGTACGGCGCCTTTTGCTACTCGCTGTCTGCGTCTGCGATTCTGTTTCCCACCTGGCCACTACATGGGGTATTGGCCTATTGGGGACCGCTGAAAAAGACACGACCTGCCGTCCGCAGGGTGCGGCGCGCGCAGCGATCGGTCCGACACGGAACCGACCAAAGCTAGTGGGACCCGTGGTGCGTCTTCGGTTTGGGACCCCGAGGGGGCGAGAGCAAGGGCACCCAACAAAGGGATTTTGCCTGGCCGTTCGGGCTGTCGTGGTTGGCCAAAATCAACCTTCGCTTGATAGCGGATGCTACCGCGTTCGGGCTCGAATACTGTGGGACGCTATGCGCATCAATTGGCCTTGCAGCCAAATGGTCCTACTGGTTGGCCACGGGGGCCATCGTTCTCTTCATGATTCAATTAACGGTTTGGACCCTCAACTGGATCATCTGTCCCTTGGGCAAGCACGCCTGGGCCCTTTGGAAGTATCTATGGGGCTATGGGCAATGGCATGAGGTCGCCCATTCATGGCATGACCCACATGACTTGCTGGTCACTGATGGAGTCGCCATTGCCCGGTTGAGGCACGGCACCCTAAGAGGACGGACGAACCGGTTTGGGTTCAAAACTGAATGCGAAACAGTGCGCTCGGCCTCCCACCGGTATTTCCGGCACCAGTTAGAAAGCTACAACTGCCGGGTTCACCTTTGTGCTGGAACGCCCTGCGCGCAACCAGGTCTGGACTGCCTGCATGTGACATCAGCTTTCATCCCCCATGAAGCGGACCTGGATCTTCAGGACGCTGTCGGGAGGGGACCGGTTGCCCGCTGTGCGGTAGCTACTTGGTTTTGGGGCTATACCGGATGTGGGCTTCTTCAAAGGGGCTTAAGGTGGGTCAAAGCCACCTTGGCGTGCCTGTGCTGCTCCAGTTGCTGCCGCCCGAGGAGAAAACCGAAGTAGCCGGAATCCGCCTTCGAGCGAGGCCTCTACCGTCATCCCCTTGCAGGAGTCGTCGCAGGAACTGATCAAGCACCTGGGCTGTCAGCAGCTGTGCTTGACGGAGCCCCGGCGTCGAGCGCGAAACGCGCCTCGTCTCCGAGCTCCTGCAACCTCGGTTTGGGCTTCGCCCTCTTCGCTGGTGGCCCTCCAGGCACCGGCGAGGGCGACGCCATTCGAGCGGCCGCATGCTTCCCTTCGGCTGGTCGGGCGGCGGGTCTGCGCTCCTCCTTCTCACGACTGCTGTGCATCTTGCAGAGGCGAAGGCCGTTCCGGCTGACCCTGCACCTCTTGGTCGCATCCTTCAATGGCACACGTCCGCTTCAGGCCCTGCCCCTCATATAGACGGCCCTGTGATGATTGCAGGCTTGGAAATAGCACCGCCCGTCATCATGTCTCAAGTCGTCCTGGGAGCTGATCTCTGCATCGCTAGCCAAGAGCCTCACTGATCTTTTCTCCCCGCGCTGAATCCTTGCAGGGCCGTGCCAACGGCCTTGCAACAAGAAAGCTACCGCCTCGGCTTGACATAAGGCCTCATCTTCTGCTTCTGATTCAGTCTCAGAGTGCTCTTCCAGTCTTGTGTCGCTGGTGAAAAGGGGGTGGGGAAACTTGGGAAGATTGAAAGAGCAGGCCACCCTCTATGTGACCAAGCTACCCAAGGAATATCCACCCAGGGCCCGGTGCGGCGTTGTCTGGCTGGTCACTGAAGAATACCCTCTGTCCGACGCGGCCGTCTTTGGAGAAGACCCTGTCCTTAGCCCAGCAGCTGGAGCCAGAAGGCACGGCGACACCAGCGCCTCTGCTTTCTCCCAGAGAAGCCCCCCCCAATACAATGCCCCATCAGCGCCCAGCCAGACCCTGAGCGCTGAAGCCTTGTACCGACCAGTGGAGGAACTTCTATGGGCATGCCGGCAGGGGCCACACGGTGCAGTTTGCCGCTGCCGCCCGCCCGAGACATGCTGGCGCCTACACGGATGCCGAACCCGCCGCCCTGGATGAGACCGCCAAAGCCCTTCAGGCAATTGCCAAGGCAGTCACCAGCAAAGATGAGGCTGCAGCCCACGAGAAGGGGAAGGTCTCCTCCATTGGGAAAACCGAGGAGCGGATCGTCTACCTGGTGAGGGGTTGTGACGCCCTGACGGTGCCTGTCGGGACGGCCACGGTCGGAAAAGAACTTTTTCACGCCCTCCGCGCCACCGCCACACTTGCAAAAAAGATGATCAATGCAGATCTTACACCTAATTAAGTCGGCTTGGCAGGAGGGGGGAGGCGCCTGCTAAGTCAGGCAACTGAGGAACGACCATGAACGACTTCAACCCCTGTTTGAGTCTTTGCGCGCGAAAAGGATGTGCGCTTGGGCGAGTGGCTCCGAGCAATGAAAACTTTTGACGTTTAGGGTTTCCCGTGCGTAGGGTTTTTATAGGGAGTGAGCTGTCTCAACCTTAGAGTAGGGCTCAAGCTAGGGTAGCACAGCAGTAGCTTAGGAGGGCTACAACGGCCCACCCTCCCACCCCCGGCGCCTGCTAAGTCAGGCAACTGAGCAACGACCTCAACCCCTGTTTGAGTCTTTGCGCGCAAAAGGATGTGCGCTTGGGCGAGCGGCTCTGAGCAATGAAAACACATAATAATGGGGTGGTCAAATCACTAGTGGCATCGCCATTTTTGTTGGCGAACAGGCCCTTCAAATCACAACTTTAGGTAATCAACACCCCTAAAATTGTTGGCTAAAGCTTAGTTTGGTCAGCGAACAAACCATTGTTTTGTTGATGAGATCACAACTCCGAAATTCATTTTTCTTGTGGGTCCTGACATCATGTTTGATGTTTCAGGTCATCCAGGCCGTCAAAACAGATCCAGTACTCCAACGGGGGGAGGCCTGGGGACGACTGGGGATGGATTTATAAAGCACCAGTTTACCAATGGGGATACCAATTTTACGAACTAGAATGATGCGGAGTTATATGAAAGTACTTGTGCCACGATGTTGGGAAACTCCCCCTATTGGTAAAGTGAAGTCTTATGAATCCTAGATGGACCTTACTGCTGAATAAATCACACCAGGGATCTTTTTGGAACGTTACTACGGGGGGGGAATTCATAACTTTAAAAATTGGTTATGTGGTTTTGAACAATGGTTGTTATAAATTGAACCTTTTAAAAATTACCTAATGGTTTTAAAATTGGTTATGGTTATTCATAACCTCAGAACATTTGAACGTTTATTTTTTTGGGGTTTACTGTGACTGGGATGTGATGGACAATAGTGGGACCCACGTCAGTCTCATCCGAGTGGACGGACCGGAAAAGAACGGCCTGGCAGATAAGATGGCCGGGTCTGTCCAAAGTTAGCGGAGCCTTGGGCTATTTATGAAGGTAAACAACTTGTAAACAGCGATGTCATGCTTGGACAAATCCTTCTTCTTGCGTGAGCCAACGTCAAGATGGCCTTCAGGAAAAAGAAACGACACTTCTTGATGAATCATATTGATTAAAAACCTTTGACATTTGTAAATTCCCTCCTTTGTTGCTTGAACTACTGTAGAAACACATTCGGATTGCCATGTCCTCACCCTTCCGTTGTTTTTGGTTGCCACTTCGCAGGTGTTGCCTGGCAAGGCAGGGACAGCTGGGCTGACTTGTGGGGTCCAGTGCCCATCATCCTATAACCTGAGGATCATGGCGACTTGGGGCCTTGAAGTCTTTCAACTTTTCCCATGACACGCTGCCCTGTTTTCGTGGTGAATTGAGGCTTCAAGGATGGGACAACTTAGAATTTGGAAGGGACGTGCGCAAATCCTTATCCAACAACCCACAGTAAAGTCTCAGCTTGAAAAGATCCTAAGTGTTACAAGTGCTTAAAAATGGATTTGCCGCAGGTGAAGACCGTCAGGGACAATGGTCTGGTGATCCAAACCAAGAATGGCGACGGATTTGCGCACCTTGATGGCTTTAGCGTGATGGGAAGGAGGTCTGTACACCGGATCACACCAGATCTTTGACATTCTGTATACATTCTGTATTACCTTCAGTCGTTGATGGCTTCCATTGCCGGACATCTACGCTTTGATTGCTATGAGGGCCTCCAAGAAAACAGGGGCAAGTGCGTATCGGACCATCCGCTTATCTTGGGGTTAGGACCTTGCAATAAATACACCCAACCAAACCCCAAATAATGGTGAAAATGGATCCACTCATCCAATTTCCGACTAAAATGCATGATCGGCAGTATATTTGGGATGTTGAAGATAGTTGATTGTACCCCAAGTATAGTCCCAATTAATTGGAATTGGATCTGTACCTCCAAATCAACTCATGTCAACCGACACGACAGTTAACCGATGGTTAACCGATGGTTGGTGGTTAAAAACTATTATTTTTGATGCTTAAACCACCATTGTTGATGATTATCTCCCAATTGCAAGTATAATTCCATTTACAATTTCCAATTATCTTCCCAATCATAACTCCATTTCTAGTCCCAACTATATTATTCCCAATGAACTATCATTGGTTTGATTTCCTCCCATCATTTTTTCCAACGTACTAAAATCAACTGATGCTTAATACCACCCTATACTCCCACCTCTTTTGTTGCTTGGACTCTGTGAGAAATGACCGATCAATGTGGGAAACCGAATAAACCACCCACCCATATGGATTTTGATGTTTTTACCACCCAATCATAAACCCGTCCACATTTTTTCACATTTTGATGGTGTTTTTCCTGGTTTACAGCCCGAAAAACTGCTTCAACAACTCCCAGGCACATCTCCCAACTCTCGGATCGCTTCCTGGGGCACCCGGCGGAACTCTTCGACGAGCAGGACCAGGTGACGGCCCGCGTGCTGCGTGGCTTGGTGGGAGCGTTTTCCAGGCGGCTTATGGGAAGAGGGAGATGGATGAAACATGTTGGGGGTTTATGGTGGTTTATTGGGGTTTATATGGGTTTATGAATGTTGATCCTTTGATTCACCTGAAGGATCTGAAGGTGTTTATAGACCTATATGAATGTAGATCCTTTGATTAACCTGAAGGATGAAGAAGGACTTAGACATACTTAGAAGTTATGGGGTAACACAGCAATGCCAAGTTGATGGTTGTGTGATGGTGATGTCTGGGTCTATCCATCAATGTGTTTTGCAGCATGGGGGTGATTGACAAGGCAGTAGGTAGGATTGTGGGTTTCTTTTGGATCTGTTGAATGTCAATTGATTGTGTTGCAGTTGTGGATTCCAAACCTAATTATTTGTTATTTTTACGAATGCGGCTGGGACCATGCCTATATCAGGGAGGCAGCCACCGCTTAGACGCAAAAAAGGAGGGTTGGCCCCCTTTGAGTCCCACAGTCGTTGGCTTCCAGGGAAGGGAAAGGGGAAATTGTGAAAAGTGACAACATAACCTGGTTATTTAGAATGTTATTGTGCTTGTTCCCTCTTTTGTCCTCTACCCCTCTGGTCAACATAGACATGACCATAAAAGCTTCCAAAATTTGGTGAGGCTTCACCACCGCACCAAGGTCATGAGAACGGTTTCTTGGAGTTGACTCTCAGGGAGTTGGGCACCAAAAAGCTGAAGGATTTCAAGGTCAACCAGGCTCCAGCAGCGGAGATGGGCCTTGAAATTTCGGGTCACTTGTTGACCTAAATGGCACGAATGTTGATACGATTTTGGTGACGGATCCGGTTGTTTATCACCATTTTCCCTTCACAAATTGTCATAAGAATGGGGCATACCCTATTTATTGGCAAACCCACTTCTTGACAGTATTATTCCTTGAATCCTGAACTTGGTGGAATATGATCATGATCATGGCAAACATGCTGTGCTAATGTTGAACGATTCCTGTCAAGACTTTTTTTTTTCAGAGTTGCAACGCAACTCTGATCTACACGATATTTTATTGTGACTTGCAATCAAAGCTACCCTCTGGTAAACTAACATAACTATGGAAAATCACCATTTTTAATGGGAAAATCCACTATTTCTATGGTCATTTTCAATAGCTATGTCACAAATTACCAGAGGGTGCATTTTGTGTGATTTTTGCCCTTTTGTTGGAGGGATCCCCCTTTGAAAAAATTGTTGGAGTTCAATCCCCATCTTTTTGAAAAGAATCCCGACTGTGGTTACCCCGCGTAATGTCAAACCGCGAAAAAACGGGATGAACATCCCATTTGTATACCAGGTAATGAAGTTGTAGTAAGTCATTAATTCATGAAAGACTCATTTATCATCATTACTATTCACCATTAACCATGACCAAAAAGTGACCCCGAACCTGACCCATGGCTGTGTGGGCGCTGTGTGGCAGGAGTTGAATGGTACGGTGACGGCCGTCTGCGGTGCTGGCGCGGGGTCCAGGGGAAAAATTCGCTGGAAAGGAAGAGCTTGGAGGGCTTGATCTATGACGAGTCTTTTTAGTCTAAGATTCTGTTGGAAGATTGGATCAGAAATTCTAAGATTCTAAGATATCAATTGCCAAAAATGGGTATGTAATGGGTACATTATAAAGTAATATAATCATTGAAACTGGTAGTAATTTTTGGTGAGATCTTTCCAGCCAACAAAGGGGGAAGATATAACTATATAATTATAACATACTACAACCGATCATTGTTTGAATGGGTTGATTTACCAACAATCAATAGTGATAGAAGCCAAATCTTGGGTGGTTTCCAGGGTTGATGACTGGTTGGTGGTGTCGTTTTTTTTTGGTTAGTTTTTCCTGAAAATAGGATGATGATCCCGAGTATCAGGTCATTAGGGAATTGGAGATGGTTATGATGGTTATGATGGTGCATTTTTTTTGCCAAGTCACATATTTCTGTCTTGTCCATTATAAATTGTTTTATTCTTTTTTTAAAAATTGACCATCCATTTTTTGGGGCATTGCAAGAAATTGACTCATACCCGCATGGATCTGTTTTAAACTCGAAATCTTGCCATGTTAGGTCCCCTGAAATGAAGCCTAGGTGCAAACGTGGAGATCGGGGCTGAAGACACGGCCTTCCTCCACGTAAGCTGCATCCAGGACCGCTGCGGCTTGAGAGAGCTTGAAAATGAGAACGTGCCGAGAGCATGGGCAAGATTTTGGCAAGCACACATATATGTATGTATAGATGTTTATATTATCTATATTATATATAGTATATATTATATATAGTATATAACATATATATATATAATATGTGGATTTGTCCATAGAGTACACCACCATTTTGGGGTGTTCCCCATTTCCGGACAAACCCGGAATATGGCAGGGTAAGCAGATTCTCACCCAACCCACTTGCAGGGAAATTGGGCATTTGACCCTCTGCGGTCTTGGACCCTGATGTTTTTCCTGAAATCCCTCACTAGCCTTGCCACTCTTTTGTTGATTTTACTAAAAAGAAATACTTCACTCCTAGGCATTTCTTCAGGTTTCACCACCCTTCTTGGTTCTGAAACTTCCCCCGAACAAATCCATCCACTCTGGGCTTCTCGCAAGCCCTATGGGTGGCCTGACCCCACTGGGCAAGGACGACTTCCTGATGGATGCCACTTGAACCTGAATGCTCTGGGCAGGATGATGGGTCAAATCTGCCCAACAAGACCTGAGTATAGACCAGCCAGGAAACTAATCGTTTGCTATGGAAAATCACCCATTCAGTTCGATGGTTTACCTATTACTGTCATGGTGATTTTCAATAGTTATGTCATATTACCAGAGGGTATATCTACATTTTTTGTGCCTTGCCCCATTTTGTATCATTTTGTTCCATTTGTGTCGCTCAAGTCCATATTGGGTACCTAAAAATGGGATGGTTTCATGAAAGAAAACACTGGCAGGCTTGGCCCACATCAACAGGGGCTGTCTAGTCTTGTGTCCAAGCAAACTGATCCCCTCCTGTATTCCTCTGGTTTTGAACTTTTCGGAGGTTCCAATTTGGTTGCCAAGTGATTGCCCCAAACAATGTTAGACACACGTGGTTTTTATTTGTTTGGCCCCTAATGAATCGGTTTTGCCAAGTCATTTGTTATTGTCTCCCACTCATTTCAGGCCCGCGAGAGACTACAAAAAGGCGACAAAGTCAAGGCCCGGTTCGGCAAAAAGTACACAGAGTTTCCAACCGCGAGACCCTTGGAATTTGCTGAACAATTGGGTACAAAACCCCCCCAAAAGATTCCAAAGATAGATTTATCAGATGATGTTCCTATGACACGTTGAAGCTGCCATTTTCGGCAGCTGCACCTGACAGGTCTGGGTCAAAAAGATCGACCATAAAGGGATGAAGGCGCGCGATGTCGTGGCTCAAACCTGGGCAGTTGCACCAGGATCTCGGCAAAAAAACAGGATCCTGGACCCACACCAGGTTGTATAGATTTTTCATATCAACCATCCCATGTCTCCAATTTTGGAGATCCACAAGTTCCAAGGGTCAGTTTCTTTGGAGGTCACGATGCTCGAGAGCCAACGAGCGGGGACTCTCAAGAGGTCCCAAGCTGGCTGGAACAAGCACTGAATGTTCGATGATCCTCCACGATTCTCCCAGATTTTCGGACCAAACGTTTGGATTCTTAGGTTGCCACTGATTAAAATTAGCTGAGGGTCTCCCCATCCCACTGATTCCCCGAGGAAAAGAAGACCATCGCCAAAGGACTGAGGCGGGCTAGTGGGGCGATGCTCATTGTTGGATCTGCTATGTTTACTTTGAGATCATAGTTTATTGGAACAAAGTTTATTGAGACCATAGTTTATTGGAACAGCTATTGTTATTGAATTCAATTCCAATAAACTATGGTCTCAATCCCAGCCCATCTCAGGCTAGCCCGCATGGAGGAGGGAGAGATGCTCGGCGGCGAGGCGCCTTAAAGATTCAAGCTATCTGCCACAAAAACGTATCATACAACTATATTGTACGCACAAATACACAGACTGATGACCCATATACACTCGTGTATATATATATATAACATGTATATATATATATAATATGTATATAATATGTATAGATATGTCCATTTATACCCATTCATATAGATGCCCGTAGACACTTGCTTTCCCTTCAGACCTCCAGCCGCCAATCGCCAGGTGACTGGCGTCAAACCCTTCGGCGCCTTCGTCAACGTGGGCGCCGAACAGGATGGTTTGCTCCAGGCGTGGCTCGTGGCATGGTATGAACACGGGGATATCATACGTACATGTGTGTGCATATATATATATATATACATAATGCATATATATATATAATATCATATATATATATACATTGAGTATGTGTGTATATATATATAGACAAAATGAGAACATGTAATGGGAATATAAAGGGATATTGCGGGACATATGTATAATGTCTCTTAAAGGTGGGGTTTGA
>CAMXCT020002807.1:36022-68522 GCA_947184155.2 Cladocopium goreaui
CCAAACCTCTGATACAGAATTCAGAATTCAAGACAGGGGCTTCACTTTCAAGATCTTTCAAGCATATCAGTTGCATTCCAACATTGAGAAAAGAAGAGCACAGACTACAGACAATACATTCATGTGTTACCCTGAGAAGGTGCGAGCAAGGCGTCTGCATCGAAGCAAGGACTATAGAACATATTGTGAAAGGATTTGGCCGCTTGATGCAACTGGCACAATGCACCGTAATGTGCTCAACCATGGAGTCAGATTGGCCATGTGGGAAAATGGAAATGTTATATACTTGGCAACCATCCTAAACTTTAAATTCTAAACCCCGAGCCCGAGCCCATTCGAACCCTAAATCGCAAAACTTCATTGACGCGTAAGTACCAACCGCCAAAACCAGCACAAGCTAGACACAAAAAGAGCACAACAAAAACACAAAAAAAAAACATTTAAAAACACAAAAAAAAGCAAACAAAAACACCAAAAAAAAACACAAAACAGCACAAAAAAAGCACAAAAAAAAAGCACAAACAAAAAGCACAAGGAGGGGAATGCAAAAATAATTTGCTAGCGGCGAACAAAATGAAAAAAACTATGCAACGGGAGGAAAGGTTCCAAAGGGACGACAAAACAGAGCTACCAGAGGGACACAAGGAAAAGCACAATTGAGCACAGCCGAGCACAATTTGAGCCACCCGCCGAGCAAATCGAGCACCAGCGAGCACAATTTGAGCACCAGACGAGACAATTGAGCACCAGCCGAGCACAATTTGAGCACAGCGGAGCACCAATTTGAGCACAAAGCTGAGCACAATCTTGAGGCACCGCCAAGCAATTTGAAGCACCAGCCGAGCACAATTCGAGCACCAGCCGAGCACAATTTGAGCACCAGCCGAGCACAATTTGAGCACCAGCGGAGCACAATTTGAGCACCAGCGGAGCACAATTTGAGCACCAGCCGAGCACAATTTGAGCACCAGCCGAGCACAATTTGAGCACCAGCCGAGCACAATTTGAGCACCAGCCAAGCACAATTTGAGCACCAGCCGAGCACAATTTGAGCGCCAGCCGAGCACAATTTGAGCACCGCCACCTGGGCAAATCAGAAATGACCAAAAATCAATGCAAAGCAGCTGAGGGACCACAAGAAAAGCACAATTTGAGCACCAGCCGAGCACAATTTGAGCACCAGCCGAGCACAATTTGAGCACCAGCCGAGCACAATTTGAGCACCACCCGGGCACAATTTGAGCACCAGCCGAGCACTATTTGAGCACCAGCCGAGCACAATTTGAGCACCAGCCGAGCACAATTTGAGCACCAGCCGAGCACAATTTGAGCACCAGCCGGGCACAATTTGAGCACAGTCCAAGCACAATTTGAGAACCGCCGGCACAATTGAGCACCAGCCGAGCACAATTTGAGCCACCAGCCGAGCACAATTCGAGACCAGACGAGGCACAAATTTTTGAGCAACCAGACGAGCACAATTCGAGCACCAGCCGAGCACAATTCGAGCACCAGCCGAGCACAATTTGAGCACCAGCCGAGCACAATTTGAGCACCAGCCGAGCACAATTTGAGCACCAGCCGAGCACAATTTGAGCACCAGCCGAGCACAATTTGAGCACCAGCCGAGCACAATTTGAGCACCAGCCGAGCACAACCGAAAACAGTAAAACCAAAAAAGTCAACTGCGCCAGCCCCAGCCTCAGCCCCAGCGCCAGGCCCAGCCCCAGCCCCCAGGCCCAACCCAACCACCCCAGCCCAGAGCACCCCAGCCCAGCCAGGCCCAGCCCCACCCCCCCACCCTTGCGTTTGGTGGTGCTGCTGGTTGTGGTGGTCGTGGTGGTGCTGTCGCTGGTGGGGGGCGGTTGTTGTTATTGTTGCTAATTTTCACATTGCTAAGGCTGTCGTAGTTACTAAGAATTGCTAAGGTTTCCAACGGAATGTTGGTGATAAGTTGGCCAGTTCCTAGCAAATCTGTAGCAGCCAGAGCCGAGAAGAGAGAAACAGACACCTGTGCAGCTTGATTCCTTCCGATTCACATGAAACATTTTTTCAACCATTTGATGATTTACATATTCATGGTGTCTACCTGATCTTTTTTTGGTTTTGGTATAAGAATTTATCCGTATCATATTACCAGATTAGACCCTTATTTTCTGCATTTGGCTGGTGCTCATTTTGTGCCCCTGGCTTGTGCTCACTGTTACTGCCCCGGGGGTAGATCAAAACTATAAGCAACAATATTACATATTTACTTTGGGGAATGATTTAGCATTGACGAGTAAATGATGCTGCTACATTTGAGTCCAAGGAAATTGAAGAGTTCTGCTCTGCATCATGAGCATTACGTTGGTTTTCATCGAGCAACATAGGATTTTAATCCACTATATATATATACATATAATTATATATATGTAATTATATATACATATACATGTATATGAGCCCATGATGCTGAGGAGTATGATGCTAAACCATGGGATGTTTGGGTGCTCTGCCGGATCGCCGCAGGACGATGGAAGAAGAGCTGAAGGAAGGCGACATGATCAGCGTGCTCGTGACCAGCGTGGATGTTGCTTGATCGCAACGGATCCGAACGTTTCCAGCCTGAGAATTGGGAGGTACCCTCTGGTAAACTAACATAACAATGGAAAATCACCATTTTTAATGGGAACATCCACTATAAATTGTCATTTTCAATAGCTATGTTAGTTTACCAGAGGGTATGCAACTTTGTATGTGGCGAAAGAAAATGGACATACAGTACATGGACAAAATATTCAAACCCTGCCCACACACACATACTATGTTGAACCCAAATTTCCATGTTTCAGCGCGTGTTAACAAAAGTGATGTTGGGGGTTTGGTTTCTTTCGTCCATTGGGGCTAACGCACATCAGGTTACATTAACATGGAACTTTGAGGGCGAGGGGGTTGTGGTTGTGTTGGATAGAAGGGGTTCGTATATTTCGTCCATCTACAGTAGGGATCATGTGATGTAGCGCAAGTAATGTATTGGTAATGCAATATATTGAATGGAATGTAGATATATGGAATTTGGATTCCCCAACTTTGGATGTAAAATACAAAGCCACAACTTTGGAGACCAAAGATGTATAGCAACCCCCCAAAAGAACGGATAGAACAAGCTGAATTTTCATTCTGTCCTATTTTTTGTGGATCTCTCTCTATATGTATACGTATGTGTATATATATATATACATACACCTAGAATCTAGAAGCGTACCTTTGTATCTAGTGTATGTGTGTTTTCCAGGTAACTATATATTTATATTCAAACACATATAAGAATTTCAAAACCACATAACCTTGAATAGAAAGGACACCCTTAACATTGTTTTTAGCATTTGGACATAATACATTTTGGGTGATCCCCAAAGAACACACGAAACATTGATGGTTTCATTCTGAATCACCATGTTGATGTTTTGTTTTCAAAAAAAACACACAACAGATCTAGAGAACCTGTATCCACGTTTAAGATTTCATTCGTTCAGCTTGCTATACATTGAAAAATAGAAATCTGCACAAAGAAACACAAAGATAGAATAAAGGAACACTTTCCCACGTAGGATTCTACGAATCTATTTTTTGGAGGGAATACCAGGGCCATTTAATTGGGAACATGATTATGAACCATCAAAATCAGGGGTTGAAACGAAGAACATGATATATATATATATATATGTATATTCCCACTATATTTAAGAGTACTATAGACCTCTATTTTTGATAGAACCTCTATTCTTGATGGGATACTTTTCATATCTTCAATTTTGGCAACCATTTCCCAAAGCTGGTTATATATATATATAAATATCGTAATGTTTCCATTCATATCTGTTCAAATCCCAGTAAATCTTCATTTTTGATGTTTAATCCTTGCTAATCCCCTGTTTTTGATCGGATAATTTCCATATCTTGTAAAACATTTCTCCAAAGTTGGTTATACATGCATATGCATGCATACATACATTACATTACATTACACTACATTCCACTCCATTCCATTACGTTACATTACATTACATTACACTACACTACATTCCATTCCATTCCATTCCATTCCATTACGTTACATTACATTACATTACATTACAATACATACATACGTACGTACATACGTACATACGTACATACGTACATACGTACATACGTACATAGGTACATAGGTACATAGGTACAGACGTACAGACGTACAGACGTACATACGTACATACGTACATACGTACATACGTATATGCATACATGCATACATGCATACATGCATACATGCATACATGCATACATGCATACATGCATACATGCATACATCCATCCATACATGCACACATGCACACATGCACACATGCTCACATACACACATACACACATACACACATACACACATACACACATACAGACATACAGACATACAGACATACATACATACAGACATACAGACATACAGACATACAGACATACAGACATACAGACATACAGACATACAGACATACAGACATACAGACATACAGACATACAGACATACATACATACATCCATACATCCATGCAGACATACACACATACATACATACATACATCCATACATGCATACATGCCTACATGCATACATGCATACATGCATACATGCATACATGCATACATGCATACATGCATACATGCATACATGCATACATGCATACATGCATACATGCATACATGCATACATGCATACATCCATACATCCATACACACATGCGCACATGCACACATGCACACATGCACACATGCACACATACAGACATACAGACATACAGACATACAGACATACAGACATACATACAGACATACAGACATACAGACATACAGACATACAGACATACAGACATACAGACATACAGACATACATACATACATCCATACATCCATACATCCATGCATACATACACACATACATACATACATACATCCATACATCCATGCATACATACACACATACATACATACATACATACATACATACATACATACATACATACATACATACATACATACATACATACATACATACATACATACATACATACATACATACATACATACATCATACATACATACATACATACATACATACATACATACATACATACATACATACATACATACATACATACATACATACATACATACATACATACATACATCCATACATCCATGCATCCATGCATGCATGCATGCATGCATGCATGCATACATGCATACATGCATACATGCATACATGCATACATGCATACATGCATACATGCATACATGCATACATGCATACATGCATACATTACGTTACATTACATTACATTACATTACATTACATAAATCATTTCCATGATACACGTCTATTTTTCCATGGTTATACCGGTATCAACCGTCAGGTGCAAAGTCGCCGGCTGCGGGTGGAGCGCCAAGCGCCCGAGACGCCCAAGAAGCGGCGCCGCTGACCGACGCCCAGCCGAAACAGGGCCAGCCGGTCGTCCAGCTGCGGAGCGGTGATAATCCAATGGCCATGTTTTGGTTATTTTAATGGGCACAATTGGGAAAATGAGAATCAACTGTTAGTAGGTGGAGGCTATGTCCAATACATGTAACATATATATATATATATTACTATACAAAACTATATGGGGTTTCTTGAAATGCGGGATCCCCAAGTCACCATGGGTTTCATTAGTAAAATAATCTACTTCTGATCTACTTTTGGATGATTTGGGGTACCCCTCCATTTTGGGAAACCCCCATATTACCATATTACGATCATTTTAACGGTAAAATGACAATCAACTATCAAGATTTGGGGTACGTCCTGTTTAGACATGGTTACTGAAACCGTACAAACCGTAAGGCGTAAACCCAAGGAAAAAAACATTGAGCAATGAATATGGTAATCTACACAGTCCCCAATTTGAACTTGCCAGGAGTCCATTCATCCTGGTCGAACATGATATGAGTCGTCACTTATGCAATGGTGAAAAGTTGGATTGCATACCCAGTCCTTGGGGGATGGTCATCAATCCATTTTCATCCGGATATATACTGTATATGTATATATTCTATGCATGTATGTATATGTATATATATATATACATATATATATATACATATATATATACACATGCATATGTATATATATATATATGTATATATGTATATATATATATAATATAGCATAGCTAAGATGTTCGGATTCCCCATTATGGGATGAATGACCATAAGCCACTAATAAGCCACTAATAGTATGGGTCAAAATTTGAGACCCAGGGGAGGGGATCGCAGCTTTTGATGGTGATCAGTAGCCAAGCCAATCCAAGTCTAAAGGTACCCAATTTTGACCCATATCCATAGATGATCATAGATGTAAACAGTTTCCTCTTCAAAGGTTCCCCTTGTGAATGTGAATCCCATCATTTTCTAAGAAGAGAATGGAACAGTGCTCCGGCCTCTTCTTCGGCACAGCTGACCTTTTATCTCGGGCTCGAAATCAGATCAAAAGCGAATGGCTGGCTGTTCTTAATCCAAAATGTGAACTGATTGGCAGCATCTGATCGGGTCAATCTCAAAAAGCGGCAGATTTTGCGATGCCTTTTGCTCTCCAAGTTTTTGAACCGGGGTTTGTCCAAAACATGGAGGGTTTATCATCGACTCATGGCCAGTTTAATGGGGAATATGAGGATCAAGCACTGGATTATTTTCAGACCACAGTGCTTTCTTGCAACCGCCATGTCGAATGCTGATGCTCACAGGTCCCTCCGTTGAGTTCCCAGATTGCCCTGGGATCACCCTGAGAAACTCATTTTGGGATGGATCCAAGGCTCAACCTGCTGGGGTCCTAGGGCTTCAAAAGATGTTGCGTTGATTTCAACCACATTCTTGCCAGCCGTGCCGTGTGTCATATCTCCATTCTTGTTGGTTCTGCGGATTCCAAGTTGTTGGTTACATTTTGTAGCTTAAATCATATCATATCCCTCTTGTTTGTTAGGTAAACGCACATATTTTGATTGGGCCAAATCCCAGTCTCTGTTGGTCAATTCCAACTTTTTGCTGAGGAAAAACCATATGGTTATGGGTCAAAAGCCTGGTACCCAAACGGTACCCAAAGTCATAGCTGGTATAGCTGGTTTTTTATTCCGCCAGTCATATGGTTTGATAGCTGGTATGACTGGAAGCGGGATGTTTATTCAGTTTATTCCCTCATTCCCCTAGTCATATGGTAATTTCATAGGTCCCACAGTCATACAGTAGATGGACAAATTATTCAAACCCCGCATCCATGAGTTGTAGGCTACCCCCTGTCCCCCAAATTTCAACGTGATCGTTTCGTATCTTTGTTCCTGATCTTATGGTTTGATTTTTTCTTCCATTCGAAGGAGCGAACCAAACCAAAAAAACAACATTGTAATTGGGGGTGCGGTGCAGGGGGGTTATTGGATTACAAGGGTTTGAATAATTTGTCCATCTACTACGGTATGGTAATTTCATGGGTAACTTGATGCATCCCCAGCCGCGAGCTTCGCAAGGCGCAAGCTGGATCGCCTGGGAGCACCCAAGCCCAAGGATGGGGAGGAGATGACGATGACCTCCCAGAAGGCGCGTGGCGAAAGATGATCATTGTTGCAGTGCAATTGTTATTTTTACCCTCTGGTAAACTAACATAGCTATGGAAAATCACCATTTTTCATGGGTAAGTCAACTGTAAATAGCCATTTTCAACAGCTATGTTAGTTTACCAGAGGGTAGTGGGTGTGAAGACATCATTGTTGTCACTATCAAATTGATGCCACTAGCCAGATCTGCATCCACTTGAAATCCAGAGATTCGAACATGACGAAGAAGTGGATGGTATACGGCAATAGTTCGCCAAGCTTGGGGTTTCCTCAGAAGTTAAAACATTATACCTGAAGAGCGGGGTCCGGAAGATGGATCTGGCCCAACTCTTAGGTTCCACGTTGAATTTAGTGGGTGTGTATGAAAATGTCATAGCAGAAATTTATGTGAAGTCCAGACATGGAGGTTCCCCAGCAACAATTGGGTGGTTCTTGTCACTTCTTAAATGGGAAACTGGTGTAAATTGAGGATGGTCTATTGTTGAGTTCACATCCACAGATCGTGTAAATTCACCACGAAACGGGATTTTATACAATTTCCACCTGGTATCGTTACCTGATATATCATTCTTTTCTTCAAAGTAAAGGAGGTATACTATTGCCAAACGGGGAAACATAAGCAATTATTTACATTTTTATTCTATATTGTTTTCCTCTGATATCTTTCTGGCTGCTGGTTTCAAATGGGACCATGATCTCAACTGAATTTCAGATTTTTCAAGTCAATTGAAACCACCAATCAGCTGAGGTAACTTGGGAGCAAGCCTGATTTGATTGATTGGGTCGATTTGAAATTTCGGTGGGATTGGTTTATTGGGGTCACAGCTATCTCCCCCCGTGTCCAGTCCCAACTCCGCAGGATCTGGAAGCTGCCTTCGGCATGTTGGACGAAGACCGCGATGGCAAGCTAACCAAGTCGGAGGCAGGGCTGGTGATACCTAAGTCATGGGGGGCCCCCCAAGTTATGGATGGTTTAGAGTGGAAAATCCCTTAGAAACTTGGATATTTTTTGGGGGTACCCCCATTTTAGGAAGGATTTATATGGGATTATACCATGTATATAACATAATGGCATATGATAATCCAAGACGGGATATTATCACCCTATCGCCGATCTTAATTCAATGGGGGATTTAACCAACCAAATTGTTGGGGATGATGATATTATCAACTGACAAACTATTTCCAATACAGTTTGTTAGCTTACTACTTCATGCTCCCCAAGTCTCAAATCCCCCAGACAGTAGATGAAGAGACCCAGCACTGAACCAGGGTTCCAGAACGTGGGTTTTCTTTCGTTGATGCCATATCTCTTCGGTTGACGAATCAGCACAATGAATGAGGCCAGGGCTTGTCGAAAGCAATCAGTGCCCACCGGTTTCCCGATTGATGGATGAAGGTCCAGTTCTAGATCCCGCCTAGGAAATCCATGTCTATACCTTTCCATACAAATGATCTTGAAATTGATCAACACCAATCCCTTGACATGATCAAGAACAACAAAACAAAATCACCAGCCGGCTCCAAAACAGTACCATCTCCAGGTCGCATCCGAGCATTGCTATACCAGCTTTTCCCCGGTAAATATAAGGGGCTTATGATCCCCATCATCCTGCAGGCAGCATATCCATTCTATACGCATTAGCTAATAATATTAGGATGGTATATTGGATTAATATATTAGCTAATATACATATCCTAATATTATTGTTGGCTAAAATCAATAATTTTCTGCCTCAAATTCTATTGATGGCTGAAAATTTATAGAATGTTTTTCTTCGAGGTTAAGTCCCTATTTTTCCACCATCAATATGGTTCTGAAATCTCTCCATGTTTTGCAAAATTTTTGCCCCATGAAATGCACGTGGTTCCACGGATTGGTTGAAGGGAACATTTACACAGGAGACTCTGTAGTTTGTCCTTAAGTCCAATAAATGATGATAACGCCATTATCATCATTTATCATTAAACATGCCAGAAACAAGATATACATCTGAAGAAATTTGATCACGATCTCACGTCGCGACGTCACTAGAATGATGGTTCATAAGAGGATCATGCCCCAATGGCGGAACTTTTCAGGTGAATGAATCTTTATAATGTATGCCGATATATTCTTGAACCATCATATTTCCCCTGTTATACCCCCATTATCATCATAGTTACGGTCAGCATTATCCTTATCATTGATAACACCCCCCCCGCTTCTCTTTGATTAGAACTGGGGTGAACTGGGGTGAACTGGGGTGAACTGGGGTGAACTGGGGTGAACTGTCTACCCTCTGGTAAACTGAAAATGACTATTGAATAGGTACATCCTCTATCATCCTATGTTTAATAGTTGAACATACCTATCAATAGTTACGTATCATACAAGTAACATTACCATCCTGTTCATTGTCATGACTATTCTCACCATCTTTAATCATTCTGATAGCTACATCCTCTAGAAATGGGCCATGGCTTCCATAGCAAAGCGTTTGTCAGGCCATCAACTTCCTGATTTGCGCGGGCTGGTGCCTCCCTGAGGAGACTTGTTTCCGTTATTTTGTGTAGTAAACTCCTGTGAATTTCGTTGACATGGGGGTTTCCATCAATGGGGGTACCCCAAAATGGTTGGTTTATAATGGAAAATCCTATTAAAATGGATGATTTGGTGGTGCCTCCATTTTAGGAAACACCCAAATACGGTTCATTGATGTTCATTTCATTTCATTTCTTCTTCTTGATTCTATAGTTTATACTTTGAAACATGTGTTGTTGGTTTCTGTTCAGTTTCCTTTTTTTTAAAGCAGCCTTTTGTTACGATGGCGTTTTTTTTTGTCCAGGAGGAGTTGGACTCCGAGTTGAGCGATGTGCAAAGGCGCGGAGATACGCCCCAGTTGGTCGTTTCAAACCTATGATTTATTCGTTGAGCAATGGAACAACTCGTCATTCATATATATATATATAGACATATTCATATATATATATATACATATACATATACATATATATATTATATATATAATATTATGTGACTGACTGTGATACTTTCAGTTGCTCATCATTTACTGGCTGGGATGCACATCCAATGGTGACTGGCGCAATTTCCATGGATGCATTGGGTGGACATAGGTATGGGAACATAGACTTGGTGACCCAATGATGGGTTGGCTTTACACCGTCGATGATCAGGCACATTTGCGGGTTTAAATGTGAAAATGATTGATATGGAAAATGATTGATCATGGTGGATGCACACATCAATTAAAAACTATAATATGCTAAGCCTACCTTATGTACGATTTGTGAACAGATGTATACACATAGCATTATGGACGTAGATGGATAGATGTATACAATGGTGTATATATATATATATATACATATATTATATATATACACATCTACGTAACTGAATCATAGCTATATGGATATGGATATCATCGATAACCACTGGCGGCAGGTCACACTTCAGCTTTCAGGAACTTTGCGAGGTGCTGAGGCCCTTGGGCCCCTTTAACAGTCGGTGTCCCGTGGCTGTTTGATTCGTTATAGTCATACGGTAATACCGATGAGTTGTTATAAAAAATCGTTTGAAGCAAACCTTCCCCGTAATAGTAAACAACCTGCAGAAACCATGGTGGATGGTTTAGTGCAACCAAGATGGATTTTTTTTGGGGTCCGCCCATCTTCAGACAAACAATCAGGCGCTGGTGAACCAGTGGTTCAACTGGGGAAATGTTCGACCCCCAATGCTGAAACAATCAGGCGACCGCCAAAACTCATTGGATGAAGAAAATCCAGTTTTCGGCGGATTTGTGGCCTTAAGGCCTCTTGAAAACCCTAACTTGAAGTTGTTTCATCCAGGGGATATGGGGATGGGCCAAAGCTCAAAACCTATTGCGGGGATGATTTTGTGGTGAGTTAGTTAGAACATATGAAAGCTATGTTTCGCCATATGTTGGAACCTATGTTTCGCCATATTTTGGGCGATGAAAATAAATCCCAGCTATTTTGCTGTTCATGGGAGGATCCCATGGGAGCAATGACACATCTGACCAGGCGCCTGTCTAGCAGCAAGACGGAGAACCTCAGTGTGGCGCAGCCCGGGGCCGAGGGCAGCGCGGGTGATGTCACCATGTTCAATGATGTTTGATTACCAGAGGGTAACCATAGGGTAATTTTCCATGTAGCTATTGAAGCAATGGCTTATTGAATTCGATGATTTACCTAGTATTTCAATGGTGATTTTCCACAGTTATGTTAAATTGTCAGAGGGTAACCATATGGGTTTGTCTGAACATGGGGTTACATCCGTAATGCCCTCCAAGTGGCCAACTCGAGCAAACATGTTCACAAACCACAAAAAAAATAGGGCACTCTATTCTTGGACAGACCCTCATATTTTCAGCCATATTGAAGCAGCATATTATCAAGTTTAACCATATGTAAAACCACACACACACAACCATTTACTAATGTTTAACCATATCGAACCAATGCACATGATCGAACATGGGAATCATATAACCTGATGATTTGATCAGAGCTATAGAGACCTGACACTTCTGAGATACAGTGGGTGTCTGCAAGTTGAATCATTCTCCGGGACCACTACTCCCAAATCATCCCATTTTTCATAGGATTTTCCATTCTAAACCATCCATCAGTTGGTACTGCCATGACTTTGGAAACCCCTACAGCGATTACGATTGGGCCCCCACAAGGTTTCAAAATGCGTCCGTAAAGACTTGGAAACCGCAGGCAACTTGTGGATTTTTGATGAACATTTGGTGTTCCATGAAATGGTGAACAGGATTTTTGATGGAAAAACACATGGGGTATGAGTCTAACTTGAAGACTCCGGGGGCCCCAAAGATTTTAGTGTGAGCGGCTGTCGTTTCTGACCGTCCCAGTATTTGTTATCCCAACTCTTCATTGAAGGAGATCCCCTATATGGAGGTTTATAGCGAAAATCATCCATAAACGGTGCATTTTGCCTTGTTAGATCACCAAGGGTATCCCAAGCTTTGACTTCGACAAAATCTCCTGCGGTAAGTCCCACCTTCAAGAGTCAGTGATTTCTTTCATTTTCGATGGGTAAATCTGCCGAAGAAAGGCTCGCCACCAGGGCCCCAGTTTTCATCACTTTTCCACGTTTGTAGACATACAGTGAAATAGGAAGTGAAATGTGAATAGATATAGTAAGTTCATCTAAGATATAGTTCATCTAAGTTCATTTTTGTTCCGGGGGGGTGTCTTATGAATCAAATTCCAGTACAGAACACACATGGTCCTCATCCCCCTGTGATTCGCCAGTTATGCTGGCTGGTTTCATGGGGACACTGGGAAGCACGAAAAAAGGTACGGGTACTTGAAAAGATCGAAGAACTTTTCTGTTTTTGATTGACACATGGTATGATTATGGTTCCCAATATATTATTTATTCTTTTTGATTAATTTACTGTATTCCTATTTGTTATATCTACATGTGTAACTTAGTAATGTATGTATATATATACCTGCACCATCGAATGTAGTACCTTTTGACAAAAAAAAACTGGCAAGGCCAAAAAAAATTGTTCGGCCAGTTTTTTTTGGTCATTAGGGGGACTTTACAACATAAAGCTGGCGCAAAGCAGTTTGCAAGCTGGAGCTGCATTTGCATTCTGAGTATAAAGGAAGTGCAATAATATGCATCTATCGAAGATAAAAACACACCCGCAGAACCATGATTTCAACAAAATTGAGAGAAGGAACGTGCAAAATTGTGAAAGCAGCGATTGAAGCGGTAGCTTGAGTGAACATCGTGGAAAAAAACACGTTGTGACCTAACACACTGTGATCATGTTTCCGCATTTATCATAGCCGGAGTTGCTTGGTTTGCTGTTTACTTGAACCTTTGGTTCTCCTTGTGCATTCTTCCATGTTCGTATCCTCTTGAAAAGAAGTATGCTTGGCTTCCAGAATTGTTTTCACTGCCTCCGTTTGATTTTGTTGTTTCTTATGATATTGTTCTGAAATGTTTACTGCTGATGACTTATGTTTGTTTGTGTTTGTGCATGTTTTTTTTGTTTACCTGCAACCTACTAGAACCTCTATGTCTATAACCTTCACCCATATCGCTGTGGCCCTGTGGGAGCCAAGCCACTCTCAACCAACTCTAATTTGAGCAGAGGTGCGAGTGTCCATGTGAATGTGCCCAATTTGTGGGATGAATTTGCCATGACTCATGCACTTGTGCACGGACCTTTCTTTTCAACCTTCTGCTGGGTTCGGGATTTGTCTCGCCGCATCCAGACATTCCTTTACCTTGCCATGCATTCTGGGCCAAAACATGCAAAAGCTGTGCAGCAGTTCAAATAAATGCTAAATGCAAGTGTGTGAGCATTTAAATCTATGCTTAAACGCACGTACGAACCACTCCTTGCACGCGTCTTCTGTGTATGTACAGTGGGTATCATGTGGGACAAAAGCTGGAAGACAAACAAATGACAGGGCGCTGCCAAAAGTGAAATGCAAACATGTCTCACAGATTTCAAACTCGCAGGACACCTCCATGTTTCCCCGTTGGCAACTGAACATGTACATGAAGGGAACTTAGAAAAGATCTTATAAGCGTTGAAGAGCATTTTGAAGACTAAAGGGTCTGTTACAACACATGTGAACACGACGTGTACTTGCATAGAGGACAATATGTTTTGCTCACGCAAGTGATACAGAAACACACGCATGCAGAACAAATCGCATACCCAAAACAAAAGATAACAAAAGCACGTTCATGGCGTGCAATAATGAGAGAAAAAAGAAAGAACGAGTCAATTTTGAACAATTTTCTTGACATTAACTTCTTCCAATTTGAGATTCATGGTTTGATTTCTCTGAAATAATACTTGAGAAGATCACTTGGCTAGATTTCACGGATGGGCGCTTACTCAAAGGATCATGGGTACTTGTGCCGTTTGACTTTCTGCAAGAATGACAAAGAATTGCAAGGTTTGCTCCAAATGGGATAAAACAAATACCAGAAAATACCGTATACGGATATAAATATATTAAAGCACTTCCAAGGCTAAACACTTTACCGCATAGAGATGTAATGTACACATATTATAAAGCAGCTCCAAGGCTTTCAATCACGGAGCTGCTGACCTGTATAGGTCCAAACATTTCAACAAAACAAAGTTGGGGACTTGCTGTTCGGCAATGCTGCATTGAATAATTACGAATTACCATTATTATATTTAGACGGTAAACATCTCAAAGGTAGTTGTGCAAGAACTCAAACATTGCCACTTCGGGCAATTTTCTGCAACAGCGAAGTGTACAACATCTTAGTCACTTGATGGCAAGAATTGGGACTAGAGCCATCAGCCGAACTCAGCAAAGGCCGATCTCTTTTGGCAACAAGTCGCTTCGTTTTTCAATCCCAAGTGTTTTTGTTTTAAACTCAACTGCCTTTTTTCAGGTGTTGACCCTTTGGCAGCGCGACCTCTCCGCTTTCAGCTGACCTTCCCACTCCAAGTTCAAGGGCCAAGTTGTTATTTTTGTTGCCTTCTTCTGCAGAAATTCAAAACCCACCGCAACCCTGTTCGTTCGCCTCTGGAACTCACTTTCCTGTCCCCAATAGGTTCACACAAGAAAATATCACACAATTTCAGGTTTCACAACCCGAAAGCACCGCGCAAGAACGCGCAAGAAAGCCAAGATTTTGCGCAAGAACGCGCAAGATTTTTTTTGGCCACCCAAACCGGCAATTTTTGTTTTTTTTCGCTCAACCTTTGAATTTGTGTCCATCGCGACTCCTTTTTTTTGAAACCCAACTTCCCGTCCCTGACCACCATTTTATTATATGGAACTGCCTCACCAGCTAAATTGGGCCATCCTCACACATCACAGTTAAAGCCAATTTCCATCTTGTAACAGCTGCGACCTAGTTGAAGTTGCCCATTTAGAATCCATATTGTCAGGAAAGGGGTGATTGAAACATATTGAAAGCACGAAACAAACCAAAGCTTGCATCTATGCTGAGTTCTGTCCTTGCAATGTGCGCGTAAAGCTTTAGGATTCTTTAGGTCTGCTTTTCATCTGTTTTCATGCTTAGGAGTGTTGCAGAGGTCCCCAAGCTTAAATATATTTTGGCCTGCAGCCAACCCAACTACAACCAACAGTAGAATCGCAAGATAGTTGGACCCAGCAGTTGGCTCTTGAAAAGCCGGAAGCCTGTGGAACTGCCCCGAAGCCTGACTACACTACAGAACGCAAATGCACTGTTCAAACAGGGAACCAGTTGCAAACAATTCTATGCTTGCGGTGCCTGAAGCAAAAACCCGGCCTTTATCGGCCTTTGTAGCAACACCTGCATATTAGCTTTCTCATCAAAGAACCTAGTCCATTAACGCTTCCCAGAACAGCCAAACTGCAGTCCTAAGCTTAAATATGAGAAGGTGATTTTTTACAACTGGTCACCTCTGTATTCTTTATTATGAGGATGCTTTTCTCAGAAGTATCCTGTGTTCCTTTTCATGCGCTGAGAACTTTTTATATTTAGGACTAGGAGCAGCTTTGGTGCCCAGGAGGTCCCTGTAGTTTCCTTCCCACTGAATGCTCCCGCTGGCTGTCCATAAGACGTGTTTATTCTGGATCACTGCCCCGGGGGTTTGCTTGTTGCTTCTTTGTTCAGCCTTTGTTTTCAGTAAATAGTTAAGTTATGTTATGTGTAAATGCTGCGACTTAGATTTCGGGACAAAACAAAACATCAATGCACGTCATGGCCCAATTCACACGGGTGCAAGAGCTTGTTTGGGAATTTTGAAAGAAAAAACAACGTGTTTGAATGTATATAAGCATGATATGTGCAATTTGTAGTGTTGTGACGCAGTAATACATGCGAGCATCACTAAACAAACTTTCAGCATGTATTTCTGGAATTCATGATGGGCAGTGGGAAAGGACCAGTCTTCACCCGTCAACAAAACAATTTGATACAATTTGACCTTATTCAACATCATGTAATCCCAAGCAAATATTTAGTTATATATTCAAAGCAGCCTGCCACTGAAGTTTTTACAATATCTAGACATATTTGGACGCCAATGCGAAGGAAAAAACAGCAACAATGTAACATATGTATGCATATGCAATGTATGTATGCAGTTCCAAAGCATCTTTATTTTAAAATTAGTGCACGGAAACCGAGAAATAGAATACCACATATACCACCAACAAAAACAGTGGAAGCACAAAGCACGCGGCAAGTGCATACTATAGGATCCTGAGCAGGATGTTTGAAACCTTTAACATTTGCTAGATTAGAATAACAGTAAACAAATAGAACAAACAAGAAAAAACATAGAAAAACACACAGGGCTATAATCACCAGCAACCATACACAGTTTCTTTCCTCGCAACAAACCAAGCAGGGGAGAATCAATTGGAAAAGAGTAGCGAGTAGAGCAAGTGATGGCACACAGAAAAAGCAAACAGGGCTGCTCCAACAAAGGCAGAAAAAGATAACTAATCAAACAGCAGGGACCGAACACCTGTGCAAAGATGTAGGAAGAGGGATCACGTGGCAAACACCAAATGACGGAAACTGAGCAAGCAAACATCCATTTAATCAATATTTGACACAACTGGTAAACTGCTGTGGGTCGCTGCATTGTTTAAATGGCAATATATTCCAAAAACATTATTGAACATTGTTGAACCTTAAATGCCAATTGGTAGAGAGCAAGATTGAACGAGGGGCACATTTAGTTGAAGATGTTTCATGTACACAACACACTAGAGCTTTTCTAATATACGGAAGACAGCGACACATTCTTGTGACCAAAAAAAGTTGGTCGGACCAACTTTTCTTGGTCTTTGGAAAAGGCCAAGAAAAGGAACAACATTGGAGGGTCCAGGTATATATATGTTATACATGACTATCCCCAGGTTTCTGACTTTTCCAAATCTTTTTTTCCGCCTCCCGCTGGCGCCGTGTGGCTCACGAGGTTGACCACTTCCCTCCTCTACCTTGCAGACAATGAAAGTTTGGGACTGGAGCACCTTAACGAGGCCTCTCAGCTCATGGAATTTCCGGTGAAATCACCCACTTTTCAGCGAAGAAATGAACAATAATGAAAGAGCCGGAAGAAAACAGAAGAAAAACATTGGATCATCAATCTTTTTGTCCCATTTTTTCCCACAGCTTCCAAGCTCGAGGTGGTGTGCACAGGAGAGAAAGCGGCCATGAGCCCAGAGGAGTTGGAGAACGTGTGGGGAAGCTCAACCGCTCAACCTTCAGCACGAGCTTTCTGGGTGAAGCTTGATACGGGAACCCACCACAGACCTAGGTCAGTTTTAGTGGTTTACCAAATCCCCAAATTCCGAGTTGACACTATGGTTGTGAGTTCATTTCTATGGGCCAGGAGCCACAAATCCAGAATTTCATAGTCTGTTTTGGTAGCATGCAATGCTGCTAAAGGAAGGTCTTCCATACTTAGACATGTCTATTTGTCGCCAAGAAACCTTTCATGATTGAAGTGTTGGCTTGTTGGCTTGCAATGCGGCTGAATTTACTGTAGATACCAAATTCGTTGAATCTCTGCCAATCAATTCTTCGCTGAGAAACTTACCCCATTTCCCGAGGTCGGAATTGCAAGATATACTTCTCATCAAGAGCACTCAACTGTTCCTGTCAACATTTCTCCTACGGTTCAATTCCAACATGTTGGTTTTGTTTGCATCCTTTCAATCCTTTCCCCATTTTTTCTCGGGAACTTGGGGAGAGGAGCTGCTCCATTCAACTTTCTGAGATTTCTTTTTGTGTTTTCAAGGCTTGACACCTTGGGAGTCTTTGATGAAAGTCTCTCGTCATGGGCATGGGATGGCATGGCTATGTTCCAAGTTCACAGGGGTCCCAACACTTCCGCAACTTAGAAAAGACTTTTAGTCATCATTTAGTTTGATTTCTGATTTCGTTTTAAGATTCAGATTTTTGTGTTGGCAAAAATAATCTAGTTTGATTTTAGATGCTCAACTTTTGGAGTATTCATTTGGGTCAAGAGTGAAACCTAGGAAACCCAGCAATCATCAGATGGTTTTGAAGCTGGCCACAGTGAACCAACAGTGAACCAATCATGTCATGGAGCCCTCAACTCTGGTTTTTCGGTGGGAACCTCAGCAGGTTATGGTGGTGGATAAAGAGTGGGCCATGTTTGAGATGTTGCTCCTGGGAGTTAGGAAGGGATAAAAACTTTCACATCCTGAAGGCCTAAAACCCATGTTCCTGCTGGCGAATAGATTCACAACCTCCTTGGGAGTTCCATGCAAAAAGCTGGCCCGGCCGGGGTCTAAAAATTAGCTGGGGCGTCCCCAGAGAAAAAACCGAAACATAGCTGGGATTTCTGGATGTTTATCCCCCTTTTTGTGCGGAAAACGATAGGTTTTAAATGGTTTTAATCTCATTGACTCATCATTTTTCTCACCATCAATTGGTGAAATCCCCGAGGTGTGGATTGTCCAGAACTCGCCAAGCGGATCCTGGACGCTGTTCCGGGACCTCAGGAGCGAGTTCCGGGTTTTTGGATCGGGGGGAACCCCCACTCGAATCATGGTGAAGTAAGGGGTACCCTTTGGTAAACTAACATAACTATGGAAAATCACAATTTTTAATGGGAAAATCCACTATAAATGGGTCATTTTCAATAGCTATGTTAATTTACCAGAGAGTAACTATCCCAAACTCGCCGCAAGTTTTGTTTTTTTTTGAATTGTTAAACAATGTTAAACATTTACCCAGATGAATGGAAACCACCAACAGTGACCTTTTTCATCCTTTTTCCGATTTTTGTGATTTGCCACTTCGTTCCTTCGAGTGACTTTTTTCGAACTATCATTGGCTTGGAGTAGGGTTTCCCATCAACCTCAACTACCCACTGCCAGTGTGTGGAGGGTATGTCCAATACATGTAACAACATAGGATTATGAACATATCTAATTAATATGTATATCTATATCTATATTATATAACTATATCCATATCCATATCTATACTATTCTATACTTATATATATATGGATGATTATCACATTTGGACGAATTAGAACGACCTCACTACGAAGTCGCCGGAGTTATGATAGGTATGTAAGGGATAACTATCCCAAAATATGTAGGTCAGTAAAATATAGTGAATTTATCCAATCTTATGACTTGAAATAAAGATTTGAACCGACTAAACCTAGATTCAGTAGTGGCAATTCCCAGGGAATGACTGTATCAGATTTCAAACCACCAATCCAGACTGCCAGGGAACTGTTGATGGACTAAATGATGAACATACATCTCCTCTGCTGACATCCTTTATCATGATTTATCCTACACCATTTCAATATTACCACCTACCAGTAGATTCACACAAATATGGAGAACCGATCCTTTCCCGTTGGGAAAACTTTCACGGGGTGTTTTCCATATCGTTTCGTGAAAAAGTACTGGAGGTGGAATTCAACTCGCGTTTATCTTGCCCTCTGCTAATTTAACAATATTTAACATATGGAGAATTAGCCATTTATACACCACTTAACATCACTTAAGTCACTTCAACATAGCACTGTGCAAACCTCTGTTGAATGATTATTATCCGGGATCATACTGACCGGTATACAGGGGATTATCATCATCCATTTTGGGAATCCTTTCCCACTAGCCAGTGTAATGGAATAATTGAGGGTCTTTAAACCTGCCCATTTAATCCTTATTGGTTATTCATGATTATCAGTCATTATCACATCAATTAATATCGGTACTTAACCATGCCTAACCATTACCCCCATTGTTTTCATTATAAATATTCACGTTTACCATTATCCCATTATTAATATTTACCATAGCCATCCATTAGCCATGTTTCAATACATCAATCATTCTGAACCATTATCCCATGATTAATATTTGATGTTCTTAACAATTATTCCATTATTAGTGAGGTTTTTGACCATGAAATCAAAGATTACAATGTCCCAGGTTTTACCATTAATCCAAATCCATCATCGGGATTGTACCATAAACATCCATAAACTATTCATCATTAACTTAACTATGGTCCTAGGTTTTACCATAAATTCTGCAATCTTTTTGCCAGTCATCTGAGGTTTGCAACCCACCCACGAAAGCTGGTGCAGCGAAGTCAGCGAAGTCAGCGAAGCCAGCGAAGCCAAAACAACTCGCAACTCGCCCGGTTCAGCGGTGTTTCAACAGCAAATTCCCCGTTTTTTTTGCTTTGAAGAAGTGCGTTTACTTAAACAACATATAATCGGATTTTGCGAGGAACAGTTGAACAATTGGATGTTAGGACACATTGGATTTTCATATGAATAAGTTGGTATTTGACCAGCAAATTCTGAGCGTAACCCAAAAATAGCTGCCTGAACCAACTGGGTTTGGCTGAATATTCCCGGAATTTGCAGGCTCTGTTGGGTATATCCCAGCGACAAATTCCTAATGTCAAACGGTCTTGTCTCACCTTGTGCAAGGCGGTGATGATCCCAACTGAGATTTCTTAGGTTCGGTTTCCGCAGTCATTTCAGCCTCAAAGGGCAAGTATTTTCGCAGTCCAAGCTGGTTCCTGGACACCCTTTCTCCCTTTGGTTTTAGTGAGTCCTGGTGTACTTTGACCAGCTTCACATTTTGGATTAATAGATGCCTTGGCCATCCGTGGCCTTTTTTGTTTCAGCCAACCACGCACCATAAAATCTGTATAAAATACACTTCTTGGTTTCACAGTTTCCGAAAAAAAACACAGGAGAACACAGCAGCACAGCCGTCCAGCCGCAGCAGAGACAGCCACAGCGACTTCCTCCGTTTTCTCACCGCCTAGGCGAAGGTAGGGGTGCCCAGGTCATACTGGGTTGATGACTTGTGCCAGTTGTCCAGTGGAGAGTTCTAGAATGATTTGTTCAGTATGTAATTGATACATTCATACGCATGGGGTTTCTTAAAATGGGGATGCCGAAAACCATGGGTTTCAATACTAAAATGGTCTAATTTTGGATGATTTGAGGGTATCCCCATTTTAGGAAACCTATATGATACTTAGGGAATAAGAAAAGTCCTGCTGATTCCAGAGAAGCCGAGACCTAGACCAGCTTGCTGGCTTGCTGTGTGCACACCTTCTGGTGGTGGTTCAGCATGGTTTAGTGGAAAGACCATGATCAACATGTCCGTGGATAGCCCACCAAAAATCGATCCTCTAACACTGCATGACCCGCTGGTACCCTGGTGGCTGGGGGTATAGCCGTATAGCCCGATGGCTTTGTTCTCACATGTCGGATAAACATTGGGACAGATAAATTTACCCTGGCAAGCTTAAGGAGCTACTCCATTCACTCTACCGATGTTACTACGACCCCAAGAAATGATATCCTTTGGGAAAGTGATTCGATGATATCCCAAAATAGGCAAAATGTAGAGGTGGTCGAACGACAAAGAAAGGATAACGAAAACGATATTCAATTGTGCGAAAGTATGGCAATGTGATCGGCTGCCCCAGTTATAACACATATTAATAAATATTAACATATATGAATGCCTTTGCATACATATCATATTACGTAATATATAGTAATACGTATAATGAATCCATAGATCAGCTTCGCCTCGATGGACTTCCTGCCACTTGGCTTGAACAAATTGGTGAACCGGGAATTGTGGGAATTAGTCATGATCAAACAACATCAACCATCAACCAGCGGCGACCAGTATCAACCAGTAGCAACCATTTTCAACCGCAGTAACCAGTGCAGCATAAACCGGAGTAGCAGCAACCAGTGTAGCGGCAACCAGTATCAACCACTAGTAGCAACCAGATCAACCAGCATTTACAAGGTCACGCCGGGGATAGTGGCGCTGGTGTTTTTCAGCCTCGCACGCAATAGCCGTTATGTCAAGAATTAAGAGCATGTTGGAAATTAACATCACGAGCGTGTTAAAACGTTCTTCCGTTATTCATTGCCTAGAAGCAAGAACGTGTTTGAAATTACTGTCGGAAGTGCAACACCGCTACATCACGAGCGTGTTAAGATGTTCTTCTGTCCACAGCGTAGGAGAGTCTTTGAAATTCCTATGGGAAACGCAACAAGGTAACATTACGAGCGCGTTAAAATGCTCTTATGTTCATAGCGTAGAAGCAAGAGCGTGTTGAAAATTACTATAGGAAGTGCAACAACGTAATATCACGAGCGTGTCAGAATGTTCTTCTGTTCATAGTGTAGAAGCAAGAGAGTGTTAAAAATTACCATAGAAGCGCAACAACGCAACATTACGAGCGTGTTTAATGCTCTTATGTTCATAGCGTAGAAGCAAGAGCGTGTTGGAAATTACTATAGGAAGTGCAGCAAACTAATAATATCAGGAGCGTGTCAAAATGTTCTTCTGTTCATAGTGTAGAAGCAAGAGAGTGTTTGAAATTACCATAGGAAGCGCAACAACGCAACATTACGAGCGTGTTTAATGCTCTTATGTTCATAGCGCAGAAGCAAGAGCGTGTTGGAAATTACTTTTGAAAGCACAAGACGGAGAATCAAAGAACGCTGACGATTGAACCCCCCCACCACCCCATGCAAAAGTTACCATCAACATAAATATCAACATCATCAACCAATCTCATCCTCTCAACCATATATTAATGAATCGCATCCAAGATCAGACCTTATCGGTAACACAAACACGGTATAAACTGAGTATACTGTACCATCTGGTTATGACTAACATAGCCATGGAAAGATCCACCATTTTTAATAGGTAAAGAATCTATTTCTATGGGCCATCTATACCATGGCGAACTGTTAGTCATAACCAGGTTGGGTAAATCAAAAAAACTCCATGGCTGAAAGGATGCCCCCTTGGCCAGGCAGGCACTTTTTCGCCATGGCGAAGGTGAAGGTACAACCCTCGCCACCATGGAAATTTCTTGGGCAAACACCTTGACATCCGGGTTGATAGGCACACATTTAAGGACCGATTTGAACAGTCATTCTGCAGCAAGATCCGATTAAAACTGGCCCGTCCGACATTCCAGTTGTAGATGGTTTACGATTTGAAAAAATGGCCTTTCCACGACCATGCCCAACAATGACATTGGGTCTGTTCAAAAAGGGTGTATACCGAAAACCTCAATTCAATGTTTTATCATCATTTTATTTGCATTTCTCGCAATGAACCCAGATGCATTTTGGATTATGATATATCGTATCTAATATCCCCAACCCCAATTGATATAATCTCAGGTAGTGTAACAATAGAAAGTCACAATTCTTAATAGGTATATCATCTACAAATGGGGTAATTTTCGATGTCGCAAACCGTTTCTGTAGGGGGTAGCGATTGTTGGTGAATTTCACACTGACTTGGATCAGAAGATGCAATGATGGATCAATACATCCATTATCATCCATTGATTGTTGGTTAGATTCGCAATGATTCCATGTAAACAATCCACCAAGAAAGGTGGAATTTCCCAAAAGCCGCCCGAGCTTGCGCGACGTGAACAGATGAATGCGCTTTCGACCTGCCGTTCCGCGCCGGAAGTGAGCTTTAAAGCTCGCTACAAGGACCTGAAATTTTCGGGTTTGTCCACTGGGTAGTACTCGGTAGATGGAATATTTACTCATTCAATTTCGGGTCATTCGAACAGGGAAAATGGTGATTCACCTGTGCATTTAGGGGTACTTATTTTTGGGCTTAAACACTTAAACCCAGCTGAAACCTGGGAAAATGTTGGCTGTTTTTCCATGGTTGATTTGGACTGGACACCAGCTGCCGTTTGACACTCCTATACTTCTATGGATGAACAGGGTTACCCTATGTTACCCTCCAGTAATCTAATCGGAC
Source organism: Cladocopium goreaui (assembly GCA_947184155.2). Classification (NCBI taxonomy): domain Eukaryota; class Dinophyceae; order Suessiales; family Symbiodiniaceae; genus Cladocopium; species Cladocopium goreaui. Next base: position 60,540 of record CAMXCT020002807.1, read on the forward strand.
TAGCTGCAAAGTTATGTATAAATAGGTGATTGTCCAGCCTGCCAGGTTTGACTTATCAACAATTGACAGAAAAGCAGCAACGGCTCAAGGCTATCAATGCCCCAAGCTGGCACACTTTGTGTTCTGTTGATTGATGACTCAATTTTGAGCCAGACTGGAGATACTCTTGAGTGTTTCAACACACTGAATGATACAGTGATGCACATATCAATGTACCACACACTTGCGAAGTCATGAAAGACGGTCTCTTTTCATGAATGCAAAGTCTGATTACCTCATGGTAGATTGAAGGCATCACTCGGCCATACCGAGTTAAAAAAGGCCAAGCTTATCCGTTGACATTTGAATGTCAGGTTGTTTAAAAGAGAAACCAATACGGCTCAATCAAAAGTGATCATGAAATGACTGAATGACGGCATGCAGGTTCTTGGGTTAGCCTGATCCCATAAAGTACTAACAGATACGAATATGACCACCAGCTATGACCCCAACACATTGGGTATGTCATCCAGGTGCATCATGCAGGTACGTTTTCACAACCTAAGGTGAGCGTCTTCATTGGCACAAGACTCACCAAAGGTCCTTGTGCCCCCTGCTGTGAATTAAGGTGCAATGGTATCCATAATTTATGGAAGAAAGCAGTTAAAAAAAAAACTAGTTGGTTGAAATCAGCCGCAAAAAGTGAGGAACTCTTCGGTACAGAGCTTGACACACACAAAAAGGCACGTAGCCGGGCTTGTATTCCTTTAAAGGCGAGAATGGAAGACATCATCAAGAGATTTGTGAAAAAACCGCAGAGGAACATTTGCAACCTCATCAGCGTGTCAGTAAATATTTTTGCCACAGCCAAAAGGTTAGGTATGCTTGAACTGCCTTCTGTACAGGACGCGTTGGCAGTCTGTTTTGGAGAACCCTTTCTGTACATACAGCTGAATGAGTTGGTTGAGATCATCACGGACAAATTCTTTGGGAAACGTGTATCTGCGAATTAAGGTTGCACGGGACTTTAGTCCGGACAAGCGGAGACGCATGCTGCCAGCAGAATGGAGATGACGAATTTCCCATAGTGGAGGTACTTGGTACCTTACGGTTCGTTGCACTACGTCAATGGTGAACCCAAGGAGTGTACCATCTTGGACGGTTTCCAACTCCACCGGCGCTTGATAAAAGAAACAATCGGAAAGCACTCGCATGGGCAGTGCGGAGCGAAAACGGTGGTCAAACAAAATGAATCTGTTGTCCACATATCTTGTGAACAGAAGCCTTTCTGTACATATAACCGAGATAGTGCGTGCAACGAACTCTGTGCTTGACAGGACGGAAATGAATATTTACGAATTAAATGAGCTCGACTCTTCAGTCCGCTCAAACGCAATCGGAGGGTTCCGGCTGAAATGATTGTTCTTTCAGAAACATCAGCATAAAAGCCGAGAAGTAAAATTGTCGGCAACCAGCTCCAGTTCGACTGGACTAACATAAAAGTCCAAGTCTGTAAACACTTGGAACACTGGAGCCTGAAGATGGTGCTTCTGTACAATGACAAAACGGCTGTCGACGTACCTGATTGCAAGATGATGAAAATTTGGTTGAGTCAGGACTTCTTGATAGGTACTGCTCCACGGTCTCTCGATAAGCGTCACGGCCAAGTTCGAAAGTGTTGGAGAAATCTGACTTCCTATTCCAGCGCCCCTGATTTGGCGCCATACAACACCAAGTGCTGTGAAAAAGTGAGTCCGCTGTACACGTGGGTCGACCCCCTGCCTTAAAACTGAAAAATTGAAAAACTGAAAAACCGAAAATTCGCAAACCCCTTGGAAACAGGGGTTGACCCTACACACAAAAGCCTATCGCCGCTGGTATTTGTCGGCCACAACGCACTGTGAATATCTGACAAAGCGAAGCCTTTCTGTACATATAACCGAGATAGTGCGTGCAACGAACTCTGTGCTTGACATGACGGAAATGAATATTTACGAATTAAATGAGCTCGACTCTTCAGTCCGCTCAAACGCAATCGGAGGGTTCCGGCTGAAATGATTGTTCTTTCAGAAACATCAACATAAAAGCCGAGAAGTAAAATTGTCGGCAACCAGCTCCAGTTCGACTGGACTACCATAAAAGTCCAAGTCTGTAAACACTTGGAACACTGGAGCCTGAAGATGGTGCTTCTGTACAATGACAAAACGGCTGTCGACGTACCTGATTGCAAGATGATGAAAATTTGGTTGGGTCAGAACTTCTTGATAGGTACTGCTCCACGATCTCTCGATAAGCGTCACGGCCAAGTTCGAAAGTGTTGGAGAAATCTGACTTCCTATTCCAGCGCCCCTGATTTGGCGCCATACAACACCAAGTGCTGTGAAAAAGTGAGTCCGCTGTACACGTGGGTCGACCCCCTGCCTTAAAACTGAAAAATTGAAAAACAGAAAAACAGAAAATTCGCAAATCCCTTGGAAACAGGGGTTGACCCTACACACAAAGCCTATCGCCGCTGGTATTTGTCGGCCACAACGCACTGTGAATATCTGACAAAGCGAAGCCTTTCTGTACATATAACCGAGATAGTGCGTGCAACGAACTCTGTGCTTTACAGGACGGAAATGAATATTTACGAATTAAATGAGCTCGACTCTTCAGTCCGCTCAAACGCAATCGGAGGGTTCCGGCTGAAATGATTGTTCTTTCAGAAACATCAACATAAAAGCCGAGAAGTAAAATTGTCGGCAACCAGCTCCAGTTCGACTGGACTACCATGAAAGTCCAAGTCTGTAAACACTTTGAACACTGGAGCATGAAGATGGTGCTTCTGTACAATGACAAAACGGCTGTCGACGTACCTGATTGCAAGATGATAAAGAAATTTGGTTGGGTCAGAACTTCTTGATAGGTACTGCTCCGCGATCTCTCGATAAGCGTCACGGCCAAGTTCGAAAGTGTCGGAGAAATCTGACTTCCTATTCCGGCGCCCCTGATTTGGCGCCATACAACACCAAGTGCTGTGAACAAGTGAGTCCGCTGTACACGTGGGTCGACCCCCTGCCTTAAAACTGAAAAATTGAAAAACAGAAAAACAGAAAAAATCGCAAATCCCTTGGAAACAGGGGTTGACCCTACACACAAAGGCCTATCGCCGCTGGTATTTGTCGGCCACAACGCACTGGGAATATCTGACAAAGCGAAGCCTTTCTGTACATATAAACGAGATAGTGCGTGCAACGAACTCTGTTCTTTACAGGACGGAAATGAATATTTACGAATTAAATGAGCTCGACTCTTCAGTCCGCTCAAACGCAATCGGCTCCAGTTCGACTGGACTACCATATGTAAACACTTTGAACACTGGAGCCTGAAGATGGTGCTTCTGTACAATGACAAAACGGCTGTCGACGTACCTGATTGCAAGATGATGAAAATTTGGTTGGGTCAGAACTTCTTGATAGGTACTGCTCCTCGGTCTCCCGATAAGCGTCACGGCCAAGTTCGAAAGTGTTGGAGAAATCTGACTTCCTATTCCAGCGCCCCTGATTTGGCGCCATACAACACCAAGTGCTGTGAAAAAGTGAGTCCGCTGTACACGTGGGTCGACCCCCTGCCTTAAAACTGAAAAATTGAAAAACAGAAAAACAGAAAAATTCGCAAATCCCTTGGAAACAGGGGTTGACCCTACACACAAAGGCCTATCGCCGCTGGTATTTGTCGGCCACAACGCACTGTGAATATCTGACAAAGCGAAGCCTTTCTGTACATATAACCGAGATAGTGCGTGCAACGAACTCTGTGCTCTACAGGACGGAAATGAATATTTACGAATTAAATGAGCTCGACTCTTCAGTCCGCTCAAACGCAATCGGAGGGTTCCGGCTGAAATGATCTTTCAGAAACATCAACATAAAAGCCGAGAAGTAAAATTGTCGGCAACCAGCTCCAGTTCGACTGGACTACCATAAAAGTCCAAGTCTGTAAACACTTTGAACACTGGAGCCTGAAGATGGTGCTTCTGTACAATGACAAAACGGCTGTCGACGTACCTGATTGCAAGATGATGAAAATTTGGTTGGGTCAGAACTTCTTGATAGGTACTGCTCCACGGTCTCTCGATAAGCGTCACGGCCAAGTTCGAAAGTGTTGGAGAAATCTGACTTCCTATTCCAGCGCCCCTGATTTGGCGCCATACAACACCAAGTGCTGTGAAAAAGTGAGTCCGCTGTACACGTGGGTCGACCCCCTGCCTTAAAACTGAAAAATTGAAAAACAGAAAAACAGAAAAATTCGCAAATCCCTTGGAAACAGGGGTTGACCCTACCCACAAAGGTCTATCGCCGCTGGTATTTGTCGGAAAACCGAGATAGTGCGTGCAACGAACTCTGTGCTTGACAGGACGGAAATGAATATTTACGAATTAAATGAGCTCGACTCTTCAGTCCGCTCAAACGCAATCGGAGGGTTCCGGCTGAAATGATTGTTCTTTCAGAAACATCAACATAAAAGCCGAGAAGTAAAATTGTCGGCAACCAGCTCCAGTTCGACTGGACTACCATAAAAGTCCAAGTCTGTAAACACTTTGAACACTGGAGCTTGAAGATGGTGCTTCTGTACAATGACAAAAAGCTGTCGACGTACCTGATTGCAAGATGATGAAAATTTGGTTGAGTCAGAACTTCTTGATAGGTACTGCTCCACGATCTCTCGATAAGCGTCACGGCCAAGTTCGAAAGTGTCGGAGAAATCTGACTTCCTATTGCAGCGCCCCTGATTTGGCGCCATACAACACCAAGTGCTGTGAAAAAGTGAGTCCGCTGTACACGTGGGTCGACCCCCTGCCTTAAAACTGAAAAACTGAAAAACAGAAAAATCGCAAATCCCTTGGAAACAGGGGTTGACCCTACACACAAAGGCCTATCGCCGCTGGTATTTGTCGGCCACAACGCGCTGTGAATATCTGACAAAGCGAAGCCTTTCTGTACATATAACCGAGATAGTGCGTGCAACGAACTCTGTGCTTGACAGGACGGAAATGAATATTCACGAATTAAATGAGCTCGACTCTTCAGTCCGCTCAAACGCAATCGGAGGGTTCCGGCTGAAATGATTGTTCTTTCAGAAACATCAACATAAAAGCCGAGAAGTAAAATTGTCGGCAACCAGCTCCAGTTCGACTGGACTACCATAAAAGTCCAAGTCTGTAAACACTTTGAACACTGGAGCCTGAAGATGGTGCTTCTGTACAATGACAAAACGGCTGTCGACGTACCTGATTGCAAGATGATGAAAATTTGGTTGAGTCAGAACTTCTTGATAGGTACTGCTCCACGGTCTCTCGATAAGCGTCACGGCCAAGTTCAAAAGTGTTGGAGAAATCTGACTTCCTATTCCAGCGCCCCTGATTTGGCGCCATACAACACCAAGTGCTGTGAAAAAGTGAGTCCGCTGTACACGTGGGTCGACCCCCTGCTTTAAAACTGAAAAATTGAAAAACAGAAAAACAGAAAAATTCGCAAATCCCTTGGAAACAGGGGTTGACCCTACCCACAAAGGTCTATCGCCGCTGGTATTTGTCGGAAAACCGAGATAGTGCGTGCAACGAACTCTGTGCTTGACAGGACGGAAATGAATATTTGCGAATTAAATGAGCTCGACTCTTCAGTCCGCTCAAACGCAATCGGAGGGTTCCGGCTGAAATGATTGTTCTTTCAGAAACATCCACATAAAAGCCGAGAAGTAAAATTGTCGGCAACCAGCTCCATTTCGACTGGACTACCATAAAAGTCCAAGTCTGTAAACACTTTGAACACTGGAGCTTGAAGATGGTGCTTCTGTACAATGACAATAAAGCTGTCGACGTACCTGATTGCAAGATGATGAAAATTTGGTTGAGTCAGAACTTCTTGATAGGTACTGCTCCACGATCTCTCGATAAGCGTCACGGCCAAGTTCGAAAGTGTCGGAGAAATCTGACTTCCTATTGCAGCGCCCCTGATTTGGCGCCATACAACACCAAGTGCTGTGAAAAAGTGAGTCCGCTGTACACGTGGGTCGACCCCCTGCCTTAAAACTGAAAAATTGAAAAACTGAAAAACAGAAAAATCGCAAATCCCTTGGAAACAGGGGTTGACCCTACACACAAAGGCCTATCGCCGCTGGTATTTGTCGGCCACAACGCGCTGTGAATATCTGACAAAGCGAAGCCTTTCTGTACATATAACCGAGATAGTGCGTGCAACGAACTCTGTGCTTGACAGGACGGAAATGAATATTCACGAATTAAATGAGCTCGACTCTTCAGTCCGCTCAAACGCAATCGGAGGGTTCCGGCTGAAATGATTGTTCTTTCAGAAACATCCACATAAAAGCCGAGAAGTAAAATTGTCGGCAACCAGCTCCAGTTCGACTGGACTACCATAAAAGTCCAAGTCTGTAAACACTTTGAACACTGGAGCCTGAAGATGGTGCTTCTGTACAATGACAAAACGGCTGTCGACGTACCTGATTGCAAGATGATGAAAATTTGGTCGAGTCAGAACTTCTTGATAGGTACTGCTCCACGGTCTCTCGATAAGCGTCACGGCCAAGTTCGAAAGTGTTGGAGAAATCTGACTTCCTATTCCAGCGCCCCTGATTTGGCGCCATACAACACCAAGTGCTGTGAAAAAGTGAGTCCACTGTACACGTGGGTCGACCTCCACTAGAGGGAAGGCTGAAAACGGTCTCAAGGGAGGAGGAGCAGGAACTCTGGGAGGAAGAACATGCGCTCTGGGAGGAATGTTTCCAACATACGGGTCCCAAAGACCAGTATGAATGTCCCATTGACCTGGTGGAGGACGGAGAGCTTGAGAGAAAGAAGAAAGAGCCGTTCTAACTGACCTACCTCTTTCAGATCTCGAAGTGGACCTCAGAGAATGGTGATCACGATGATGGTGACGGTGATGGGATGCTCGATGACGACGTCTTGTTCTGGATCTGGAGCAACTTGATGTTGTGCGTCTTTCCTGTTTGTCATCATCTGTTCCAACCGGCACCTGAGGTTGGACTGCTGACGGTCGACGAGGTACGGAGATCGTTCCTGGAATTGCGGCTGGGGCTACTACCGGAGTTGCTGGAGGAGCATGTGGTGTCAATGCCAGTCTTACTGCTGGCTTCGCCGGTGCCTTGGGTGGCCGAGGTGGAGTCGGGTCCACGTTGCCGGCCACAAAATAAACATTATACACCGGAGTCGACATGGCTCAGAAATCTAGAGAAAGGAAAATGGAAAATGTGTTGTCTAATATGACAACTTGCTAACTGTACAAGGATTGATCAGTTAGACAACTAACAAATGATAACGTATTGTTGCTTGCTCAACTGTACACCAAAAGGTATTCATGTGTACAAACACAATTCATCCATTTGGAATTCAATGCTGAGGCTTCAAGTGTGGAATTCAGAAAATTCATCTTATTGGTGACTATCAGTCGCCAAAATTGTCAAAAGTCAAATTCAAGTTCAAACTCAGTGGATTCAAGCTATTTTTGCCGGATAGCATACCGGGATCTATTCTCTCAAATGCACGCTTTGTGTCAGAGACACACGTTCAATCATTGCAATGAGCCACCGTGGCTGAATTCAAGAGTCAAATTCACTTGTGGATTCTCGCACTCCCAGGGGAGATACGACGCCTGGAATTCCAGGATCACGACCGGACTTTGACAGATCCCACGGCCGAAATACACACTTGCGAAGTCATGAAAGACGGTCTCTTTTCATGAATGCAAAGTCTGATTACCTCATGGTAGATTGAAGGCATCACTCGGCCATACCGAGTTAAAAAAGGCCAAGCTTATCCGTTGACATTTGAATGTCAGGTTGTTTAAAAGAGAAACCAATACGGCTCAATCAAAAGTGATCATGAAATGACTGAATGACGGCATGCAGGTTCTTGGGTTAGCCTGATCCCATAAAGTACTAACAGATACGAATATGACCACCAGCTATGACCCCAACATATTG